>OW679199.1:141478835-141851074 GCA_940337035.1 Agriotes lineatus | reverse complement strand
TGATTAGTGCAAAATCCTGAAATACGTTTCTAGGTCTTTGCATTGAAAATCTTTGCAAGCAAATGTCATGTCCTTATCTCATCGCGTGTAGGAAATATTGAAGAATTCATAAAAACATGGGTTTCCTTTAATTCACCCCTTATAGGTAAAATTTCCAAATTTGCTTGTAACCTCATTTTATTCTGAAATGGAACCACAGCGAAAAAATTAAAAATATTTGACCCCCTATTCTTCTTCAGTTTTCAATTTTTTATCTCGTTAGGGTGAAATTTTAAAAAACCCTTATACCACTTTTTACGTATTTTAAAAATACATCTACATGCAAAAAAAATGATCTAACTCAATAAACATAGGAGATAGAAAGGGTGCTTTAATACTCTCCGAATCGATATTTACATCGTTAGGGGGTTGATTAGTGCAAAATCCTGAAATACGTTTCTAGGTCTTTGCATTGAAAATCTTTGCAAGCAAATGCCAAGTCCTTATCTCATCGCGTGTAGGAAATATTGAAGAATTCATGAAAACATGGGTTTCCTCTAATTCACCTCTTATATGTAAAATTTCCAAATTTGCTTGTAACCTCATTTTATTCTGAAATGGAACCACAGCGAAAACATTAAAAATATTTGATCCCCTATTCTTTTTCAGTTTTCTATTTTTTATCTCTTTAAGGTGAAATTTTAAAAAACCCTTATACCACTTTTTACGTATTTTAAAGATACATCTACATGCAACCAAAAGAATGATCTAACTCAATAAACATAGGAGTTAGAAAGGGTGCTTTAATACTCCCCAAATCGATATTTTCATCGTTAGGGTGTTGATTAGTGCAAAATCCTGAAATACGTTTCTAGGTCTTTGCATTGAAAATCTTTGCAAGGAAATGCCAAGTCCTTATCTCATCGCGTGTAGGAAATATTGAAGAATTCATGAAAACATAGGTTACCTCTAATTCACCCCTTAGGGGTAAAATTTTCAAATTTGCTTGTAACCTCATTTTATTTTGAAATGGAACCACACCGAAAAAATTAAAAATATTTGACCCCCTATTCTTTTTCAGTTTTCTATTTTTTATCTCTGTAGGGTGAAATTTTAAAAACCCCTTATACCAGTTTTTACGTATTTTAAAAATACATCTACATGCAAAAAAATGATCTAACTCAATAAACATAGGAGATAGAAAGGGTGCTTTAATACCCTCCGAATCGATATTTACATCGTTAGGGGGTTGATTAGTGCAAAATCCTGAAATACGTTTCTAGGTCTTTGCATTGAAAATCTTTGCAAGCAAATGCCAAGTCCTTATCTCATCGCGTGTAGGAAATATTGAAGAATTCATGAAAACATGGGTTTCCTCTAATTCACCTCTTATAGGTAAAATTTCCAAATTTGCTTGTAACCTCATTTTATTCTGAAATGGAACCACAACGAAAAAATTAAAAATATTTGACCCCCTATTCTTTTTCAGTTTTCTATTTTTTATCTCTTTAAGGTGAAATTTTAAAAAACCCTTATACCACTTTTTACGTATTTAAAAATACATCTACATGCAAAAAAAATGATCTAACTCAATAAACATAGGAGATAGAAAGGGTGCTTTAATACTCCCCAAATCGATATTTTCATCGTTAGGGGGTTGATTAGTGCAAAATCCTGAAATACGTTTCTAGGTCTTTGCATTGAAAATCTTTGCAAGCAAATGCCAAGTCCTTATCTCATCGCGTGTAGGAAATATTGAAGAATTCATGAAAACATGGGTTTCCTCTAATTCACCCCTTATAGGTAAAATTTCCAAATTTGCTTGTAACCTCATTTTATTCTGAAATGGAACCACAGCGACTAAATTAAAAATATTTGACCCCCTATTCTTTTTCAGTTTTCTATTTTTTATCTCTTTAGGGTGAAATTTTAAAAAACCCTTATACCACTTTTTACGTATTTTAAAAATACATCTACATGCAAAAAAAATGATCTAACTCAATAAACATAGGAGATAGAAAGGGTGCTTTAATACTCCCCAAATCGATATTTTCATCGTTAGGGGGTTGATTAGTGCAAAATCCTGAAATACGTTTCTAGGTCTTTGCATTGAAAATCTTTGCAAGCAAATGCCAAGTCCTTATCTCATCGCGTGTAGGAAATATTGAAGAATTCATGAAAACATGGGTTACCTCTAATTCACCCCTTAGGGGTAATATTTTCAAATTTGCTTGTAACCTCATTTTATTTTGAAATGGAACCACAGCGAAAAAATTAAAAATATTTGACCCCTATTCTTTTTCAGTTTTCTATTTTTTATCTCTGTAGGGTGAAATTTTAAAAACCCCTTATACCACTTTTTATGTATTTTAAAAATACATCTACATGCAAAAAAAATGATCTAGCTCAATAAACATAGGAGATAGAAAGGGTGCTTTAATTCTCCCCAAATCGATATTTTTATCGTTAGGGGGTTGATTAGTGCAAAATCCTGAAATACGTTTCTAGGTCTTTGCATTGAAAATCTTTGCAAGCAAATGCCAAGTTCTTATCTAATCGCGTGTAGGAAATATTGAAGAATTTATGAAAATATGGGTTTTCTCTAATTCACCCCTTATAGGTAAAATTTCCAAATTTGCTTGTAACTTCATTTTATTTTGAAATGGAACCACAGCGAAAAAATTAAAAATATTTGACCCCCTATTCTTTTTCAGTTTTCTTTTTTTTATCTCTTTAAGGTGAAATTTTAAAAAACCCTTATACCACTTTTTACGTATTTTAAAAATACATCTACATGCAACCAAAAGAATGATCTAACTCAATAAACATAGGAGATAGAAAGGGTGCTTTAATTCTCCCCAAATCGATATTTTTATTGTTAGGGGGTTGATTATTGCAAAATCCTGAAATACGTTTCTAGGTATTTGCATTGAAAATCTTTGCAAGCAAATGCCAAGTCCTTATCTCATCGCGTGTAGGAAATATTGAAGAATTCATGAAAACATAGGTTACCTCTAATTCACCCCTTATAGGTAAAATTTCCAAATTTGCTTGTAACCTCATTTTATTCTGAAATGGAACCACAGCGAAAAAATTAAAAATATTTGACCCCCTAGTCTTTTTCAGTTTTCTATTTTATATCTCTGTAGGGTGAAATTTTAAAAACCCCTTATACCATTTTTTACGTATTTTAAAAATACATCTACATGCAAAAAAAATGATCTAACTCAATAAACATAGGAGATAGAAAGGGTGCTTTAATATTCTCCGAATCGATATTTACATCTTTAGGGGGTTGATTAGTGCAAAATCCTGAAATACGTTTCTAGGTCTTTGCATTGAAAATCTTTGCAAGCAAATGCCAAGTTCTTATCTCATCGCGTGTAGGAAATATTGAAGAATTCATTAAAACATGGGTTTCCTCTAATTCACCCCTTATAGGTAAAATTTCCAAATTTGCTTGTAACCTCATTTTATTCTGAAATGGAACCACAGCGACAAAATTAAAAATATTTGACCTCCTATTCTTTTTCAGTTTTCTATTTTTTATCTCTTTAGGGTGAAATTTTAAAAAACCCTTATATCACTTTTTACGTATTTTAAAAATACATCTACATGCAACCAAAAGAATGATCTAACTCAATAAACATAGGAGATAGAAAGGGTGCTTTAATACTCCCCAAATCGATATTTTCATCGTTAGGGGTTGGTTAGTGCAAAATCCTGAAATACGTTTCTAGGTCTTTGCATTGAAAATCTTTGCAAGCAAATGCCAAGTCCTTATCTCATCGAGTGTAGGAAATATTGAAGAATTCATGAAAACATGGGTTTCCTCTAAAATTCACCCCTTATAGGTAAAATTTCCAAATTTGCTTGTAACCTCATTTTATTCTGAAATGGAACCACAGCGAAAAAATTAAAATAATTTGACCCCTATTCTTTTTCAGTTTTCTATTTTTTATCTCTGTAGGGTGAAATTTTAAAAACCCCTTATACCACTTTTTACGTATTTTAAAAATACATCTACATGCAACCAAAAGAATGATCTAACTCAATAAACATAGGAAATAGAAAGGGTGCTTTAATTCTTTCCGAATCGATATTTACATCGTTAGGGGGTTGATTAGTGCAAAATCCTGAAATACGTTTCTAGGTCTTTGCATTGAAAATCTTTGCAAGCAAATGCCAAGCTTTATCTCATCGCGTGTAGGAAATATTGAAGAATTTATGAAAACATGGGTTTCCTCTAATTCACCCCATATAGATAAAATTTCCAAATTTGCTTGTAACCTCATTTTATTCTGAAATGGAGCCACAGCGAAAAAATTTAAATAATTTGACCCCTAGTCTTTTTCAGTTTTCTATTTTTTATCTCTGTAGGGTGAAATTTTAAAAACCCCTTATACCACTTTTTACGTATTTTAAAAATACATCTACATGCAACCAAAAGAATGATCTAACTCAATACACATAGGAGATAGAAAGGGTGCTTTAATACTCTCCGAATCGATATTTACATCGTTAGGGGGTTGATTAGTGCAAAATCCTGAAATACGTTTCTAGGTCTTTGATTTGAAAATATTTGCAAGCAAATGCCAAGTCTTTATCTCATTGCGTGTAGGAAATATTGAAGAATTCATGAAAACATAGGTTACCTCTAATTCACCCCATAGGGGTAAAATTTCCAAATTTGCTTGTAACCTCATTTTATTCTGAAATGAAACCACAGCGAAAAAATTAAAAATATTTGACCCCCTATTCTTTTTCAGTTTTCTATTTTTTATCTCTTTAAGGAGAAATTTTAAAAAACCCTTCTACCACTTTTTACGTATTTTAAAAATACATCTACATGCAACCAAAAGAATGATCTAACTCAATAAACATAGGAGATAGAAAGGGTGCTTTAATACTCCCCAAATCGATATTTTCATCGTTAGGGGGTTGATTAGTGCAAAATCCTGAAATACGTTTCTAGGTCTTTGCATTGAAAATCTTTGCAAGCAAATGCCAAGCCCTTATCTCATCGCGTGTAGGAAATATTGAAGAATTCATGAAAACATGGGTTTCCTCTAATTTACCCTTTATAGGTAAAATTTACAAATTTGCTTGTAACCTTATTTTATTCTGAAATGGAACCACAGCGAAAAAATTAAAAATATTTGACTCCCTATTCTTTTTCAGTTTTCTATTTTTTATCTCTTTAAGGTGAAATTTTAAAAAAACCCTTATACAACTTTTTACGTATTTTAAAAATACATCTACATGCAACCAAAAGAATGATCTAACTCAATAAACATAGGAGATAGAAAGGGTGCTTTAATACTCCCCAAATCGATATTTTCATCGTTAGGGGGTTGATTAGTGCAAAATCCTGAAATACGTTTCTAGGTCTTTGCATTGAAAATCTTTGCAAGCAAATGCCAAGTCCTTATCTCATCGAGTGTAGGAAATATTGAAGAATTCATGAAAACATGGGTTTCCTCTAAAATTCACCCCTTATAGGTAAAATTTCCAAATTTGCTTGTAACCTCATTTTATTCTGAAATGGAACCACAGCGAAAAAATTAAAATAATTTGACCCCTATTCTTTTTCAGTTTTCTATTTTTTATCTCTTTAAGGAGAAATTTTAAAAAACCCTTCTACCACTTTTTACGTATTTTAAAAATACATCAACATGCAACCAAAAGAATGATCTAACTCAATAAACATACGAGATAGAAAGGGTGCTTTAATACTTCCCAAATCGATATTTTCATCGTTAGGGGGTTGATTAGTGCAAAATCCTGAAATACGTTTCTAGGGCTTTGCATTGAAAATCTTTGCAAGCAAATGCCAAGTCCTTATCTCATCGCGTGTAGGAAATATTGAAGAATTCATGAAAACATGGGTTTCCTCTAATTCACCCCTTATAGGTAAAATTTCCAAATTTGTTTGTAACCTCATTTTATTCTGAAATGGAACCACAGCGAAAAAATTAAAAATATTTGACCTCCTATTCTTTTACAGTTTTCAATTCTTTATCTCTTTAGGGTGAAATTTTAAAAAACCCTTATACCACTATTTACGTATTTTAAAAATACATCTACATGCAACCAAAAGAATGATCTAACTCAATAAACATAGGAGATAGAAAGGGTGCTTTAATACTCCCCAAATCGATATTTTCATCGTTAGGGGGTTGATTAGTGCAAAATCCTGAAATACGTTTCTAGGCCGTTGCATTGAAAATCTTTGCAAGCAAATGCCAAGTCCTTATCTCATCGCGTGTAGGAAATATTGAAGAATTTATGAAACATAGGTTACCTCTAATTCACCCCTTAGGGGTAAAATTTTCAAATTTGCTTGTAACCTCATTTTATTCTGAAATGAAACCACAGCGAAAAAATTAAAATAATTTGACCCCTAGTCTATTTCAGTTTTCTATTTTTTATCTCTGTAGGGTGAAATTTAAAAAACCCCTTATACCACTTTTTACGTATTTTAAAAATACATCTACATGCAAAAAAAATTATGTAACTCAATAAACATAGGAGATAGAAAGAGTGCTTTAATACTCTCCGAATCGATATTTACATCGTTAGGGGGTTGATTAGTGCAAAATCCTGAAATACGTTTCTAGGTCTTTGCATTGAAAATCTTTGCAAGCAAATGCCAAGTCTGTATCTCATTGCGTGTAGGAAATATTGAAGAATTTATGAATACATGGGTTTCCTCTAATTCACCCCTTATAGATAAAATTTTCAAATTTGCTTGTAACCTCATTTTATTCTGAAATGGAACCACAGCGAAAAAAATAAAAATATTTGACCCCCTATTCTTTTTCAGTTTTCTATTTTTTATCTCTTTAGGGTGAAATTTTAAAAAACCCTTATACCACTTTTTACGTATTTTAAAAATACATCTACATGCAACCAAAAGAATGATCTAACTCAATAAACATAGGAGATAGAAAGGGTGCTTTAATACTCCCCAAATCGATATTTTCATCGTTAGGGGGTTGATTAGTGCAAAATCCTGAAATACATTTCTAGGTCTTTGCATTGAAAATCTTTGCAAGCAAATGCCAAGTCCTTATCTCATCGCGTGTAGGAAATATTGAAGAATTTATGAAACATAGGTTACCTCTAATTCACCCCTTAGGGGTAAAATTTCCAAATTTGCTTGTAACCTCATTTTATTCTAAAATGGAACCACAGCGAAAAAATTAAAATAATTTGACCCCTAGTCTATTTCAGTTTTTTATTTTTTATCTCTGTAGGGTGAAATTTAAAAAACCCCTTATACCACTTTTTACGTATTTTAAAAATACATCTACATGCAAAAAAAATGATGTAACTCAATAAACATAGGAGATAGAAAGAGTGCTTTAATACTCTCCGAATCGATATTTACATCGTTAGGGGGTTGATTAGTGCAAAATCCTGAAATACGTTTCTAGGTCTTTGCATTGAAAATCTTTGCAAGCAAATGCCAAGTCCTTATTTCATCGCGTGTAGGAAATATTGAAGAATTTATGCAAACATGGGTTTCCTCTAATTCACCCCTTATAGATAAAATTTCCAAATTTGCTTGTAACCTCATTTTATTCTGAAATGGAACCACAGCGAAAAAAATAAAAATATTTGACCCCCTATTCTTTTTCAGTTTTCTATTTTTTATCTCTTTAGGGTGAAATTTTAAAAAACCCTTATACCACTTTTTACGTATTTTAAAAATACAACTACATGCAACCAAAAGAATGATCTAACTCAATAAACATAGGAGATAGAAAGGGTGCTTTAATACTCCCCAAATCGATATTTTCATCGTTAGGGGGTTGATTAGTGCAAAATCCTGAAATACATTTCTAGGTCTTTGCATTGAAAAGCTTTGCAAGCAAATGCCAAGTCCTTATCTCATCGCGTGTAGAAAATATTGAAGAATTCATGAAAACATAGGTTACCTCTAATTCACCCCTTAGGGGTAAAATTTCCAAATTTGCTTGTAACCTCATTTTATTCTGAAATGGAACCACAGCGAAAAAATTAAAAATATTTGACCCCCTATTCTTTTTCAGTTTTCTATTTATTATCTTTTTAAGGTGAAATTTTAAAAAACTCTTATTCCCCTTTTTACGTATTTTAAAAATACATCTACATGCAACCAAAAGAATGATCTAACTCAATAAACATACGAGATAGAAAGGGTGCTTTAATACTCCCCAAATCGATATTTTCATCGTTAGGGGGTTGATTAGTGCAAAATCCTGAAATACGTTTCTAGGGCTTTGCATTGAAAATCTTTGCAAGCAAATGCCAAGTCCTTATCTCATCGCGTGTAGGAAATATTGAAGAATTCATGAAAACATGGGTTTCCTCTAATTCACCCCTTATAGGTAAAATTTTCAAATTTGCTTGTAACCTCATTTTATTTTGAAATGGAACCACAGCGAAAAAATTAAAAATATTTGACCCCCTATTCTTTTTCAGTTTTCTATTTTTTATCTTTGTAGGGTGAAATTTTAAAAAACCCTTATACCACTTTTTACGTATTTTAAAAATACATCTACATGCAAAAAAAATTATCTAACTCAATAAACATAGGAGATAGAAAGGGTGCTTTAATACTCCCCGAATCGATATTTCATCGTTAGGGGGTTGATTAGTGCAAAATCCTGAAATACGTTTCTAGGCCTTTGCATTGAAAATCTTTGCAAGCAAATGCCAAGTCCTTATCTCATCGCGTGTAGGAAATATTGAAGAATTCATGAAAACATGGGTTTCCTCTAATTCACCCCTTATAGGTAAAATTTCCAAATTTGCTTGTAACCTCATTTTATTCTGAAATGGAACCACAGCGAAAAAATTAAAAATATTTGACCCCCTATTCTTTTTCAGTTTTCTATTTTTTATCTCTTTAAGGTGAAATTTTAAAAAACCCTTATACCACTTTTTAAGTATTTTAAAAATACATCTACATGCAACCAAAAGAATGATCTAACTCAATAAACATAGGAGATAGAAAGGGTGCTTTAATACTCCCCAAATCGATATTTTCATCGTTAGGGGGTTGATTAGTGCATAATCCTGAAATACGTTTCTAGGTCTTTGCATTGAAAATCTTTGCAAGCAAATGCCAAGTCCTTATCTCATCGCGTGTAGGAAATATTAAAGAATTCATGAAAACATGGGTTTCCTCTAATTCACCCCTTATAGGTAAAATTTCCAAATTTGCTTGTAACTTCATTTTATTCTGAAATGCAACCAGAACGAAAAATTAAAAATATTTGACCCCCTATTCTATTTCAGTTTTCTATTTTTTATCTCTGTAGGGTGAAATTTTAAAAACCCCTTATACCACTTTTTACGTATTTTAAAAATACGTCTACATGCAAAAAAAATTATCTAACTCAATAAACATAGGAGATAGAAAGGGTGCTTTAATACTCCCCGAATCGATATTTCATCGTTAGGGGGTTGATTAGTGCAAAATCCTGAAATACGTTTCTAGGCCTTTGCATTGAAAATCTTTGCAAGCAAATGCCAAGTCCTTATCTCATCGCGTGTAGGAAATATTGAAGAATTCATGAAAACATGGGTTTCCTCTAATTCACCCCTTATAGGTAAAATTTCCAAATTTGCTTGTAACCTCATTTTATTCTGAAATGGAACCACAGCGAAAAAATTAAAAATATTTGACCCCCTATTCTTTTTCAGTTTTCTATTTTTTATCTCTTTAAGGTGAAATTTTAAAAAACCCTTATACCACTTTTTAAGTATTTTAAAAATACATCTACATGCAACCAAAAGAATGATCTAACTCAATAAACATAGGAGATAGAAAGGGTGCTTTAATACTCCCCAAATCGATATTTTCATCGTTAGGGGGTTGATTAGTGCATAATCCTGAAATACGTTTCTAGGTCTTTGCATTGAAAATCTTTGCAAGCAAATGCCAAGTCCTTATCTCATCGCGTGTAGGAAATATTAAAGAATTCATGAAAACATGGGTTTCCTCTAATTCACCCCTTATAGGTAAAATTTCCAAATTTGCTTGTAACTTCATTTTATTTTGAAATGCAACCAGAACGAAAAATTAAAAATATTTGACCCCCTATTCTTTTTCAGTTTTCTATTTTTTATCTCTGTAGGGTGAAATTTTAAAAACCCCTTATACCACTTTTTACGTATTTTAAAAATACGTCTACATGCAAAAAAAATTATCTAACTCAATAAACATAGGAGATAGAAAGGGTGCTTTAATACTCCCCGAATCGATATTTACATCGTTAGGGGGTTGATTAGTGCAAAATCCTGAAATACGTTTCTAGGTCTTTGCATTGAAAACCTTTGCAATCAAATGCCAAGTCCTTATCTCATCGCGTGTAGGAAATATTGAAGAATTCATGAAAAGATGGGTTTCCTCTAATTCACCCCTTATAGGTAAAATTTCCAAATTTGCTTGTAACCTTATTTTATTCTGAAATGGAACCACAGCGAAAAAATTAAAAATATTTGACCCCCTATTCTTTTTCAGTTTTCTATTTTTTATCTCTTTAGGGTGAAATTTTAAAAAACCCTTATACCACTTTTTACGTATTTTAAAAATACATCTACATGCAACCAAAAGAATGATCTAACTCAATAAACATAGGAGATAGAAAGGGTGCTTTAATACTCCCCAAATCGATATTTTCATCGTTAGGGGGTTGATTAGTGCAAAATCCTGAAATACGTTTCTAGGTCTTTGCATTGAAAATCTTTGCAAGCAAATGCCAAGTCCTTATCTCATCGCGTGTAGGAAATATTGAAGAATTCATGAAAACCTAGTTTACTTCTAATTCACCTTTTAGGGGTAAAATTTCCAAATTTGCCTGTAACCTCATTTTATTTTGAAATGGAACCACAGCGAAAAAATTAAAAATATTTGACCCCTATTCTTTTTCAGTTTTCTATTTTTTATCTCTGTAGGGTGAAATTTTAAAAAACTCTTATACCACTTTTTACGTATTTTAAAAATACATCTACATGCAAAAAAAATTATATAACTCAATAAACATAGGAGATAGAAAGGGTGCTTTAATACTCCCCGAATCGATATTTCATCGTTAGGGGGTTGGTTAGTGCAAAATCCTGAAATACGTTTCTAGGTCTTTGCATTAAAAATCTTTGAAAGCAAATGCCAAGTCCTTATCTCATCGCGTGTAGGAAATATTGAAGAATTCATGAAAACATAGGTTACCTCTAATTCACCCCATAGGGGTAAAATTTCCAAATTTGCTTGTAACCTCATTTTATTCTGAAATGGAACCACAGCGAAAAAATTAAAAATATTTGACTCCCTATTCTTTTTCAGTTTTCTATTTTTTATCTCTTTAAGGTGAAATTTTAAAAAAACCCTTATACAACTTTTTACGTATTTTAAAAATACATCTACAAGCAACCAAAAGAATGATCTAACTCAATAAACATAGGAGATAGAAAGGGTGCTTTAATACTCCCCAAATCGATATTTTCATCGTTAGGGGGTTGATTAGTGCAAAATCCTGAAATACGTTTCTAGGTCTTTGCATTGAAAATCTTTGCAAGCAAATGCCAAGTCCTTATCTCATCGAGTGTAGGAAATATTGAAGAATTCATGAAAACATGGGTTTCCTCTAAAATTCACCCCTTATAGGTAAAATTTCCAAATTTGCTTGTAACCTCATTTTATTCTGAAATGGAACCACAGCGAAAAAATTAAAATAATTTGACCCCTAGTCTTTTTCAGTTTTCTATTTTTTATCTCTGTAGGGTGAAATTTTAAAAACCCCTTATACCACTTTTTACGTATTTTAAAAATACATCTACATGCAACCAAAAGAATGATCTAACTCAATAAACATAGGAGATAGAAAGGGTGCTTTAATACTCTCCGAATCGATATTTACATCGTTAGGGGTTGATTAGTGCAAAATCCTGAAATACTTTTCTAGGTCTTTGCATTGAAAATCTTTGCAAGCAAATGCCAAGTCTTTATCTCATTGCGTGTAGGAAATATTGAAGAATTTATGAAAACATGGGTTTCCTCTAATTCACTCCTTATAGATAAAATTTCCAAATTTGCTTGTAACCTCATTTTATTCTGAAATGAAACCACAGCGAAAAAATTAAAAATATTTGACCCCCTATTCTTTTTCAGTTTTTTATTTTTTATCTCTTTAGGGTGAAATTTTAAAAAACCCTTATACCACTTTTTATGTATTTTAAAAATACATCTACATGCAACCAAAAGAATGATCTAACTCAATAAACATAGGAGATAGAAAGGGTGCTTTAATACTCCCCAAATCGATATTTTCATCGTTAGGGGGTTGATTAGTGCAAAATCCTGAAATACGTTTCTAGGTCTTTGCATTGAAAATCTTTGCAAGCAAATGCCAAGTCCTTAACTCATCGCGTGTAGGAAATATTGAAGAATTCATGAAAACATAGGTTACCTCTAATTCACCCCATAGGGGTAAAATTTCCAAATTTGCTTGTAACCTCATTTTATTCTGAAATGGAACCACAGCGAAAAAATTAAAAATATTTGACCCCCTATTCTTTTTCAGTTTTCTATTTTTTATCTCTTTAAGGTGAAATTTTAAAAAACCCTTATACCACTTTTTACGTATTTTAAAAATACATCTACATGCAACCAAAAGAATGATCTAACTCAATAAACATAGGAGATAGAAAGGGTGCTTTAATACTCCCCAAATCGATATTTTCATCGTTAGGGGGTTGATTAGTGCAAAATCCTGAAATACGTTTCTAGGTCTTTGCATTGAAAATCTTTGCAAGCAAATGCCAAGTCCTTATCTCATCGCGTGTAGGAAATATTGAAGAATTTATGAAAACATGGGTTTCCTCTAATTCACCCCTTATAGGTAAAATTTCCAAATTTGCTTGTAACCTCATTTTATTCTGAAATGGAACCACAGCGAAAAAATTAAAAATATTTGACCCCCCAGTCTTTTTCAGTTTTCTATTTTTTATCTCTGTAGGGTGAAATTTTAAAAACCCCTTATACCACTTTTTACGTATTTTAAAAATACATCTACATGCAAAAAAAATGATCTAGCTCAATAAACATAGGCGATAGAAAGGGTGCTTTAATACTCTCCGAATCGATATTTACATCGTTAGGGGGTTGATTAGTGCAAAATCCTGAAATACGTTTCTAGGTCTTTGCATTGAAAATCTTTGCAAGCAAATGCCAAGTCTGTATCTCATTGCGTGTAGGAAATATTGAAGAATTTATGAATACATGGGTTTCCTCTAATTCACCCCTTATAGATAAAATTTCCAAATTTGCTTGTAACCTCATTTTATTCTGAAATGAAACCACAGCGAAAAAATTAAAAATATTTGACCCCCTATTCTTTTTCAGTTTTCTATTTTTTATCTATTTAGGGTGAAATTTTAAAAAACCCTTATACCACTTTTTACGTATTTTAAAAATACGTCTACATGCAACCAAAAGAATGATCTAACTCAATAAACATAGGAAATAGAAAGGGTGCTTTAATACTCTCCAAATCGATATTTTCGTCGTTAGGGGGTTGATTAGTGCAAAATCCTGAAATACGTTTCTAGGTCTTTGCATTGAAAATCTTTGCAAGCAAATGCCAAGTCCTTATCTCATCGCGTGTAGGAAATATTGAAGATATCATGAAAACATAGGTTACCTTTAATTCACCCCATAGGGGTAAAATTTCCAAATTTGCTTGTAACCTCATTTTATTCTGAAATGGAACCACAGCGAAAAAATTAAAAATATTTGACCCCCTATTCTTTTTCAGTTTTCTATTTTTTATCTCTTTAAGGTGAAATTTTAAAAAACCCTTATACCACTTTTTACGTATTTTAAAAATACATCTACATGCAACCAAAAGAATGATCTAACTCAATAAACATAGGAGATAGAAAGGGTGGATTAATACTCTCCAAATCGATATTTTCATCATTAGGGGGTTGATTAGTGCAAAATCCTGAAATACGTTTCTAGGTCTTTGCATTGAAAATCTTTGCAAGCAAATGCCAAGTCCTTATCTCATCGCGTGTAGGAAATATTGAAGAATTCATGAAAACATGGGTTTCCTCTAATTTACCCCTTATAGGTAAAATTTACAAATTTGCTTGTAACCTCATTTTATTCTGAAATGGAACCACAGCGAAAAAATTAAAAATATTTGACTCCCTATTCTTTTTCAGTTTTCTATTTTTTATCTCTTTAAGGTGAAATTTTAAAAAACCTTTATACAACTTTTTACGTATTTTAAAAATACATCTACATGCAACCAAAAGAATGATCTAACTCAATAAACATAGGAGATAGAAAGGGTGCTTTAATACTCCCCAAATCGATATTTTCATCGTTAGGGGGTTGATTAGTGCAAAATCCTAAAATACGTTTCTAGGTCTTTGCATTGAAAATCTTTGCAAGCAAATGCCAAGTCCTTATCTCATCGCGTGTAGGAAATATTGAAGAATTCATGAAAACATGGGTTTCCTCTAATTCACCCCTTATAGGTAAAATTTCCAAATTTGCTTGTAACCTCATTTTATTCTGAAATAGAACCACAGCGAAAAAATTAAAAATATTTGACCCCCTATTCTTTTTCAGTTTTCTATTTTTTATCTCTTTAGGGTGAAATTTTAAAAAACCCTTATACCACTTTTTACGTATTTTAAAAATACATCTACATGCAACCAAAAGAATAATTGTAACGCCCCGTTTTACAAGAGCGTTTAATAATTATTAACTACTTTTGGACCACGATATATGCTAATTGAGGCAGGTATAAACTACCATTATCTCGTTGGAGCGTGTGGTTGGCGATAACAGCCGCTTGTTTTCCTGCCTCGAACGCGTCGATCCTAGCGAGGGCTTTCCTGTTTCGATTTTGCTAGCAGACAAAGCAGTCAGCTTTTGCTTTAATTGACAGCGCCGCAAGGGATGATGCTAGTCAAAGAAGTCTGCACAGATTTAACTAATGAAAGATCACTTTAGTGATAATCCGCGAACCGCCGTTCTCCAGCTTTAGGTGAGATTTCTTCTGGCTTATTTTTTTCCTTTACTAACTTCCGTATATTGGCGTTTAGGCGGAAAAGAAGGGCAAGCAAAGTTCCACCAAAGGATAGACTAGGGGCTATAAGCACTCGCAGAGCGTAAATCGCGACACCTGCGGCGCAATTTCTTTTAACAAATTGGGGTCCCGATAATGTCTTCGAATTAACTGGCGTCGAGGTCCGACTTATGAGACGTGCAGAGGTCAATCATTATCTACAAGGATTCTCCCATCACGATATTGCGGCGCACTACACCCTCAAGATGCGACCTGCTTGTGTATTATGTAAGTACAACCTAATTCAGCGTTTTTTTATCGTACTGGCGAATTGCTGCATAAAGAAAATAACAGCTAACTTAAGGCCTTAGGTGTTTACAACTGTTACGTACGCGATCATTTTTTTAAAATTGCAATTGACGCTTATTGCGTGAATCCTAAGTAATCTCAATTGCTGAATTTGTATGTACTCCTTATTAGTGCAGACGCAAATGGCAGAGTAGCGTTCCGCACAATTGTGATTTTAGTGTAATTAATTCCTTTGCACTTATCATAAATTGTTACTTTGCCTATGAAATTATTTAGTCAATAATCTAGTATAGTTGTTTGACAATTATCAGCCATTAGGCTACAGTGGTATTGCACTTGTTGCTAGTAAATATTTAATTGAGTAAATGTCCCCATGCTAACAATTTGTTTTATTGATATATTTTTCTACCACGTTCCCGTCTGCACGATTGCAATGTCAACAGCATAAGCGCCAAAGGTAGGTGGTGGGTTTACTAGCTGCATTCGTATCGGTTGTGAAGACAACCAGGCGCCCTAATTTTTTTTGAATGTTGGAAGTAGTTTCTGTGGAAGCCGAAAGGATCTGAACCTAATCCTTGCTCACGCCACAAATCTATCGAGGATATCTGAGCTAGTCCCGGCCGTGTGCGCCCTTATTCAAAGGGGTGGCACATAATCTAACTCAATAAACATAGGAGATAAAAATGGTGCTTTAATACTTTCCAAATCGACATTTTCATCGTTAGGGGGTTGATTAGTGCAAAATCCTGAAATACGTTTCTAGGTCTTTGCATTGAAAACCTTTGCAAGCAAATGCCAAGTCCTTATCTCATCGCTTGTAGGAAATATTGAAGAATACATGAAAACATGGGTTTCCTCTAATTCACCCCTTATAGGTAAAATTTCCAAATTTGCTTGTAACCTCATTTTATTCTGAAATGGAACCACAGCGAAAAAATTAAAATAATTTGACCCCTAGTCTATTTCAGTTTTCTATTTTTTATCTCTGTAGGGTGAAATTTAAAAAACCCCTTATACCACTTTTTACGTATTTTAAAAATACATCTACATGCAAAAAAAATTATGTAACTCAATAAACATAGGAGATAGAAAGGGTGCTTTAATACTCCCCAAATCGATATTTTCATCGTTAGGGGGTTGATTAGTGCAAAATCCTGAAATACATTTCTAGGTCTTTGCATTGAAAATCTTTGCAAGCAAATGCCAAGTCCTTATCTCATCGCGTGTAGGAAATATTGAAGAATTCATGAAAACATAGGTTACCTCTAATTCACCCCTTAGGGGTAAAATTTCCAAATTTGCTTGTAACCTCATTTTATTCTGAAATGGAACCACAGCGAAAAAATTAAAAATATTTGACTCCCTATTCTTTTTCAGTTTTCTATTTATTATCTTTTTAAGGTGAAATTTTAAAAAACTCTTATACCACTTTTTACGTATTTTAAAAATACATCAACATGCAACCAAAAGAATGATCTAACTCAATAAACATACGAGATAGAAAGGGTGCTTTAATACTTCCCAAATCGATATTTTCATCGTTAGGGGGTTGATTAGTGCAAAATCCTGAAATACGTTTCTAGGGCTTTGCATTGAAAATCTTTGCAAGCAAATGCCAAGTCCTTATCTCATCGCGTGTAGGAAATATTGAAGAATTCATGAAAACATGGGTTTCCTCTAATTCACCCCTTATAGGTAAAATTTCCAAATTTGTTTGTAACCTCATTTTATTCTGAAATGGAACCACAGCGAAAAAATTAAAAATATTTGACCTCCTATTCTTTTACAGTTTTCAATTCTTTATCTCTTTAGGGTGAAATTTTAAAAAACCCTTATACCACTATTTACGTATTTTAAAAATACATCTACATGCAACCAAAAGAATGATCTAACTCAATAAACATAGGAGATAGAAAGGGTGCTTTAATACTCCCCAAATCGATATTTTCATCGTTAGGGGGTTGATTAGTGCAAAATCCTGAAATACGTTTCTAGGCCGTTGCATTGAAAATCTTTGCAAGCAAATGCCAAGTCCTTATCTCATCGCGTGTAGGAAATATTGAAGAATTTATGAAACATAGGTTACCTCTAATTCACCCCTTAGGGGTAAAATTTTCAAATTTGCTTGTAACCTCATTTTATTCTGAAATGAAACCACAGCGAAAAAATTAAAATAATTTGACCCCTAGTCTATTTCAGTTTTCTATTTTTTATCTCTGTAGGGTGAAATTTAAAAAACCCCTTATACCACTTTTTACGTATTTTAAAAATACATCTACATGCAAAAAAAATTATGTAACTCAATAAACATAGGAGATAGAAAGAGTGCTTTAATACTCTCCGAATCGATATTTACATCGTTAGGGGGTTGATTAGTGCAAAATCCTGAAATACGTTTCTAGGTCTTTGCATTGAAAATCTTTGCAAGCAAATGCCAAGTCCTTATCTCATCGCGTGTAGGAAATATTGAAGAATTTATGCAAACATGGGTTTTCTCTAATTCACCCCTTATAGATAAAATTTCCAAA
This sequence comes from Agriotes lineatus, assembly GCA_940337035.1. Lineage (NCBI taxonomy): Eukaryota > Metazoa > Arthropoda > Insecta > Coleoptera > Elateridae > Agriotes > Agriotes lineatus. Next base: position 141,833,187 of record OW679199.1, on the reverse strand, counting down.
TTTGCTTGTAACCTCATTTTATTCTGAAATGGAACCACAGCGAAAAAAATAAAAATATTTGACCCCCTATTCTTTTTCAGTTTTCTATTTTTTATCTCTTTAGGGTGAAATTTTAAAAAACCCTTATACCACTTTTTACGTATTTTAAAAATACATCTACATGCAACCAAAAGAATGATCTAACTCAATAAACATAGGAGATAGAAAGGGTGCTTTAATACTCCCCAAATCGATATTTTCATCGTTAGGGGGTTGATTAGTGCAAAATCCTGAAATACATTTCTAGGTCTTTGCATTGAAAATCTTTGCAAGCAAATGCCAAGTCCTTATCTCATCGCGTGTAGGAAATATTGAAGAATTTATGAAACATAGGTTACCTCTAATTCACCCCTTAGGGGTAAAATTTCCAAATTTGCTTGTAACCTCATTATATTCTAAAATGGAACCACAGCGAAAAAATTAAAATAATTTGAACCCTAGTCTATTTCAGTTTTTTATTTTTTATCTCTGTAGGGTGAAATTTAAAAAACCCCTTATACCACTTTTTACGTATTTTAAAAATACATCTACATGCAAAAAAAAATGATGTAACTCAATAAACATAGGAGATAGAAAAAGTGCTTTAATACTCTCCGAATCGATATTTACATCGTTAGGGGGTTGATTAGTGCAAAATCCTGAAATACGTTTCTAGGTCTTTGCATTGAAAATCTTTGCAAGCAAATGCCAAGTCCTTATCTCATCGCTTGTAGGAAATATTGAAGAATACATGAAAACATGGGTTTCCTCTAATTCACCCCTTATAGGTAAAATTTCCAAATTTGCTTGTAACCTCATTTTATTCTGAAATGGAACCACAGCGAAAAAATTAAAATAATTTGACCCCTAGTCTATTTCAGTTTTCTATTTTTTATCTCTGTAGGGTGAAATTTAAAAAACCCCTTATACCACTTTTTACGTATTTTAAAAATACATCTACATGCAAAAAAAATTATGTAACTCAATAAACATAGGAGATAGAAAGGGTGCTTTAATACTCCCCAAATCGATATTTTCATCGTTAGGGGGTTGATTAGTGCAAAATCCTGAAATACATTTCTAGGTCTTTGCATTGAAAATCTTTGCAAGCAAATGCCAAGTCCTTATCTCATCGCGTGTAGGAAATATTGAAGAATTCATGAAAACATAGGTTACCTCTAATTCACCCCTTAGGGGTAAAATTTCCAAATTTGCTTGTAACCTCATTTTATTCTGAAATGGAACCACAGCGAAAAAATTAAAAATATTTGACTCCCTATTCTTTTTCAGTTTTCTATTTATTATCTTTTTAAGGTGAAATTTTAAAAAACTCTTATACCACTTTTTACGTATTTTAAAAATACATCAACATGCAACCAAAAGAATGATCTAACTCAATAAACATACGAGATAGAAAGGGTGCTTTAATACTTCCCAAATCGATATTTTCATCGTTAGGGGGTTGATTAGTGCAAAATCCTGAAATACGTTTCTAGGGCTTTGCATTGAAAATCTTTGCAAGCAAATGCCAAGTCCTTATCTCATCGCGTGTAGGAAATATTGAAGAATTCATGAAAACATGGGTTTCCTCTAATTCACCCCTTATAGGTAAAATTTCCAAATTTGTTTGTAACCTCATTTTATTCTGAAATGGAACCACAGCGAAAAAATTAAAAATATTTGACCTCCTATTCTTTTACAGTTTTCAATTCTTTATCTCTTTAGGGTGAAATTTTAAAAAACCCTTATACCACTATTTACGTATTTTAAAAATACATCTACATGCAACCAAAAGAATGATCTAACTCAATAAACATAGGAGATAGAAAGGGTGCTTTAATACTCCCCAAATCGATATTTTCATCGTTAGGGGGTTGATTAGTGCAAAATCCTGAAATACGTTTCTAGGCCGTTGCATTGAAAATCTTTGCAAGCAAATGCCAAGTCCTTATCTCATCGCGTGTAGGAAATATTGAAGAATTTATGAAACATAGGTTACCTCTAATTCACCTCTTAGGGGTAAAATTTTCAAATTTGCTTGTAACCTCATTTTATTCTGAAATGAAACCAGAGCGAAAAAATTAAAATAATTTGACCCCTAGTCTATTTCAGTTTTCTATTTTTTATCTCTGTAGGGTGAAATTTAAAAAACCCCTTATACCACTTTTTACGTATTTTAAAAATACATCTACATGCAAAAAAAATTATGTAACTCAATAAACATAGGAGATAGAAAGAGTGCTTTAATACTCTCCGAATCGATATTTACATCGTTAGGGGGTTGATTAGTGCAAAATCCTGAAATACGTTTCTAGGTCTTTGCATTGAAAATCTTTGCAAGCAAATGCCAAGTCCTTATCTCATCGCGTGTAGGAAATATTGAAGAATTTATGCAAACATGGGTTTCCTCTAATTCACCCCTTATAGATAAAATTTCCAAATTTGCTTGTAACCTCATTTTATTCTGAAATGGAACCACAGCGAAAAAAATAAAAATATTTGACCCCCTATTCTTTTTCAGTTTTCTATTTTTTATCTCTTTAGGGTGAAATTTTAAAAAACCCTTATACCACTTTTTACGTATTTTAAAAATACATCTACATGCAACCAAAAGAATGATCTAACTCAATAAACATAGGAGATAGAAAGGGTGCTTTAATACTCCCCAAATCGATATTTTCATCGTTAGGGGGTTGATTAGTGCAAAATCCTGAAATACATTTCTAGGTCTTTGCATTGAAAATCTTTGCAAGCAAATGCCAAGTCCTTATCTCATCGCGTGTAAGAAATATTGAAGAATTTATGAAACATAGGTTACCTCTAATTCACCCCTTAGGGGTAAAATTTCCAAATTTGCTTGTAACCTCATTTTATTCTAAAATGGAACCACAGCGAAAAAATTAAAATAATTTGACCCCTAGTCTATTTCAGTTTTTTATTTTTTATCTCTGTAGGGTGAAATTTAAAAAACCCCTTATACCACTTTTTACGTATTTTAAAAATACATCTACATGCAAAAAAAATGATGTAACTCAATAAACATAGGAGATAGAAAGAGTGCTTTAATACTCTCCGAATCGATATTTACATCGTTAGGGGGTTGATTAGTGCAAAATCCTGAAATACGTTTCTAGGTCTTTGCATTGAAAATCTTTGCAAGCAAATGCCAAGTCCTTATTTCATCGCGTGTAGGAAATATTGAAGAATTTATGCAAACATGGGTTTCCTCTAATTCACCCCTTATAGATAAAATTTCCAAATTTGCTTGTAACCTCATTTTATTCTGAAATGGAACCACAGCGAAAAAAATAAAAATATTTGACCCCCTATTCTTTTTCAGTTTTCTATTTTTTATCTCTTTAGGGTGAAATTTTAAAAAACCCTTATACCACTTTTTACGTATTTTAAAAATACAACTACATGCAACCAAAAGAATGATCTAACTCAATAAACATAGGAGATGGAAAGGGTGCTTTAATACTCCCCAAATCGATATTTTCATCGTTAGGGGGTTGATTAGTGCAAAATCCTGAAATACATTTCTAGGTCTTTGCATTGAAAATCTTTGCAAGCAAATGCCAAGTCCTTATCTCATCGCGTGTAGAAAATATTGAAGAATTCATGAAAACATAGGTTACCTCTAATTCACCCCTTAGGGGTAAAATTTCCAAATTTGCTTGTAACCTCATTTTATTCTGAAATGGAACCACAGCGAAAAAATTAAAAATATTTGACCCCCTATTCTTTTTCAGTTTTCTATTTATTATCTTTTTAAGGTGAAATTTTAAAAAACTCTTATACCACTTTTTACGTGTTTTAAAAATACATCTACATGCAACCAAAAGAATGATCTAACTCAATAAACATACGAGATAGAAAGGGTGCTTTAATACTCCCCAAATCGATATTTTCATCGTTAGGGGGTTGATTAGTGCAAAATCCTGAAATACGTTTCTAGGGCTTTGCATTGAAAATCTTTGCAAGCAAATGCCAAGTCCTTATCTCATCGCGTGTAGGAAATATTGAAGAATTCATGAAAACATGGGTTTCCTCTAATTCACCCCTTATAGGTAAAATTTTCAAATTTGCTTGTAACCTCATTTTATTTTGAAATGGAACCACAGCGAAAAAATTAAAAATATTTGACCCCCTATTCTTTTTCAGTTTTCTATTTTTTATCTTTGTAGGGTGAAATTTTAAAAAACCCTTATACCACTTTTTACGTATTTTAAAAATACATCTACATGCAAAAAAAATTATCTAACTCAATAAACATAGGAGATAGAAAGGGTGCTTTAATACTCCCCGAATCGATATTTCATCGTTAGGGGGTTGATTAGTGCAAAATCCTGAAATACGTTTCTAGGCCTTTGCATTGAAAATCTTTGCAAGCAAATGCCAAGTCCTTATCTCATCGCGTGTAGGAAATATTGAAGAATTCATGAAAACATGGGTTTCCTCTAATTCACCCCTTATAGGTAAAATTTCCAAATTTGCTTGTAACCTCATTTTATTCTGAAATGGAACCACAGCGAAAAAATTAAAAATATTTGACCCCCTATTCTTTTTCAGTTTTCTATTTTTTATCTCTTTAAGGTGAAATTTTAGAAAACCCTTATACCACTTTTTAAGTATTTTAAAAATACATCTACATGCAACCAAAAGAATGATCTAACTCAATAAACATAGGAGATAGAAAGGGTGCTTTAATACTCCCCAAATCGATATTTTCATCGTTAGGGGGTTGATTAGTGCATAATCCTGAAATACGTTTCTAGGTCTTTGCATTGAAAATCTTTGCAAGCAAATGCCAAGTCCTTATCTCATCGCGTGTAGGAAATATTAAAGAATTCATGAAAACATGGGTTTCCTCTAATTCACCCCTTATAGGTAAAATTTCCAAATTTGCTTGTAACTTCATTTTATTCTGAAATGCAACCAGAACGAAAAATTAAAAATATTTGACCCCCTATTCTTTTTCAGTTTTCTATTTTTTATCTCTGTAGGGTGAAATTTTAAAAACCCCTTATACCACTTTTTACGTATTTTAAAAATACGTCTACATGCAAAAAAAATTATCTAACTCAATAAACATAGGAGATAGAAAGGGTGCTTTAATACTCCCCGAATCGATATTTACATCGTTAGGGGGTTGATTAGTGCAAAATCCTGAAATACGTTTCTAGGTCTTTGCATTGAAAATCTTTGCAATCAAATGCCAAGTCCTTATCTCATCGCGTGTAGGAAATATTGAAGAATTCATGAAAACCTAGTTTACTTCTAATTCACCTTTTAGGGGTAAAATTTCCAAATTTGCCTGTAACCTCATTTTATTTTGAAATGGAACCACAGCGAAAAAATTAAAAATATTTGACCCCTATTCTTTTTCAGTTTTCTATTTTTTATCTCTTTAGGGTGAAATTTTAAAAAACCCTTATACCACTTTTTACGTATTTTAAAAATACATCTACATGCAACCAAAAGAATGATCTAACTCAATAAACATAGGAGATAGAAAGGGTGCTTTAATACTCCCCAAATCGATATTTTCATCGTTAGGGGGTTGATTAGTGCAAAATCCTGAAATACGTTTCTAGGTCTTTGCATTGAAAATCTTTGCAAGCAAATGCCAAGTCCTTATCTCATCGCGTGTAGGAAATATTGAAGAATTCATGAAAACCTAGTTTACTTCTAATTCACCTTTTAGGGGTAAAATTTCCAAATTTGCCTGTAACCTCATTTTATTTTGAAATGGAACCACAGCGAAAAAATTAAAAATATTTGACCCCTATTCTTTTTCAGTTTTCTATTTTTTATCTCTGTAGGGTGAAATTTTAAAAAACTCTTATACCACTTTTTACGTATTTTAAAAATACATCTACATGCAAAAAAAATTATATAACTCAATAAACATAGGAGATAGAAAGGGTGCTTTAATACTCCCCGAATCGATATTTCATCGTTAGGGGGTTGGTTAGTGCAAAATCCTGAAATACGTTTCTAGGTCTTTGCATTAAAAATCTTTGAAAGCAAATGCCAAGTCCTTATCTCATCGCGTGTAGGAAATATTGAAGAATTCATGAAAACATGGGTTTCCTTTAATTCACCACTTATAGGTAAAATTTCCAAAATTGCTTGTAACCTCATTTTATTCTGAAATGGAACCACAGCGAAAAAATTAAAAATATTTGACCCCCTATTCTTTTTCAGTTTTCTATTTTTATCTCTTTACGGTGAAATTTTAAAAAACCCTTATAACACTTTCTACGTATTTTAAAAATACATCTACATGCAAATAAAATTATCTAACTCTTAAAATAGGAGATAGAAAGGGTGCTTTAATAGTCCCCGAATCGATATTTTTATCGTTAGGAAGTTGATTAGTGCAAAATCCTGAAATACGTTTCTAGGTCTTTGCATTGAAAATCTTTGCAAGCAAATGCCAAGTACTTATCTCATCGCGTGTAGGTAATATTGAAGAATTCATGAAAACATAGGTTACTTCTAATTCACCCCTTAGGGGTAAAATTTGCAAATTTGCTTGTAACCTCTTTTATTTTGAAATGGTACCAAATCGAAAAAATTAAAAATATTTGACCCCCTATTCTTTCTCAGTTTTCTATTTTTTATTTCTGTAGGGTAAAATTTTAAAAAAACCCTTATACCACTTTTTACGTATTTTAAAAATACATCTACATGCAAAAAAAATGATCTAACTCATAAACATAGGAAATAGAAAGGGTGCTTTAATACCCTCCGAATCGATATTGTCATCGTTAGGGGTTGATTAGTGCAAAATCCTGAAATACGTTTCTAGGTCTTTGCATTGAAAATCTTTGCAAGCAAATGCCAAGTCCTTATCTCATTGCGTGTAGGAAATATTGAAGAATTCATGAAAACATAGGTTACCTCTAATCCACCCCTTAGGGGTAAAATTTCCAAATTTGCTTGTAACCTCATTTTATTTTGAAATGGAACCACAGCGAAAAAAATTATAATATTTGACCACCTATTCTTTTTCAGTTTTCTATTTTTTATCTCTGTAGGGTGAAATTTAAAAAAAACCGTTATACCACTTTTTACGTATTTTAAAAATACACCTACATGCAACAAAAATTACCTAACTCAATAAACATAGGAAATAGAAAGGGTGCTTTAATAGTCCCCGAATCGATATTTTTATCGTTAGGGGGTTGATTAGTGCAAAATCCTGAAATACGTTTCTAGGTCTTTGCACTGAAAATCTTTGCAAGCAAATGCCAAGTCCTTATCTCATCGCGTGTAGGAAATATTGAAGAATTCATGAAAACATGGGTTTCCTCTAATTCACCCCTTAGGGGTAAAATTTCCAAATTTGCTTGTAACCTTATTTTATTCTGAAATGGAACCACAGCGAAAAAATTAAAAATATTTGACTCCCTATTCTTTTTCAGTTTTCAATTTTTTATCTCTTTACTGTGAAATTTAAAAAAACCCTTATACCACTTTTTACGTATTTTAAAAATACATCTACATGCAAAAAAAGGAATGATCTAACTCAATAAACATAGTAGATAGATAGGGTACTTTAATACTCCCCGAATCGATATTTTCATCGTTAGGGGTTTGATTAGCGCAAAATCCTGAAATACGTTTCTAGGTCTTTGCATTGAAAATCTTTGCAAGCAAATGCCAAGTCCTTATCTCATCGCGTGTAGGAAATATTGAAGAATTAATGAAAACATAGGTTACCTCTAATTCACCCCTTAGGGGTAAGATTTCCAAATTTGCTTGTAACCCCATTTTATTTTGAAATGGAACCACAGCGAAAAAATTAAAAATATTTGACCCCCTGTTCTTTTTCAGTTTTCTATTTTTTATCTCTGTAGGGTGAAATTTTAAACAACCCTTATACCACTTTTTACGTATTTTAAAAATACATCTACATGCAAAAAAAATGATCTAACTCAATAAACATAGGAGATAGAAAGGGTGCTTTAATACTCCCCGAATCGATATTTTCATCGTTAGGGGTTTGATTAGTGCAAAATCTTGAAATACGTTTCTAGACCTTTGCATTGAAAATCTTTGCAAGCAAATGCCAAGTCCTTATCTCATCGCGTGTAGGAAATATTGAAGAATTAATGAAAACATAGGTTACCTCTAATTCACCCCTTAGGGGTAAGATTTCCAAATTTGCTTGTAACCCCACTTTATTTTGAAATGGAACCACAGCGAAAAAATTAAAAATATTTGACCCCCTATTCTTTTTCCGTTTTCTATTTTTTATCTCTGTAGGGTGAAATTTTAAAAACCCCTTATACCACTTTTTACGTATTTTAAAAATACATCTACATGCAAAAAAATGATCTAACTCAATAAACATAGGAGATAGAAAGGGTTCTTCAATGCTCCCCGAATCGATATTTTCATCGTTAGGGGTTTGATTAGTGCAAAATCCTGAAATACGTTTCTAGGTCTTTGCATTGAAAATCTTTGCAAGCAAATGCCAAGTACTTATCTCATCGCGTGTAGGAAATATTGAAGAATTCATGAAAACATGGGGGTTCCTCTAATTCACCCCTTAGGGGAAAATTTCCAAATTTGCTTGTAACCTCATTTTATTTTGAAATGGAATCACAGCGAAAAAATTAAAAACATTTGACCCCCTATTCTTTTTCAGTTTTCTATTTTTATCTCTGCAGGGTGAAATTTTAAAAAACCCTTATACCACTTTTTACGTATTTTAAAAATACATCTACATGCAAAAAAATGATCTAACTCATAAACATAGGAGATAGAAAGGGTGCTTTAATACCCTCCGAATCGATATTTTCATCGTTAGGGGTTGATTAGTGCAAAATCCTGAAATACGTTTCTAGGTCTTTGCATTGAAAATCTTTGCAAGCAAATGCCAAGTCCTTATCTCATCGCGTGTAGGAAATATTAAAGAATTTATGAAAACATGTGTTTCCTCTAATTCACCCCTTATAGGTAAAATTTCCAAATTTGCTTGTAACCTCATTTTATTCTGAAATGGAACCACAGCGAAAAAATTAAAAATATTTGACCCCCTATTCTTTTTCAGTTTTCTATTTTTTATCTCTTTAAGGTGAAATTTTAAAAAACCCTTACACCACTTTTTACGTATTTTAAAAATACATCTACATGCAACCAAAAGAATGATCTAACTCAATAAACATAGGAGATAGAAAGGGTGCTTTAATGCTCCCCAAATCGATATTTTCATCGTTAGGGGGTTGATTAGTGCAAAATCCTGAAATACGTTTCTAGGTCTTTGCATTGAAAATCTTTGCAAGCAAATGCCAAGTCCTTATCTCATCGCGTGTAGGAAATATTGAAGAATTCATGAAAACATAGGTTACCTCTAATTCACCCCTTAGGGGTAAAATTTTCAAATTTGCTTGTAACCTCATTTTATTTTGAAATGGAACCACAGCGAAAAAATTAAAAATATTTGACCCCCTATTCTTTTTCAGTTTTCTATTTTTTATCTCTGTAGGGTGAAATTTTAAAAACCCCTTATACCACTTTTTACGTATTTTAAAAATACATCTACATGCAAAAAAAATGATCTAACTCAATAAACATAGGAGATAGAAAGGGTGCTTTAATACTCTCCGAATCGATATTTACATCGTTAGGGGGTTGATTAGTGTAAAATCCTGAAATACGTTTCTAGGTCTTTGCATTGAAAATCTTTGCAAGCAAATGCCAAGTCCTTATCTCATCGCGTGTAGGAAATATTGAAGAATTCATGAAAACATGGGTTTCCTCTAATTCACCTCTTAGAGGTAAAATTTCCAAATTTGCTTGTAACCTCATTTTATTCTGAAATGGAACCACAGCGAAAAAATTAAAAATATTTGACCCCCTATTCTTTTTCAGTTTTCTATTTTTTATCTCTGTAGGGTGAAATTTTAAAAACCCCTTATACCACTTTTTACGTATTTTAAAAATACATCTACATGCAAAAAAAATGATCTAACTCAATAAACATAGGAGATAGAAAGGGTGCTTTAATACTCTCCGAATCGATATTTACATCGTTAGGGGGTTGATTAGTGCAAAATCCTGAAATACGTTTCTAGGTCTTTGCATTGAAAATCTTTGCAAGCAAATGCCAAGTCCTTATCTCATCGCGTGTAGGAAATATTGAAGAATTCATGAAAACATAGGTTACCTCTAATTCACCCCTTAGGGGTAAAATTTTCAAATTTGCTTGTAACCTCATTTTATTTTGAAATGGAACCACAGCGAAAAAATTAAAAATATTTGACCCCCTATTCTTTTTCAGTTTTCTATTTTTTATCTCTGTAGGGCGAAATATTAAAAACCTTTTATACCACTTTTTACGTATTTTAAAAATACATCTACATGCAAAAAAATGATCTAACTCAATAAACATAGGAGATAGAAAGGGTTCTTTAATACTCTCCGAATCGATATTTACATCGTTAGGGGGTTGATTAGTGCAAAATCCTGAAATACGTTTCTAGGTCTTTGCATTGAAAATCTTTGCAAGCAAATGCCAAGTCCTTATCTCATCGCGTGTAGGAGATATTGAAGAATTCATGAAAACATGGGTTGCTTCTAATTCACCCCTTAGGGCTAAAATTTCCAAATTTGCTTGTAACCTCATTTTATTTTGAAATGGAACCACAGCGAAAAAATTAAAAATATTTGATCCCCTATTCTTTTTCAATTTTCTATTGTTTATCTCTCTAGGGTGAAATTTAAAAAAACCCTTATACCACTTTTTACGTATTTTAAAAATATATCTACTTGCAAAAAAAAGAATGATCTAACTCTATAAACATAGGATATAGAAAGGGTACTTTAATACTCCCCGAATCGATATTTACATCGTTAGGGGTTTGATTAGTGCAAAATCCTGAAATACGTTTCTAGGTCTTTGCATTGAAAATCTTTGCAAGCAAATGCCAAGTCCTTATCTCATCGCGTGTAGGAGATATTGAAGAATTCATGAAAACATGGGTTGCCTCTAATCCACCCCTTAGGGGTAAAATTTCCAGATTTGCTTGTAACCTCATTTTATTTTGAAATGGAACCACAGCGAAAAAATTAATAATATTCGACCCCCTATTCTTTTTCAGTTTTCAATTTTTTATCTCTTTAGGGTGAAATTTTAAAAAACCCTTATACCACTTTTTACGTATTTTAAAAATACACCTACATGCAACAAAAATTATCTTACTCAATAAACATAGGAGATAGAAAGGGTGCTTTAATAGTCCCCGAATCGATATTTTTATCGTTAGGGGGTTGATTAGTGCAAAAACCTGAAATACGTTTCTAGGTCTTTGCATTGAAAATCTTTGCAAGCAAATGCCAAGTCCTTATCTCATCGCGTGTAGGAAATATTGAAGAATTCATGAAAACATGGGTTTCCTCTAATTCACCCCTTAGGGGTAAAATTTCCAAATTTGCTTGTAACCTTATTTTATTCTGAAATGGAACCACAGCGAAAAAATTAAAAATATTTGACCCCCTATTCTTTTTCAGTTTTCAATTTTTTATCTCTTTAGGGTGAAATTTTAAAAAACCCTTATACCACTTTTTACGTATTTTAAAAATACATCTACATGCAAAAAAAGAAATGATCTAACTCAATAAACATAGTAGATAGATAGGGTACTTTAATACTCCCCGAATCGATATTTTCATCGTTAGGGGTTTGATTAGTGCAAAATCCTGAAATACGTTTCTAGGTCTTTGCATTGAAAATCTTTGCAAGCAAATGCCAAGTCCTTATCTCATCGCGTGTAGGAAATATTGAAAAATTCATGAAAACATGGGTTTCCTCTAATTCACCTCTTATATGTAAAATTTCCAAATTTGCTTGTAACCTCATTTTATTCTGAAATGGAACCACAGCGAAAAAATTAAAAATATTTGATCCCCTATTCTTTTTCAGTTTTCTATTTTTTATCTCTTTAAGGTGAAATTTTAAAAAACCCTTATACCACTTTTTACGTATTTTAAAAATACATCTACATGCAACCAAAAGAATGATCTAACTCAATAAACATAGGAGATAGAAAGGGTGCTTTAATACTCCCCAAATCGATATTTATTATCGTTAGGAGGTTGATTAGTGCAAAATCCTGAAATACATTTCTAGGTCTTTGCATTGAAAATCTTTGCAAGCAAATGCCAAGTCCTTATCTCATCGCGTGTAGGAAATATTGAAGAATTCATGAAAACATAGGTTACCTCTAATTCACCCCTTAGGGGTAAAATTTTCAAATTTGCTTGTAACCTCATTTTATTTTGAAATGGAACCACAGCGAAAAAATTAAAAATATTTAAACCCCTATTCTTTTTCAGTTTTCTATTTTTTATCGCTTTAAAGTAAAATTTTAAAAAACCCTTATACCACCTTTTACGTATTTTAAAAATACATCTACATGCAACCAAAAGAATGATCTAACTCAATAAACATAGGAGATAGAAAGGGTGCTTTAATACTCCCCAAATCGATATTTTCGTCGTTAGGGGGTTGATGAGTGCAAAATCCTGAAATACGTTTCTAGGTCTTTGCATTGAAAATCTTTGCAAGGAAATGCCATGTCCTTATCTCATCGCGTGTAGGAAATATTGAAGAATTCATGAAAACATAGGTTACCTCTAATTCACCCCTTAGGGGTAAAATTTTCAAATTTGCTTGTAACCTCATTTTATTTTGAAATGGAACCACAGCGAAAAAATTAAAAATATTTGACCCCCTATTCTTTTTCAGTTTTCTATTTTTTATCTCTGTAGGGTGAAATTTTAAAAACCCCTTATACCACTTTTTACGTTATTTTAAAAATACATCTACATGCAAAAAAAATGATCTAACTCAATAAACATAGGAGATAGAAAAGGTGCTTTAATACCCTCCGAATCGATATTTACATCGTTAGGGGGTTGATTAGTGCAAAATCCTGAAATACGTTTCTAGGTCTTTGCATTGAAAATCTTTGCAAGCAAATGCCAAGTCCTTATCTCATCGCGTGTAGGAAATATTGAAGAATTCATGAAAACATGGGTTTCCTCTAATTCACCTCTTATAGGTAAAATTTCCAAATTTGCTTGTAACCTCATTTTATTCTGAAATGGAACCACAACGAAAAAATTAAAAATATTTGACCCCCTATTCTTTTTCAGTTTTCTATTTTTTATCTCTTTAAGGTGAAATTTTAAAAAACCCTTATACCACTTTTTACGTATTTTAAAAATACATCTACATGCAAAAAAAATGATCTAACTCAATAAACATAGGAGATAGAAAGGGTGCTTTAATACTCTCCGAATCGATATTTACATCTTTAGGGGGTTGATTAGTGCAAAATTCTGAAATACGTTTCTAGGTTTTTGCATTGAAAATCTTTGCAAGCAAATGCCAAGTTCTTATCTCATCGCGTGTAGGAAATATTGAAGAATTCATGAAAACATGGGTTTCCTCTAATTCACCCCTTATAGGTAAAATTTCCAAATTTGCTTGTAACCTCATTTTATTCTGAAATGGAACCACAGCGACAAAATTAAAAATATTTGACCCCCTATTCTTTTTCAGTTTTCTATTTTTTATCTCTTTAGGGTGAAATTTTAAAAAACCCTGATATCACTTTTTACGTATTTTAAAAATACATCTACATGCAAAAAAAATGATCTAACTCAATAAACATAGGAGATAGAAAGGGTGCTTTAATACTCTCCGAATCGATATTTACATCGTTAGGGGGTTGATTAGTGCAAAATCCTGAAATACGTTTCTAGGTCTTTGCATTGAAAATCTTTGCAAGCAAATGCCAAGTCCTTATCTCATCGCGTGTAGCAAATATTGAAGAATTCATGAAAACATGGGTTTCCTCTAATTCAACTCTTATAGGTAAAATTTCCAAATTTGCTTGTAACCTCATTTTATTCTGAAATGGAACCACAGCGAAAAAATTAAAAATATTTGACCCCCTATTCTTTTTCAGTTTTCTATTTTTTATCTCTTTAGGGTGAAATTTTAAAAAACCCTTATACCACTTTTTACGTATTTTAAAAATACATCTACATGCAAAAAGAATGATCTAACTCAATAAACATAGGAGATAGAAAGGGTGCTTTAATACTCCCCAAATCGATTTTTTCATCGTTAGGGGGTTGATTAGTGCAAAATCCTGAAATACGTTTCTATGTCTTTGCATTGAAAATCTTTGCAAGCAAATGCCAAGTCCTTATCTCATCGCGTGTAGGAAATATTGAAGAATTCATGAAAACATGGGTTACCTCTAATTCACCCCTTAGGGGTAATATTTTCAAATTTGCTTGTAACCTCATTTTATTTTGAAATGGAACCACAGCGAAAAAATTAAAAATATTTGACCCCTATTCTTTTTCAGTTTTCTATTTTTTATCTCTGTAGGGTGAAATTTTAAAAACCTCTTATACCACTTTTTATGTATTTTAAAAATACATCTACATGCAAAAAAAAATGATCTAGCTCAATAAACATAGGAGATAGAAAGGGTGCTTTAATTCTCCCCAAATCGATATTTTTATCGTTAGGGGGTTGATTAGTGCAAAATCCTGAAATACGTTTCTAGGGCTTTGCATTGAAAATCTTTGCAAGCAAATGCCAAGTTCTTATCTAATCGCGTGTAGGAAATATTGAAGAATTTATGAAAATATGGGTTTTCTCTAATTCACCCCTTATAGGTAAAATTTCCAAATTTGCTTGTAACTTCATTTTATTTTGAAATGGAACCACAGCGAAAAAATTAAAAATATTTGACCCTCTATTCTTTTTCAGTTTTCTATTTTTTATCTCTTTAAGGTGAAATTTTAAAAAACCCTTATACCACTTTTTACGTATTTTAAAAATACATCTACATGCAACCAAAAGAATGATCTAACTCAATAAACATAGGAGATAGAAAGGGTGCTTTAATTCTCCCCAAATCGATATTTTTATTGTTAGGGGGTTGATTATTGCACAATCCTGAAATACCTTTCTAGGTATTTGCATTGAAAATCTTTGCAAGCAAATGCCAAGTCCTTATCTCATCGCGTGTAGGAAATATTGAAGAATTCATGAAAACATAGGTTACCTCTAATTCACCCCTTATAGGTAAAATTTCCAAATTTGCTTGTAACCTCATTTTATTCTGAAATGGAACCACAGCGAAAAAATTAAAAATATTTGACCCCCTAGTCTTTTTCAGTTTTCTATTTTATATCTCTGTAGGGTGAAATTTTAAAAACCCCTTATACCACTTTTTACGTATTTTAAAAATACATCTACATGCAAAAAAAATTATCTAACTCAATAAACATAAAAGATTGAAAGGGTGCTTTAATACTCCCCAAATCGACATTTATTATCGTTAGGGGGTTGATTAGTGCAAAATCCTGAAATACGTTTCTAGGTCTTTGCATTGAAAATCTTGGCAAGCAAATGCCAAGTCCTTATCTCATCGCGTGTAGGAAATATTGAAGAATTCATGAAAACATAGGTTACCTCTAATTCACCCCTTAGGAGTAAAATTTTCAAATTTGCTTGTAACCTCATTTTATTTTGAAATGGAACCACAGCGAAAAAATTAAAAATATTTGAACCCCTATTCTTTTTCAGTTTTCTATTTTTTATCGCTTTAAGGTGAAATATTAAAAAACCCTTATACCACTTTTTACGTATTTTAAAAATACATCTACATGCAACCAAAAGAATGATCTAACTCAATAAACATAGGAGATAGAAAGGGTGCTTTAATACTCCCCAAATCGATATTTTCATCGTTAGGGGGTTGATGAGTGCAAAATCCTGAAATACGTTTCTAGGTCTTTGCATTGAAAATCTTTGCAAGCAAATGCCAAGTCCTTATCTCATCGCGTGTAGGAAATATTGAAGAATTCATGAAAACATAGGTTACCTCTAATTCACCCCTTAGGGGTAAAATTTTCAAATTTGCTTGTAACCTCATTTTATTTTGAAATGGAACCACAGCGAAAAAATTAAAAATATTTGACCCCCTATTCTTTTTCAGTATTCTATTTTTTATCTCTGTAGGGCGAAATATTAAAAACCCCTTATACCACTTTTTACGTATTTTAAAAATACATCTACATGCAAAAAAAATGATCTACCTCAATAAACATAGGAGATAGAAAGGGTGCTTTAATACTCTCCGAATCGTTATTTACATCGCTAGGGGGTTGATTAGTGCAAAATCCTGAAATACGTTTCTAGGTCTTTGCATTGAAAATCTTTGCAAGCAAATGTCATGTCCTTATCTCATCGCGTGTAGGAAATATTGAAGAATTCATAAAAACATGGGTTTCCTTTAATTCACCCCTTATAGGTAAAATTTCCAAATTTGCTTGTAACCTCATTTTATTCTGAAATGGAACCACAGCGAAAAAATTAAAAATATTTGACCCCCTATTCTTCTTCAGTTTTCAATTTTTTATCTCGTTAGGGTGAAATTTTAAAAAACCCTTATACCACTTTTTACGTATTTTAAAAATACATCTACATGCAAAAAAAATGATCTAACTCAATAAACATAGGAGATAGAAAGGGTGCTTTAATACTCTCCGAATCGATATTTACATCGTTAGGGGGTTGATTAGTGCAAAATCCTGAAATACGTTTCTAGGTCTTTGCATTGAAAATCTTTGCAAGCAAATGCCAAGTCCTTATCTCATCGCGTGTAGGAAATATTGAAGAATTCATGAAAACATGGGTTTCCTCTAATTCACCTCTTATATGTAAAATTTCCAAATTTGCTTGTAACCTCATTTTATTCTGAAATGGAACCACAGCGAAAACATTAAAAATATTTGATCCCCTATTCTTTTTCAGTTTTCTATTTTTTATCTCTTTAAGGTGAAATTTTAAAAAACCCTTATACCACTTTTTACGTATTTTAAAGATACATCTACATGCAACCAAAAGAATGATCTAACTCAATAAACATAGGAGTTAGAAAGGGTGCTTTAATACTCCCCAAATCGATATTTTCATCGTTAGGGTGTTGATTAGTGCAAAATCCTGAAATACGTTTCTAGGTCTTTGCATTGAAAATCTTTGCAAGGAAATGCCAAGTCCTTATCTCATCGCGTGTAGGAAATATTGAAGAATTCATGAAAACATAGGTTACCTCTAATTTACCCCTTAGGGGTAAAATTTTCAAATTTGCTTGTAACCTCATTTTATTTTGAAATGGAACCACACCGAAAAAATTAAAAATATTTGACCCCCTATTCTTTTTCAGTTTTCTATTTTTTATCTCTGTAGGGTGAAATTTTAAAAACCCCTTATACCAGTTTATACGTATTTTAAAAATACATCTACATGCAAAAAAAATGATCTAACTCAATAAACATAGGAGATAGAAAGGGTGCTTTAATACCCTCCGAATCGATATTTACATCGTTAGGGGGTTGATTAGTGCAAAATCCTGAAATACGTTTCTAGGTCTTTGCATTGAAAATCTTTGCAAGCAAATGCCAAGTCCTTATCTCATCGCGTGTAGGAAATATTGAAGAATTCATGAAAACATGGGTTTCCTCTAATTCACCTCTTATAGGTAAAATTTCCAAATTTGCTTGTAACCTCATTTTATTCTGAAATGGAACCACAACGAAAAAATTAAAAATATTTGACCCCCTATTCTTTTTCAGTTTTCTATTTTTTATCTCTTTAAGGTGAAATTTTAAAAAACCCTTATACCACTTTTTACGTATTTTAAAAATACATCTACATGCAAAAAAAATGATCTAACTCAATAAACATAGGAGATAGAAAGGGTGCTTTAATACTCTCCGAATCGATATTTACATCTTTAGGGGGTTGATTAGTGCAAAATCCTGAAATACGTTTCTAGGTCTTTGCATTGAAAATCTTTGCAAGCAAATGCCAAGTTCTTATCTCATCGCGTGTAGGAAATATTGAAGAATTCATGAAAACATGGGTTTCCTCTAATTCACCCCTTATAGGTAAAATTTCCAAATTTGCTTGTAACCTCATTTTATTCTGAAATGGAACCACAGCGACAAAATTAAAAATATTTGACCCCCTATTCTTTTTCAGTTTTCTATTTTTTATCTCTTTAGGGTGAAATTTTAAAAAACCCTTATATCACTTTTTACGTATTTTAAAAATACATCTACATGCAAAAAAAATGATCTAACTCAATAAACATAGGAGATAGAAAGGGTGCTTTAATACTCCCCAAATCGATATTTTCATCGTTAGGGGGTTGATTAGTGCAAAATCCTGAAATACGTTTCTATGTCTTTGCATTGATAATCTTTGCAAGCAAATGCCAAGTCCTTATCTCATCGCGTGTAGGAAATATTGAAGAATTCATGAAAACATGGGTTACCTCTAATTCACCCCTTAGGGGTAATATTTTGTTAAGTGATTTTGACGTCATTAAGCTATCCTTGTCATCAATTCCACGACTGGGTGTTATTAGTGCATTTAAGCTGAAATTATTCGATTTAAAAATTTCTGAAGACGGCCCTGTCTAAAGTTCAACCCTGGATCTTAAAGCTACATTTTAAATATAATTTGGCCCAAACAATGATGCGTTCACGGTCCGTAGAATTCGTCCCGTGAGCGTTCTCTTTTTAAATTCAAAACAAACATAGATATTGTAATTCTTTTCTTGATGAACGTTTCCGTTTCGTATACTAATTGCGTCATGTTTCGCGACTGCTCGGCGTCGTTGTAATTGCAAATTCTTCAAATCCGTATGCAGCTAATCAATTTTGAACAACCCTTCCTTGTTCCACGCACGAAGAAATTAGGCTCTGGGATTACATTTGTTTTGGCAATAGCGCATTATGCTACCCTTGGAAATTTCCTGTTATTGACTTCAACGCCCGAAGTTCGTAAAAGCTGACCTCGTAACTTAATATTTTTGGGATCCGCTGTATAAGCCAGAAATTCCTTCTAGAACGCTTCTTGATGACCAAGCTTTGTGTGAAGGAAATAAAAATTGATAACTCCTTGGGGAATGATGCATTTAAAATTTGTGATTTTGGAGTCCGAACTTTTCTTCCGTTGTGCTTCTTCGCGCGGAGTTCGAATTTGAAAGGAGATCGGTACCCAGCATTTGAGTAAGCAAGACGTATGTGAAATTTCGCGCCCCCGACTGTGGCGTTGTCGCTGCAGTTGGGGGAGCTTTTGTTAACGCATTAATGAACTTTTGGCTTCGCTATTTTTGTGAGCTTTTGTTAACGCATTAATGAACTTTTGGCTTCGCTATTTTTGTGAGCTTTTGGCTAACTTTTGGTGATTAACATGGTGAATCCTTTTTGGCGTTCGTGCAGACTTTCAAGTACCTTTGGGGCACGTTAATGGCGAGTGCAGTTAAACCCGAATCTTCGAAGTGAACATTAATTGTTGGGTGTTTTTGGAAGCGCGGTGGGCGGTGAAGTGTAATTAACTCGACGTTGTTTAATGAAGGGCCGATTTTCGTTTACTACAGTTGGTCTCCAGGGAGACTTTTGGCACTTTTTGCCGATCTGATTAGAAACGATATCTGATGAGCCTCAACTAACCTTTTTCCCTGTTAAGTCGGGAAAGAACTATTGCGTAATGCAGATCTGTGTCAACGTCGAGTTTAATTGAGAAAAGGGGCCGCCGCGCAACATCGTATTGGTTGCTGTCACACTTCTTCGATTGATGGTTTCTGCCGACTGTCTTCAATTCCCTCGAGTCCTGCTGCCTCTTCTGGAGAATTTGCTACACCTTTTGCACGTCTCGCCAGGCCTCCACGAGAACGAGTACATCTGCATCTAGCACTGCATGCTTCAACTCAGGTAGGCGCCTTGTATTGTACCAATTAAATAACTCTGGTGCCTAACTTAATGTGCGATTTTATATTTTATTGTGTGTCAGTGCTTATAAACGTTGCGTACGTCCGCTAGGACCTATGATTTGTTTCAGTTAATGTTTACCAGGGGCTTTACTCCTGGCGTCCATTTTATGTCATTTGTTTTGGATCATAGTGTTTTTTTTGTGTGTCTTTGTAACTAGCCCTTAAGATATATTTTGGTTTTGTGGGGCCCCCTTTCACATTCACGTAGGATATCTTTTTACTAAATTTAAACTCACCTCCGGGTGTGTGTTTTAATGTACCGATTTGTGTAAACTGTCATTTGTGTCTTTAAATAATAAACCTGTTAAAGTCAGTTCATTCTTTTTATGAATTTTGAAACCCCTTCTGGGTCATTAATTAATCCAGTGTGGCAAAGGCCAAGTGTAATTAATTTTGTGAAGTTAAAGCATGCTCTTTTGAGTAAGTAAGCCCCAGAATTTGGGCCAGTCAGTGTTCTTTTGTTATTCTTTAGTGACGGTGGCCTTCAATGTAAGTGATTTAACGACAAGGTCACCCGGCTACTCGGAGGAGGCTTGGTAAACAACAGGCTGAGGTGTTCAGCAACGAACCTGGAGGACTTCTACATAGGCTACGTGTATTGTTCTTGGTTCTAGACACGTTAGCCACCCCTAATCAGAACCAAGTGGCGCTCAGGCATTTCTCTTTCTTTTAAGCAAGCTTTAGGGTAAGTACCCCGTCGGTTTTTCATTTAAGTCTTCGAACCACGCCTTCCCGACTGAGTTTAGTGCAGGTAACCGGAGAAACAAAATCTGCTCCAAGACATTAAGATCTGTCCTTTTTGGTAAAGCCGGCGAACCCTATAGTTTGTACCCGATTTTTGACAGTGCTCTCGATCAATGTCGATCTGAGCATTTAATACCGTAACAATTTTCAAATTTGCTTGTAACCTCATTTTATTTTGAAATGGAACCACAGCGAAAAAATTAAAAATATTTGACCCCTATTCTTTTTCAGTTTTCTATTTTTTATCTCTGTAGGGTGAAATTTTAAAAACCCCTTATACCACTTTTTATGTATTTTAAAAATACATCTACATGCAAAAAAAATGATCTAGCTCAATAAACATAGGAGATAGAAAGGGTGCTTTAATTCTCCCCAAATCGATATTTTTATCGTTAGGGGGTTGATTAGTGCAAAATCCTGAAATACGTTTCTAGGTCTTTGCATTGAAAATCTTTGCAAGCAAATGCCAAGTTCTTATCTAATCGCGTGTAGGAAATATTGAAGAATTTATGAAAATATGGGTTTTCTCTAATTCACCCCTTATAGGTAAGATTTCCAAATTTGCTTGTAACTTCATTTTATTTTGAAATGGAACCACAGCGAAAAAATTAAAAATATTTGACCCCCTATTCTATTTCAGTTTTCTTTTTTTTATCTCTTTAAGGTGAAATTTTAAAAAACCCTTATACCACTTTTTACGTATTTTAAAAATACATCTACATGCAACCAAAAGAATGATCTAACTCAATAAACATAGGAGATAGAAAGGGTGCTTTAATTCTCCCCAAATCGATATTTTTATTGTTAGGGGGTTGATTATTGCAAAATCCTGAAATACGTTTCTAGGTATTTGCATTGAAAATCTTTGCAAGCAAATGCCAAGTCCTTATCTCATCGCGTGTAGGAAATATTGAAGAATTCATGAAAACATAGGTTACCTCTAATTCACCCCTTATAGGTAAAATTTCCAAATTTGCTTGTAACCTCATTTTATTCTGAAATGGAACCACAGCGAAAAAATTAAAAATATTTGACCCCCTAGTCTTTTTCAGTTTTCTATTTTATATCTCTGTAGGGTGAAATTTTAAAAACCCCTTATACCATTTTTTACGTATTTTAAAAATACATCTACATGCAAAAAAAATGATCTAACTCAATAAACATAGGAGATAGAAAGGGTGCTTTAATATTCTCCGAATCGATATTTACATCTTTAGGGGGTTGATTAGTGCAAAATCCTGAAATACGTTTCTAGGTCTTTGCATTGAAAATCTTTGCAAGCAAATGCCAAGTTCTTATCTCATCGCGTGTAGGAAATATTGAAGAATTCATTAAAACATGGGTTTCCTCTAATTCACCCCTTATAGGTAAAATTTCCAAATTTGCTTGTAACCTCATTTTATTCTGAAATGGAACCACAGCGACAAAATTAAAAATATTTGACCTCCTATTCTTTTTCAGTTTTCTATTTTTTATCTTTTTAGGGAGAAATTTTAAAAAACCCTTATATCACTTTTTACGTATTTTAAAAATACATCTACATGCAACCAAAAGAATGATCTAACTCAATAAACATAGGAGATAGAAAGAGTGCTTTAATTCTCCCCAAATCGATATTTTCATCGTTAGGGGTTGGTTAGTGCAAAATCCTGAAATACGTTTCTAGGTCTTTGCATTGAAAATCTTTGCAAGCAAATGCCAAGTCCTTATCTCATCGAGTGTAGGAAATATTGAAGAATTCATGAAAACATGGGTTTCCTCTAAAATTCACCCCTTATAGGTAAAATTTCCAAATTTGCTTGTAACCTCATTTTATTCTGAAATGGAACCACAGCGAAAAAATTAAAATAATTTGACCCCTATTCTTTTTCAGTTTTCTATTTTTTATCTCTGTAGGGTGAAATTTTAAAAACCCCTTATACCACTTTTTACGTATTTTAAAAATACATCTACATGCAACCAAAAGAATGATCTAACTCAATAAACATAGGAAATAGAAAGGGTGCTTTAATTCTTTCCGAATCGATATTTACATCGTTAGGGGGTTGATTAGTGCAAAATCCTGAAATACGTTTCTAGTTCTTTGCATTGAAAATCTTTGCAAGCAAATGCCAAGCTTTATCTCATCGCGTGTAGGAAATATTGAAGAATTTATGAAAACATGGGTTTCCTCTAATTCACCCCATATAGATAAAATTTCCAAATTTGCTTGTAACCTCATTTTATTCTGAAATGGAGCCACAGCGAAAAAATTTAAATAATTTGACCCCTAGTCTTTTTCAGTTTTCTATTTTTTATCTCTGTAGGGTGAAATTTTAAAAACCCCTTATACCACTTTTTACGTATTTTAAAAATACATCTACATGCAACCAAAAGAATGATCTAACTCAATACACATAGGAGATATAAAGGGTGCTTTAATACTCTCCGAATCGATATTTACATCGTTAGGGGGTTGATTAGTGCAAAATCCTGAAATACGTTTCTAGGTCTTTGATTTGAAAATATTTGCAAGCAAATGGCAAGTCTTTATCTCATCGCGTGTAGGAAATATTGAAGAATTTATGAAAACATGGGTTTCCTCTAATTCACCCCATATAGATAAAATTTCCAAATTTGCTTGTAACCTCATTTTATTCTGAAATGGAGCCACAGCGAAAAAATTTAAATAATTTGACCCCTAGTCTTTTTCAGTTTTCTATTTTTTATCTCTGTAGGGTGAAATTTTAAAAACCCCTTATACCACTTTTTACGTATTTTAAAAATACATCTACATGCAACCAAAAGAATGATCTAACTCAATACACATAGGAGATATAAATGGTGCTTTAATACTCTCCGAATCGATATTTACATCGTTAGGGGGTTGATTAGTGCAAAATCCTGAAATACGTTTCTAGGTCTTTGATTTGAAAATATTTGCAAGCAAATGGCAAGTCTTTATCTCATCGCGTGTAGGAAATATTGAAGAATTCATGAAAACATAGGTTACCTCTAATTCACCCCATAGGGGTAAAATTTCCAAATTTGCTTGTAACCTCATTTTATTCTGAAATGAAACCACAGCGAAAAAATTAAAAATATTTGACCCCCTATTCTTTTTCAGTTTTCTATTTTTTATCTCTTTAAGGAGAACTTTTAAAAAACCCTTATACCACTTTTTACGTATTTTAAAAATACATCTACATGCAACCAAAAGAATGATATAACTCAATAAACATAGGAGATAGAAAGGGTGCTTTAATACTCCCCAAATCGATATTTTCATCGTTAGGGGGTTGATTAGTGCAAAATCCTGAAATACGTTTCTAGGTCTTTGCATTGAAAATATTTGCAAGCAAATGCCAAGCCCTTATCTCATCGCGTGTAGGAAATATTGAAGAATTCATGAAAACATGGGTTTCCTCTAATTTACCCCTTATAGGTAAAATTTCCAAATTTGCTTGTAACCTCATTTTATTCTGAAATGGAACCACAGCGAAAAAATTAAAAATATTTGACCCCCTATTCTTTTTCAGTTTTCTATTTTTTATCTCTTTAAGGTGAAATTTTAAAAAACCCTTATACCACTTTTTACGTATTTTAAAAATACATCTACATGCAACCAAAAGAATGATCTAACACAATAAACATAGGAGATAGAAAGGGTGCTTTAATACTCCCCAAATCGATATTTTCATCGTTAGGGGGTTGATTAGTGCAAAATCCTGAAATACGTTTCTAGGTCTTTGCATTGAAAATCTTTGCAAGCAAATGCCAAGTCCTTATCTCATCGCGTGTAGGAAATATTGAAGAATTTATGAAAACATGGGTTTCCTCTAATTCACCCCTTATAGGTAAAATTTCCAAATTTGCTTGTAACCTCATTTTATTCTGAAATGGAACCACAGCGAAAAAATTAAAAATATTTGACCCCCCAGTCTTTTTCAGTTTTCTATTTTTTATCTCTGTAGGGTGAAATTTTAAAAACCCCTTATACCACTTTTTACGTATTTTAAAAATACATCTACATGCAACCAAAAGAATGATCTAACTCAATACACATAGGAGATATAAATGGTGCTTTAATACTCTCCGAATCGATATTTACATCGTTAGGGGGTTGATTAGTGCAAAATCCTGAAATACGTTTCTAGGTCTTTGCATTGAAAATCTTTGCAAGCAAATGCCAAGTCTGTATCTCATTGCGTGTAGGAAATATTGAAGAATTTATGAATACATGGGTTTCCTCTAATTCACCCCTTATAGATAAAATTTCCAAATTTGCTTGTAACCTCATTTTATTCTGAAATGAAACCACAGCGAAAAAATTAAAAATATTTGACCCCCTATTCTTTTTCAGTTTTCTATTTTTTATCTCTTTAGGGTGAAATTTTAAAAAACCCTTATACCACTTTTTACGTATTTTAAAAATACGTCTACATGCAACCAAAAGAATGATCTAACTCAATAAACATAGGAAATAGAAAGGGTGCTTTAATACTCCCCAAATCGATATTTTCATCGTTAGGGGGTTGATTAGTGCAAAATCCTGAAATACTTTTCTAGGTCTTTGCATTGAAAATCTTTGCAAGCAAATGCCAAGTCCTTATCTCATCGCGTGTAGGAAATATTGAAGAATTCATGAAAACATAGGTTACCTCTAATTCACCCCATAGGGGTAAAATTTCCAAATTTGCTTGTAACCTCGTTTTATTCTGAAATGGAACCACAGCGAAAAAATTAAAAATATTTGACCCCCTATTCTTTTTCAGTTTTCTATTTTTTATCTCTTTAAGGTGAAATTTTAAAAAACCCTTATACCACTTTTTACGTATTTTAAAAATACATCTACATGCAACCAAAAGAATGATCTAACTCAATAAACATAGGAGATAGAAAGGGTGCTTTAATACTCCCCAAATCGATATTTTCATCGTTAGGGGGTTGATTAGTGCAAAATCCTGAAATACGTTTCTAGGTCTTTGCAGTGAAAATCTTTGCAAGCAAATGCCAAGTCCTTATCTCATCGCGTGTAGGAAATATTGAAGAATTCATGAAAACATGGGTTTCCTCTAATTTACCCCTTATAGGTAAAATTTACAAATTTGCTTGTAACCTCATTTTATTCTGAAATGGAACCACAGCGAAAAAATTAAAAAATATTTGACTCCCTATTCTTTTTCAGTTTTCTATTTTTTATCTCTTTAAGGTGAAATTTTAAAAAACCTTTATACAACTTTTTACGTATTTTAAAAATACCACTACATGCAACCAAAAGAATGATCTAACTCAATAAACATAGGAGATAGAAAGGGTGCTTTAATACTCCCCAAATCGATATTTTCATCGTTAGGGGGTTGATTAGTGCAAAATCCTAAAATACGTTTCTAGGTCTTTGCATTGAAAATCTTTGCAAGCAAATGCCAAGTCCTTATCTCATCGCGTGTAGGAGATATTGAAGAATTCATGAAAACATGGGTTTCCTCTAATTCACCCCTTATAGGTAAAATTTCCAAATTTGCTTGTAACCTCATTTTATTCTGAAATAGAACCACAGCGAAAAAATTAAAAATATTTGACCCCCTATTCTTTTTCAGTTTTCTATTTTTTATCTCTTTAGGGTGAAATTTTAAAAAACCCTTATACCACTTTTTACGTATTTTAAAAATACATCTACATGCAACCAAAAGAATAATTGTAACGCCCCGTTTTACAAGAGCGTTTAATAATTATTAACTACTTTTGGACTACGATATATGCTAATTGAGGCAGGTATAAACTACCATTATCTCGTTGGAGCGTGTGGTTGGCGATAACAGCCGCTTGTTTTCCTGGCTCGAACGCGTCGATCCTAGCGAGGGCTTTCCTGTTTCGATTTTGCTAGCAGACAAAGCAGTCAGCTTTTGCTTTAATTGACAGCGCCGCAAGGGATGATGCTAGTCAAAGAAGTCTGCACAGATTTAACTAATGAAAGATCACTTTAGTGATAATCCGCGAACCGCCGTTCTCCAGCTTTAGGTGAGATTTCTTCTGGCTTATTTTTTTCCTTTACTAACTTCCGTATATTGGCGTTTAGGCGGAAAAGAAGGGCAAGCAAAGTTCCACCAAAGGATAGACTAGGGGCTATAAGCACTCGCAGAGCGTAAATCGCGACACCTGCGGCGCAATTTCTTTTAACAAATTGGGGTCCCGATAATGTCTTCGAATTAACTGGCGTCGAGGTCCGACTTATGAGACGTGCAGAGGTCAATCATTATCTACAAGGATTCTCCCATCACGATATTGCGGCGCACTACACCCTCAAGATGCGACCTGCTTGTGTATTATGTAAGTACAACCTAATTCAGCGTTTTTTTTATCGTACTGGCGAATTGCTGCATAAAGAAAATAACAGCTAACTTAAGGCCTTAGGTGTTTACAACTGTTACGTACGCGATCATTTTTTTAAAATTGCAATTGACGCTTATTGCGTGAATCCTAAGTAATCTCAATTGCTGAATTTGTATGTACTCCTTATTAGTGCAGACGCAAATGGCAGAGTAGCGTTCCGCACAATTGTGATTTTAGTGTAATTAATTCCTTTGCACTTATCATAAATTGGTTACTTTGCCTATGAAATTATTTAGTCAATAATCTAGTATAGTTGTTTGACAATTATCAGCCATTAGGCTACAGTGGTATTGCACTTGTTGCTAGTAAATATTTAATTGAGTAAATGTCCCCATGCTAACAATTTGTTTTATTGATATACAGGGTGCCCGTTTTTGGAGCTCCACCATGGGGATCTCGGTAACCATAAGAGATACGAGGTCGGTTAAATTGGGGCAAAGTTGCGCAATTTGGAGCTCAATAATATGCCGGTTTAAAATTTCAAAAATTCCGATTACCTCCGGAGATATCCGAAAAAAACCGGAATTTTGGAAATACGTTTTTATTTTTTCCTCGGCTTATTTGGTGACCTAATTCAAAATGAGTGACACTTCGTCGTTGCAACTTTTCCTCCTCTACAACCTGCCGATGTCATATTTGAAATCAGACGTTTCGATTTTCGACAATCATCATCAACTTTGGTTTTTCTTATGGGCACTATCTTGGATTTTCACATTTTTGAATTCAACTTTGTTTTCTGATTACGGTGATGTATCACATGTTAAGGTTCAGTGTTGCAGTTTGGGTGAAATATCAAAAATTCTGTTTTGCAAAGACTGCCTTGGATATAACATCCATACTTTTGTTTAACAAAGGCATTGTTGACAGTTCGATTTAAGTTGGCTTAACGTCACCTACAGTTACAAAATTAGTATAAATTTATTAACAAAATGCTCTTTTCAACTGAAGAAAAACGAGATATGCTAGAAATTTATTTATTTGACAGTAGGATATAAAAAAGGAGAAAATTATGTTTTAAATTTACAACATAGGATAAAACTAAATTTTGAGAAACAAGTAAATAAAGAAAATTATAAGAGGTGCTCGAAGGGTTCACCCTCCACTTCCAAGCACAGCTCTATGCGTCTTCTTAAATTCTGCATTGATCTTAAAACGTCCCTTCTTCTTATTTTGGTCCTTAAAGTGATGATCTTCCTTCGCAGCTCATTAATATCGGCGGGTACAGATTTATAAATGAGATCTTTCATAGTTCCCCATAAATAGTAGTCTAATGGGGAAAGATCTGGTGAACGTGCCGGCCAACGTATGTCTCCACTGTTTGAAATGACTCTACCCGGAAATATTTCAGACAAATAATCAGCCACTCTCCTAGCATTATGTGGCGGAGCACCATCTTGCTGGAACCAAAGGTTATTCAAGCGGTTGAGGCAACATGGGTTTCCTCTAACTCACCCCTTAGGGGTAAAATTTCCAAATTTGCTTGTAACCTCATTTTATTCTGAAATGGAACCACAGCGAAAAAACTAAAAATATTTGACTCCCTATTCTTTTTCAGTTTTCTATTTATTATCTTTTTAAGGTGAAATTTTAAAAAACTCTTATACCACTTTTTACGTATTTTAAAAATACATCTACATGCAACCAAAAGAATGATCTAACTCAATAAACATACGAGATAGAAAGGGTGCTTTAATACTTCCCAAATCGATATTTTCATCGTTAGGGGATTGATTAGTGCAAAATCCTGAAATACGTTTCTAGGGCTTTGCATTGAAAATCTTTGCAAGCAAATGCCAAGTCCTTATCTCATCGCGTGTAGGAAATATTGAAGAATTCATGAAAACATGGGTTTCCTCTAATTCACCCCTTATAGGTAAAATTTCCAAATTTGTTTGTAACCTCATTTTATTCTGAAATGGAACCACAGCGAAAAAATTAAAAATATTTGACCTCCTATTCTTTTACAGTTTTCAATTCTTTATCTCTTTAGGGTGAAATTTTAAAAAACCCTTATACCACTATTTACGTATTTTAAAAATACATCTACATGCAACCAAAAGAATGATCTAACTCAATAAACATAGGAGATAGAAAGGGTGCTTTAATACTCCCCAAATCGATATTTTCATCGTTAGGGGGTTGATTAGTGCAAAATCCTGAATACGTTTCTAGGTCTTTGCAGTGAAAATCTTTGCAAGCAAATGCCAAGTCCTTATCTCATCGCGTGTAGGAAATATTGAAGAATTCATGAAAACATGGGTTTCCTCTAATTTACCCCTTATAGGTAAAATTTACAAATTTGCTTGTAACCTCATTTTATTCTGAAATGGAACCACAGCGAAAAAATTAAAAAATATTTGACTCCCTATTCTTTTCAGTTTTCTATTTTTTATCTCTTTAAGGTGAAATTTTAAAAAACCTTTATACAACTTTTTACGTATTTTAAAAATACCACTACATGCAACCAAAAGAATGATCTAACTCAATAAACATAGGAGATAGAAAGGGTGCTTTAATACTCCCCAAATCGATATTTTCATCGTTAGGGGGTTGATTAGTGCAAAATCCTAAAATACGTTTCTAGGTCTTTGCATTGAAAATCTTTGCAAGCAAATGCCAAGTCCTTATCTCATCGCGTGTAGGAGATATTGAAGAATTCATGAAAACATGGGTTTCCTCTAATTCACCCCTTATAGGTAAAATTTCCAAATTTGCTTGTAACCTCATTTTATTCTGAAATAGAACCACAGCGAAAAAATTAAAAATATTTGACCCCCTATTCTTTTTCAGTTTTCTATTTTTTATCTCTTTAGGGTGAAATTTTAAAAAACCCTTATACCACTTTTTACGTATTTTAAAAATACATCTACATGCAACCAAAAGAATAATTGTAACGCCCCGTTTTACAAGAGCGTTTAATAATTATTAACTACTTTTGGACTACGATATATGCTAATTGAGGCAGGTATAAACTACCATTATCTCGTTGGAGCGTGTGGTTGGCGATAACAGCCGCTTGTTTTCCTGGCTCGAACGCGTCGATCCTAGCGAGGGCTTTCCTGTTTCGATTTTGCTAGCAGACAAAGCAGTCAGCTTTTGCTTTAATTGACAGCGCCGCAAGGGATGATGCTAGTCAAAGAAGTCTGCACAGATTTAACTAATGAAAGATCACTTTAGTGATAATCCGCGAACCGCCGTTCTCCAGCTTTAGGTGAGATTTCTTCTGGCTTATTTTTTTCCTTTACTAACTTCCGTATATTGGCGTTTAGGCGGAAAAGAAGGGCAAGCAAAGTTCCACCAAAGGATAGACTAGGGGCTATAAGCACTCGCAGAGCGTAAATCGCGACACCTGCGGCGCAATTTCTTTTAACAAATTGGGGTCCCGATAATGTCTTCGAATTAACTGGCGTCGAGGTCCGACTTATGAGACGTGCAGAGGTCAATCATTATCTACAAGGATTCTCCCATCACGATATTGCGGCGCACTACACCCTCAAGATGCGACCTGCTTGTGTATTATGTAAGTACAACCTAATTCAGCGTTTTTTTTATCGTACTGGCGAATTGCTGCATAAAGAAAATAACAGCTAACTTAAGGCCTTAGGTGTTTACAACTGTTACGTACGCGATCATTTTTTTAAAATTGCAATTGACGCTTATTGCGTGAATCCTAAGTAATCTCAATTGCTGAATTTGTATGTACTCCTTATTAGTGCAGACGCAAATGGCAGAGTAGCGTTCCGCACAATTGTGATTTTAGTGTAATTAATTCCTTTGCACTTATCATAAATTGGTTACTTTGCCTATGAAATTATTTAGTCAATAATCTAGTATAGTTGTTTGACAATTATCAGCCATTAGGCTACAGTGGTATTGCACTTGTTGCTAGTAAATATTTAATTGAGTAAATGTCCCCATGCTAACAATTTGTTTTATTGATATATTTTTCTACCACGTTCCCGTCTGCACGTTGAAATGTCAACAGCATAAGCGCCAAAGGTAGGTGGTGGGTTTACTAGCTGCATTCGTATCGGTTGTGAAGACAACCAGGCGCCCTAATTTTTTTTGAATGTTGGAAGTAGTTTTTGTGAAAGCCGAAAGGATCTGAACCTAATCCTTGCTCACGCCACAAATCTATCGAGGATATCTGAGCTAGTCCCGGCCGTGTGCGCCATTATTCAAAGAGGTGGCACAAATGGTCACCTCATGGAATGTTAATGCCCAATAATTTAAAAACTTTAACATTTGTAATCGTTTTATTCGATACTTCTAATGTAACATCATGATTAGATTTGAATTTTTTTGTGAAAAATTGCATCAGCATAGTTTTATCTAGATTGACCGTTAGCTCATTAATTTTTAGGAAGTTTAATAAATTTTTAAGTTCAAAGTTAGCCTCTAT
The DNA here is from genome assembly GCA_940337035.1 of Agriotes lineatus. Lineage (NCBI taxonomy): Eukaryota > Metazoa > Arthropoda > Insecta > Coleoptera > Elateridae > Agriotes > Agriotes lineatus. Next base: position 141,801,762 of record OW679199.1, on the reverse strand, counting down.
CTACAAGATTTTCATCAGAATTTTCCGATATTAATAATGTTATGTGATCAGCAAAACAGGTAAATTTACAGGTTAAGGCGGAATCGATATCATTAATATATAGAAGAAATAGTAGTGGACCGAGAACGCTTCCCTTACTTTAAGGGCAAGTTTTCCAGATTTTACCCCAGAAAAAGTAACTAATTGTTCCCTATTCGACAAATAAGATTTTAATAAATTATTTATTTTACCACGCAGGCCAAAATTTTTGATCTTATCTAAAAGGATATCACGATTTACGCAATCAAACGCTTTAGAGAGATCCACAAAAACTATCATTACCCGCCTGCCAGTGTCTAGATTATCATAGATGTTTTCTAATAGCTAACTTTAACGGTTATAGAAATATAAATTTTTATCTGAGAGCCTTGGAATGCGCTCTGATGCTGAAGGCTGCTTCTTTATTAACTTGACATAATTTATCTTTGCATACAGAAAACAAAAGCAGATATCTATTTATAGATAACAAAATTGCATTGATGTTGTTAACTTAGTTAACTATTCTTATTTCAAACCCCGAGGAGTGAATCTCTCTGATTAATGTAGGTAATAAAACACAATAACAGGGATTCAATATTTACGTAGGTTAAATATACCTAATAATAAAATTTCGCGAGGTTGATCCTCCTGGATTAACCTAAAACCAAACCATTTTTTTGAAAATTATTAATATACTAATACAATGCAAAAGGTCCTGACCAATATGTAAAACCAAACGTCTCATATCAAATTACGCACGCCCTCCAAAACATCGTGACGTCAGAGCTTCTAAACGTTCTGCGGGGGCGCTCGAATGCTCAGCAGCTCTAACTACGTGTGCCGTCAGAACAATTATTTATATTTATAATAAAGTTCGCAAACATTTTATTCTCTAGTCGTTTATAACTTTCACAAATCCAAGCTTTTCAAACTTCAAACGAGAGATCTAACAATATTCTATTTTCGCAGCATTCCGTACGCCCAACGCAGTTTTTAAATACAAAACACACTCAAAATGCAACAATTATATGAAACACCCTGTATGTTGGTAGCACTGGTGTATGAACAGAGATAGACATATACCTTTACATGCATTAGGGAGATATGAGTTATTTTCAAGGCCGTGACGTCAGAGGTGTGGAAGTGCGGTCCCAGAACCTTTTACATTACATGTTTTCTAAAAATTATCGTTTGAGTTTTAAACCACATGAGCACGGAAACAAACCAAAAAAATAAATCCCTACACAGATTCCTACATAAACTTACACGAAACGACACCAGATGGCAGCACCGTCGCATTCTCCCGCGCTTTCAGGCGTTGCCTCCTAGTGACGTCATGGAAAATTCCCAGATTAGTACACTCGAAACGCCACCAGATGGCCCACACAGCCATCATAGTTTTAACTTTTTTTAAAACAAAAAAAAAACGTTTCTTATTCAGCGGAATTTAACAAAACCAACAGTGCAATGACAACTGATGAAATGCGCTTGACAGATGGGAAAATGAAGTGTGTAAGGCCATTTAGTAAAAAAAATTGATTTTTTATCTTTGCATTCGATTCTCATCACAACACAGTGTGATAACTATTGAATTTGCATTCAAAAGCAAGGCGATAACTTAGAACAACTGCTGTAAATGGGTTATCATTTTGTTACATGTGGCCTTTGAAAAATTGTTAAAAATAAAACCCAACAAAAAGGATCATATCTCCTTTATTACCAACTTTTAGCGTTACTCACTTCTTTTAAGGCGATATACACCCATTAAGAATAAAAATAGGAAACCGTAAACACCCTATAAATTGAAAATAAAAATATATTTAAATGAGCCGCATTCGTGCCTTGTTCTTGCTATAATAAGTTTTAGCTTATCAGGGAACCTGCTTCTAATAAGTGTATTTTTGTATATAGCCCCTTCAATGTAAGTTGCGATTACCATATCACCAATTTAGATTCATATGTTGTTGAACAATCAAGTCGGTGGCGCCCGTACTTAGTTTTGATTACAGTGACTTTATAAGAACAGTGTGACCATTTAGAAGTGGCAGCCATCTTGAGTCCTTTGTCCTACAGCCTTCGCATGGAAATCTTACAATATTTCACTTGAATTTAATAATGCAGGCAGTGGTTGAGAATAAACAAGCATATTAAATATAGAATGTTGCATTTTAAACAACTATTCTCTCTTCAAATGGTAACGGATCTCGTTTAGATTGTCAAAAGCAATTAAAACTTTCATGGGTGTTTCTCTACAAATATATCCGATTTTACCAATAATCGTTTTGAAACGATGATATTGAAACTAAAAATAATGGTTTTCAGTTGAAAATGTCTGACATAGTACTGAAATATCACTACAAATATAATCTACACCATCTTAAAAAAAACGATAGGTTACCATGCTTTTCTTTTCTTAAATTGACAGTACTAAGGAAAGCAGTAGTTATATTTCATTTCTTTGTGGTGGCAAACTTTTTTTAAATAAATTTAAAATTATTTGGTATTAGTAATTTTTGTCACGGCCGTTAAGACCACTAATAAATTACGTAGCAATTCTCGCTCCTGCCTTTCCCTTCCAGCCCGTTTGGCTCCGGCTAAAACTCAGTTGGAAGGGAGGTTCGAACGACTGGGCACAGTTCAGGGTGAGGTACCACGGTAGGGGCGGTTGACGATAATTGGTTAAAAGAAGATTCGACGGGCGCCACGACTGTTGGAGGTGTAAATCTCAATTCAAAAAACCATTGGCCAAAATCCGAAATCCAACAGCCGTTGCGTCGCTTTGCTACTCCTGGGAGACGCTCTACAGCTGTAGAAGTTTGCACCTACCTTTGGGTGTCCCTCCTGCAGTTGTTTGGGCCCTGTACAATGGAGTATACACAGCGCGACAAGAATACAGGTTCCTGTCACTTTAAATGAACATACACAAATAAAGTACAAGAGTTGAGTTAAATGAAAGTGATATATTGACTCAAAATTCACACATATGGATCTGGACATGTAATATGCATTGAAATAGAGGTAAGTTAACGTTTCACAGTAGTTGATTATCTTAGGACTGGGACAAAACGTCCATTAAAATCTTTTGGTACTTGAATCCAAAAAGCTACAAGTATAGGATACCCGTTCAGGTTTTTCTCTATACTTGGAGTCAAGTTACCACAATATATGTAACGTTTCGTACAACTCAAAGCCAGCGGTACCTGTTTAATATTATAAGGTACAAAATGGCATGCCCTGTCCATCGAATCTCTACGATACGCATACCACCTTTAGAATAAATAGCACTCTTAAAACATAACAATTCACAGTACCTTTTGTGTTGGCGTAGGGCTCCAACAATTGCAGTTTAATATGAAAACAGGCGGAGAACGCGTCACGTAGGGGGTCCTCTGCAGCGTTGCTTGAAGATAGGGCAAATAGGGGACGATAGAGCGGGCAACGGGGTAGCCGACAGCTTAATCCGGGATGGTGGTGTATTAAAATCCTTCCTACGAAGACTTGGGACTGGATCGTAACGACAAACGACAGAGATCCACCCTGTATATATGCTTGCAATGCACCTTTTTGTGAAGATCTGCTGATAGACAACGATAACATGTACACAACGGTACTAACTTAACAAAGGCACTTAGCCGTTTTGGGTATTTACAGCCTGCTGTCCTGAAATATATTGAAGTGTTGTTAGATTATCGTCAATTAATTATATTGCTATTGAGTACTAGACCGTTCAGCGGTGACAAAGTTGCTATCAATTCTTGATAAAAATAAATCTGTTACTACTTTTCTTATTTCTCACTCCAATACATTATTTCGATCGTTCGGATAATACCACCAATATGCTTGTTTTCTCTATATTATGTCAGCTGGGTGCTTACATTTAAATAGTTTCTTTTCTCACTAAATTAACATAATACTGAAATAACTGTTTTCAGCCTGAAGACGTAGAAGCTAATCTGACAATAGGGTTGTATATGCACCGGAATACGGCAATATTATCTATAGTGCTAGTATTTTTAAATAGTTTTTATGTTGATATTAATATATAAAGCAATTTAGCATTAGAGGTCCATCTTCTTCGGTGTAACTGCGGTAATAAAAGTAGAGTGTCTATTTGTGTGGGTGTCTTCGTCTTTTTTTATCATTTTTGTTTGAAAAACGATGTTTTCTGGTATTGAATAGCACGTTTAGGGATCATGTTCGAACCAACATGGTTGCTTTATGAAATATTAAAACGACAATGTGGAGAAGTAAAATATTGACATGTTGGAAGAACTATAAGCCGGTTCGTTTTACGACAAACAGTACTTGATATGTTGTATATTGAAAACTGTGACAGTTTGCTGAATATTTAGTTTCGTGTCGGATATTTCAAATCCATGCAAGAAAAGACTAATGATCCTCTATGTTATCTTCAGGTATTTCATTAAATTAATTTGGACGGCATGCTTCTGATTACAAAAGAAAATGTTATCATGAAAAGTCTCTCGTTGAAAGCTTTTAGTAAATATGTTGCTTTGTAAAGCTTTCGCTATAAGCAATAAGCAGGTACAGCAAACTACCTTTTTAGAAAAGCATTCAGCTTGGGAAATGTACTTACCTCCATATTTTCGCTAAAGGCAGAGATGTGTAGTTCGTAACAGAATAGTTCACAAGATTTCAAGTAAACTGTGCGAACTGGTTTGAAGCATTCTCCATGAATTATTCAGTTTGAATTCCTTCTGTTTCCAAATGGTTGAGTGGTGAAACTAAAAGCCAGTAAAATGAATTCAGAAGTGAACGCCTACAGTTTCTAAAACGATCTAGTACGTATGTGTCAGATATTCAATATTTTATAAAATTGGAGGAGCTCCAAGTTTAGTTTCAATGAACTTATATACAATTGTGTTCAAGTAATACTTTAATTTATACATATTATACTAGTGCAAATTCACAATAGTTCGATCAGTACATCTTTGCACATTTTTAAAAATAAAAGCAATTTTTAGGGCATCTTCATGTTTTAAGAAAGCATTCTGTGCGTGAAGTGTAACAATAGAATTGTCTTAATTCATCAAAAAATTACGTTGACATCAGTTGATTAATAAAAATAAAATGTATTCAATACTCAATAGTAATATGGTGTTTCACTAATTCGTTTTAAACAAGTAAACTGTGTTATTACTAGCTGTTTTACATCATAACCTGGATTGCCCTTAACACCGTGGTTTATAATAAATAACCCACACGTAACATACCTTATAAATAAAGTGCGTTAAAAAACGTTATCAAGTAGCCTTATGTCAAACAGTAATTTTTGAAAGTCATGTCGTAGCTTATTTTATGGATTGCGTATGCACACTACCTCATTTTGTCAACTGACAACTCAAGTCACGGAGCGCTTTGCATTCTGGGTAGAGCGATGTAATAATTTGGGTATAAACACATAACTTCACTTTGACAACTGACGACTCAAGTGACTTAGCGCCCTGATGTCTAAGTATGGCGATATTGTCGGTAACCTCATTTTACCTTGCGGTGTAGAGGCTGCTGCTTTATAGGCTTTTGCATCTAGCGGTGTAATGCCTAACCTGGCCCGGTTTCGGGTTACAACATTGGAGCGCGCTTTTCGTGCTTGCGTAGCAACCATTGTGGTAGGTTTGTGTCTTGGTGATGTGTTGACATTGTTACTCTATCTCTTAGGTCTGTGGTTCTGAGAAGAGCACAGTTAATTTGGTGCCCAACTGTGAATGCTCTCACCGAGCACGATTCCAATCGCCAAGCCTGCGAAAAAATTCCGGCCCCCGCGGGATTCGAGGACTTGGTTAATACAAGCTTAGCGCTTTCCCATCTGTGCTTCTATTTATTAATACCTGGCAGTCTTACGGAGTAAGTTCGTCTCATATATGTAGATTGTAATTTTCCTCTTAATTCAGACATGGACTTTGCAGGACTGGATCGCAAGCGTTTTTTTTCTATAGTCTGGGCTGCTCGATACCAACTCTAATGGGCTATTTTTGTCTTTAAAGCATTTCACAGATTTTTTAGACGTGTGGCACACCGCTCTGTCTTGTTGAAAGGTAAAGCTTTGTCTTAAATTGATAGCCTTTCGCATTCATCGAAGAAGAGATTCTTCCAGTATACTTAAGTATTTGTCTAAATTAACAATGCCAATAATAAAATGAAATCTTCCTACCCCCCTTGAAGATATTGACCGCCAAACCTTAACTGACGCCGGAAATTTAATTTCTTTTATAAGGCAATCTGGGTGATATGCTTAATTTTATCTACAAATCACTCTTCTACGACTATCACCCACACATACTTCAAAACCTGACTTGTCACTCCATTGGATAGAATTGCATCTGTTTACCATGTAACACCCCATTTCATTTGTGCGTTATTTTGCGATTTTCTTTTAGAGTCGGCTCGCATCTCTAATTTCAATATCTAGCGCGCTTCTTGTGAGCGAGCGCGGAACGAAAGAATTTGGTTTTTCCGAAAATGCGCTCGGCCTTCGAAAAGAAAGATACCTGGCAAGAGAATTTTCGAGCCGCTATCTTCAATTGCAAACACTCGTGGCAGCTGTGATCTCCGCATAATTTCAAGCATCCTTAGGAATTTGAATGGCTTGACGAAGTAGGCTGTTTTCTAGCCATAATTTATTTCTATCAAATGATACTAACTTTGTTTTTTAAATGGAACACCTTGTATATTTTATATTTTTCTGCATTTACGAGTCAAATTACATATAATAGTCTTGCCAAATTTCAATTTTTTTAAACAAAAAATTTATTTTTTATTAATTTTTAGTTTCAGATAAACATAAAGTAGTGCATGATGCATATCGTTAGATTGGTAATTACATTTTCTATCCAATGGCAAGATGGCCCTTAGTAGGTGCCATTTAAAAAAAGTGACTTTTTCTTAACAAACGAGTTTAGCAAATTATATTCCTTTATTAAAGGTTTGTTATTGACCTTATTGATAAAGTAGCTATTATTAAGAGTAGCTAGAGTCAATTAGAAAAAAAAATCCAAGTCAAGGCCTTCTATGGTGAAAAATAAAAATTGTAAAAATAATTTTTTTGTTTAAAAAAATGGAAATTTGGCATGACTCATAGAATCAGAAAAACATAAAATATACAGGGTGTTCCATTTAAAAAATCAAAGTTGGTATCAACGTTAAGCTAGGTGTTCCTGAGGCACCAAAGAATAAAATCATGAACCCGAAACTATGGCCCCTTAAAATCAACGTTAACCATCTTATCAAATCTGCAACGCCATCAAACTTCAAGAGCTTAGAGAAGAATGTGAAGACTGATTTGTTTTATAATAATAATAAACACTGTAATGTAAATCTGAGAAAAAAAAGTATTCTTCATATTCATAATCAGAGTTTGCCTAACAAAATTTTGGAACTTGAGGTATTGCTCAGATGAGGTCTGTGTATCAGTGAGGACTGGCTGACATATGACGAGCGAGTGGTGACTGGAATTGAGGGCTACTGGTCTGTGTCTGGTTTCTATAAGTTACTTGTGGGCCATAGTAATGTAGCTATTTCTCTTCTTTTTAATCATGACATCATTACTGATGTATTGTGTGTTAGAACAATTTCCCGAATCTAGTGCTTGCATTTTTGAGCCCAAATATTACCATTTTCAAATTCAAATGCATGAATTTAGTAATGTAATCAAACCTTGATTCTATACGAACCTTATTTCCGCTTAGCCCTTATATTAACACTTTGCAGTTCTTTATATTCGTCGAAATTCAATTATAAATGGAGCTGTATTCTTGTTTGGGGTGACGTAAGCTATTCCCGCATATAGAGTGATTGCATTCTCAGATTTATTGTTGTTCAGACAGGCCCAAAACTTTTCCGCAGCTTCAGGCAGAACCGCTTTGTCAGAATTTCGTTAGCGCGATGTCTTTCCCATGTTTTCGCATAAGCGAAGGAGAGAACGTAGATAAATTGCGTCTGCGTGATCTCATTTTCGTTTCCGCACCGTTTGACGAAGCTTCCCTCAGCGTCTGGCTTTCAACTCGTTCCGAGGTGCTGGTCGTTGTGCCCAAAGGCCGGCGTCGAATTGCCGAGCAAGCGTAAAGTCGAAATTGTTAGAAGTGAAACTGTATGTTAGTCGTGGTCAAGTCAGATAAATTAGCGTCGTAAAATGTTTAGCAAGGGTCTTTTTCTGTACCGTGGAACCGTGGAACCAAGTACCGTATCGCATCTACCTGTCGTAGGGTGCTTCATTCGTCCCTTTCAGGGATTTATATCGTCACGTCTGCTTGAATAGCGCTCTGTGGAGTTTCCAGTTGTTTCCTTTATTCGTGGCACTCACCTGGGGATGCGATCTGCAGGTGGTGACAACCAAAAAGTAACCAGTACATCTGATTCCCTATCAAGGTATCTGTTAACGCTTAAATTTACAGTGATTTGTTGAAGTGAAGTTCCGCCAAGCTATGCTTTTGTTGTTTAAAGTGTAAAGTGTCAAACAGATACTACCGTTTTAAAGTGAATTCTTAGTCATCGTCAAATTGTAATGTCTATATGTCGCCTTACGTTGAAAGTTTAAGTAAACATTGTTGTCATGTCACTACTTGAGTGACTGTTGCTAATTTAGTTCATGTAAAGTAGTTTTTGTGGTAAAATTTAAAGTCAATAGTCTTTTAAATGTAACCATGTCAATTGTTGTCGTTTTGTCACTTGAGTTTAGTTTAAGCATTGCGTCTTTAACCTAACTAACCCATTTTGCATATTATTTTTAACTGTAACCAGTAAACATTTTCAGGTTCATTGCTATTTACATATTTAATTAATTCAATAGAGGTTGTTGTTAATTATTTATCGTTTTTTATTGGTTTTTGCTTGCCCGTTTGTAATTTGCTTCGATGTACAGGTAATCAGATGAATGTAAGTTGATGCCACCAAAGGTAGGTTCGAATCAGCTGTTGCAGTCGCTACCTCAAGTTGTGCTAAGGCAGGAGTAGGAAGTTGGGCCTACTTACTTCCACGTTCGGAGTGGGCCTACCTGTGTTGATTTTGTCGTCCCGATCTAGTCCGAATGTGGTGGCGCACCATTTATTGAACATCTTGTATGCCTCGTAACCGGAGTACAGCCGCAACTTAGATGTCGTAAAGAACCCGCCCTCGCGACTAAGAAAACCTTCTTGTTACCGCCATCGTAACAGAGTTAAGGCCGCGTATTCTAGGTATATTTCCGGATTATGTCGTAAAGTCGTCTTTGTGCGGTAACATGTGATTCAGCACCATTTATACATTCAATGTATGAACACTACCCTTCACTAGTATTTTGCACTCTTTTTGTTATATCTGACCACCTCAGAGAAGATTTTCCTCTTCTACGTTTACCACATGGTTTTTACTGGACGATGGTTTTCTCCATATTATCTTGATGGCGAGCAATGTGGCCCAGGAATTGGAGTATTCTCTCATAGATGATATTGGAGTCCCTACTTTTTATATTAGAGATAATTTATATAATTTTCAGAGGAAGTCAACTGTGAAGACTGACTGAACTTTTAAAACCCAGGTTGTTACAATTTACAGATTACCTAATGGAGACTTCATTAGGTATCTTAAAATTCTATGAGCTATAATGAGTAAGTTAAATCTTAAAATTAAAACCATTGTTACAGGCAACATCAGTGTTTACTTCTCTACTAATGATCATAAAGCTTCTGAAATTTGTCCTTTGGTCTTCACGCAACTATAAATTTTTGCACACTATTAGATGTGATTTTTCACTACTTTCCGATCATGATGACATTATCTTGAAATTTGGAACTGAAACAAAATGTTCTAAAACTCGTATAACTTATATATTTATTACTGATGAGGGCCTTTTTCCACTAACATGAATAAACAAGCCAATTGAGATTTTTTTGATGAGACATTTGATCTAAATTCTAAGTTTAAAAATATATATTGATCTAATTCAGTCAGCTACCAGTCTTTCTTTGGCAACAAAAACCAAATTGGTTGTTTCAAATGACTGCTGGAAAACATATGACATTAACAAAGTTAACCCTACCCGTGTGCCCAGGAATATGGTCAATGAGTATAAAAAACTATATAGACAGGAAATATCAAAAGCAAAAAACGAAGCGCATGACCCCTTCAATGCATAATCCCCGAATCCAAAAACAATTGTGTGAGACATTATAAATAGACCACCAATAAGCTCCTCCGTGAAGTGCTCCATGTTCTAACTGCAAACACTCTAAATTCTTATTTTTACAATATTTCTGAGGAAATTCTATCTACATAGCCTTGTTCTTCAAATAAATTTTAAAAATATACATTTCACATTAATGAAGTCACAAAATGCATTCGTGATCTAAAAAACAGCGAATATAGGGACTTCTACGAGCTAAATGTTAAAATAATAAAAACACTAAAGAACGTTATCTTATCTTCCCTAACGAAACTAATAAATTTCTGCATATTGTCCATTATCTTTCCATCCGTATTAAACACTGCCAGGGTTGTGCCTATCTATAAAAACCAAAGGATCTAGTGATGATGCAGCGAATCTCTGCTACCAATTTCTTCTAAACATTTCTGAAAAGTCCTCAACAATCAAATTAAAAGGCAATTTGAGTTGAACAACCTCTCTTTCCAAAGCCAGTTTGGCTTCCGCGATAAAAAATGTGGTATTAGCTCCTTGTCAAATATATTTGAAGGTTTTGAGGCAGGCTGTGATGCGTATGCATCATGCTTTGACCTCACAAAGATGTTTGATTGCGTTTCTCATCATATCCTGTTCTACAAACTACCTTTTTACGACATTGAACCTAGCAGCGTGTCAATGATAGGGTCCTATCTTGAAAATCGTCAGCAATTTGTAGCATATAAAGGGGACGTTTTTAATCACTAATCATGCAACTGTGGAACATGATGTTCCTCAGGGGTCGTTACTCGGACCAACCCTTTTTTAATGTACGTTGACACCCTTATAAAAGCTGTGGACAATATAAACCTGTTATTATTTGCTTATGATACTACCATCTAGTTCCAATACAAACCTTCATCATCTATCATAGTCACAATATCTTAAATCCTCAAAAAATTGAAAACTGGTTTACCGCAAACAAACTCAGCTTTAATAATAAATAGTAAAATATAATGATCATGTACAGGATCAAAATCAATCAGCGATTAAGTTCTTGGCTGTCTGTTTTGATCTCGGAATGACTTGGCTTGAGCATATAGTGGAGCTTGGAAGGAAACTTTCAAAACTAATTTTAATTAGAGACCTGCCCAAGACGGTCTCCCTTAAACAAGGAAAATGTATATGAGTACATGGCTAGAATAGGCTATCAGAAATGTTGCAGGAAGTATTTTATTCAATTCAACACTTTAACCTTACCATCTTTGTAAATCTACCATTGTGTTTGTTATATTAAGAATATTTTACATCTGCATCTAACCCACAGAAACATACACTACTACGTTACCAGAAGCAGACATCATAATACCGCGGTTCCACTATCATCCAAGGAGCAGGGATGGTGCTGGTTATTTTGGTTTAATGTGGTTTAAATTCACTGCCAGCCAGAGTTTAGAACCTGAATGTTATTTAATTATTTAAAAAACTGATAAAAAAATAGGTAGGTACCTATTGACGAGGGCTTTTTTCCTCACCTGATGAATACCTCACAAGCAACCTTAAGATAACAATTTCTGTTAGTGTTAGTATTGATGAAAACTAAACGTACATATTTGGCTGTATATAATTGAATTGTTAGCGTCTGTAAAAATAAATAGCTGTTTTTTATCATTTTATAAATCAATTACTGTATATAATGAGCCTGTGTCTCGTATCATTTTAAAGTTAAAAACAAATTATTTTGTAATATTACTAGCAAATTTTCATAATACCTACACGTTATTATACTTTATCTGTACTGTCTGCTTGATTGAAATGTCACCCATAACAGCCAAAGCCGTTAAAATTTTACAACCGTGACCGTTATAGCCGTTGCTACACTGCCATATTATGTGCATTGTTTTAATTTACTTGGAAACAGATTGGTAACCATCTGTTGCTACACTACCAAATTGCGTGCAGGATTCAGGTGGCTCCGTTTCCATTCGTCAGAATTAAATTTGCAGGAAGGCTTTTGACCGGAATGCATTTTGTCGGATATCAAGATCGAGGACACTATGCTGAACGTGGGGACAACACCGGCCGTGCTAGTGAAAAAAAAATATCCAAGACTGCAACTAACCTAAACAGGCTAGAACGAGACACAGTACTTTGCCGGATTTCATTATATGACATGCACCTTACAATCCAGCGAAACGGAATACGGCGAATAGCTTTATGGTGAAATAATTATCTGGCGAAACGAATTCCGGCGAGTCGAAATCTGGCGAAAAAAATTCGGCGAATGGGAAGGCCACGATTCAGACTTCGGGTTTGGCTATCATTCTTCGGGCTTTGGGTTTTCAATAAAATTCTTCGGGTTCATACATACATGGATTGTAAATTTTTTTACTTCTATTTGAAAGCTATAGAGTAGAAGTCATTGGTAGAAAGTGGCCAAAGAGACAAAAAATACAATTTTAGAAAATATTTTCATTTTTCTTTTAGAAAAATGTAGTTTCGTAATACATAGTTTACTTAACTTCTAAGATAGATTTTTAAAATTGTATTTAATGTAAAAAATAGTTTTCTTCTTTGTTCTTATGATTTACAAAGGCCGAAAATTATGCTGCGTATAACGGGCCAGCAGCATCCCTCACCGAGGTTTAGTTTCATGCTTGAATGTAGTTGTAGAAGCCAAGTTGTATTTCCTATGTTCTATTATTGGATTAAATATTGTATTTTATGTAAGCAAATGTTCGCAAAGTCGGTCCTGCGCTTGATGTGTATTGTGTACGCGGGATGTGGGGATCTTCAACTCATGCAAATTGAACAAAGAAGACGGCATTTGCACGCATCCTCCTCTGAGAGCTGCATGAGTTTGTTCGACTCGGAAGTATAGTACGTGAATTCGCTCAGGGCAATATAAGTAAATTTTAAACGACCTGAAAGAGCCTGGCAGCCAGCGTTTATTACAAACAGGGTTAAAGTGTACCGAACGAGCGTTTATAAATTCCGAAAACGCATTTTTCGAGTGCACATGTAAGTACACCCATTGTGTTATATTTAAAGGCTAATTTGAAGCGTCAATTTTGAGAGGCTCCAACTCAACTGCTCTTTCGAGGGCTGCACGCAATCGGGGGTTCCCAGCATCATGTACGCCAGGAGCGAGTCATGCAATCGAAGCATGCCGTTTCCAACGGTATGCAGCAGCCACTTCCAGATAAAATGTTTTTAGTTCGGCGTGATAAGGTCGCGTTTAACTGCAAGTTTTTGCAAACGCTAAGGAATGAATTCTACTAGCGAATAATATGTGTTGCACTTCAATTTAAACAGGGGCAGACTTAAATAAGTATTGACTTCAGGCAATTTTAACATTGTGTTTTTGTTAAATATTTGCTTTCTATTAAACACAATTATTTGAACGTTATTTTTGGATAATGTTTTCGTTGTTCAAGTTTGCAACATGCCTGCGAGTAGCCTCAAGATACATCGCACGTAGGTTGTTTTAGAATTTAATTCTATTTTCTTTTATTTCTTTTGTATTTCTGTGTGTTTTATGTTTTTATTTGTTTTTAACGTCAATAAATGATATAAACAAATTGGATTTTCTTGTTCATTGTTTAAACTTAAGTTTCAATCCGACCAGCAGTACTAGGGGAACCAGATGCCACAGAAAGTGATATTTCATAAGTCACTAACTGACATATTAAGAATGTTCACTGAGCTAACTAAGGGATAAAAAGGGCAAATAATTATTTAAATATTAAGGAATACGAGACGTCTTGTTCACATTTAATGTCTCCACGGAAGAGTAAAAAATCCGTATTTCATATGCTACCTACTTAATTAAAATAATAAAAATAATTTTTGGAATTATATATTTATAAATGAAGGAACTATTTCACCTTGATCTTCTTATTAATTTTATTCTCTACTCCCCCCTCCACAATTATTTTCTTCGGGTCAGCGTCGACTCAATGTTGGTAACCCTATCTAAAAATCAAATTATTTTTTAAAATTGCCAGTTTGAAATTCGGTATGAATCCTAAAGCTGTAAAAGGAAAACAGATAAATAGTGGACAAACGGACTACGATTATCTCAAATACATAAGACAAAGTTATTGTAAAACACGAGCATTCATACACACTTATATTTTCCTAGTACACAACTGAGTTTGAGTTTAGAGCACCACCTACAGCATTCTTATTTGAAATTTAGTATAGTAAGCGTTATTTATAAAGTATGATCAAAAATTGTTTTGATCTAATATGGCCATGAAATATAAATTATTTTCATCTAGTATGGCCATGGAATACTTCCTAATTTATGAATGCAACTATAACTCACTTGTGAAACTGTTGGGCAATAAACATTATTATTTGATTTTTAAGTGACTTATAGTTACATTCATAAATTAGGAACTATTCCATAGCCGTAGTAGATAAAAATAATATTTGATCATCCTATATTATTGATATTAAAATCATATGTATATCTTAAAATTGGCCACTTTTAGTAGATATTTATTACGAAAATTTTAAACAACATACTACTGATTTTACTTACAAATGACTCAGATAATCTATTAGCATCGGCCTCGGCCACAAAATATATCCTCGTTCGTTATATGCAAAATATCGGCTTAATACCGTTAACTATTATCTCGTGTTGAATAAAACCTTAGAACAGAAAATAGACAGGAAGGCGCATTTCTTTTAACTTGGCTGTAACATCTAGGCGACGGAAACGGCCATTTTGAAAACCCATGTATGACTAATGAGGTGTGAAACCGGTTTGACAGTTGTGGGTTTTAGTTAGTTTGAGACTAATTTTGGCTGTTCTCAGACCCCAAATACCAGGACTTTGGGCATTACATTCCATCAGTAAGTATTAATATTACTTTTCACTTCAAATAGAGAGATAATTTCTCTGAACATGTCACTTGTCATACGTACTTGTACACAACAATAGTCATGAGCATAGAAGGGAACGTATAATGTGGTCATTATTTGTAATCACACAATCTGAGGAAGGAATTTAAATTACAGACAGTGACTGAAGTCACACAAACTCACATGTAGTCATAAATGACATAGTGTAAAGTGCACTTAATAAAACTGTTGAAATGGTTTGCTGCACATGCACCCTTTCGATATGATACGCCACTGCCAAAAGGAAACAACCATCCGCCATTTTGAAAACCCATCGCGGTCGCACGGATTTCTTACAAATGCTGCTTCCTGTCTATTTTCTGTTCTAAGGATAAAACTAATAAACAAGGTAAATGACAAACCTGATAACAAATGGTACGTAATTTCCATTGCCACCCAATTGAAATGCAACTTGATGCATTTGCCTTTAGTGATATGCCTATACTAAATTTCAAATAAGCATGCAGTACTTGGAACTAAGTAGTAATCATAATTATGGTCATGATTGGTCAAAATAAAGTCATCATTACAGCCGTTGTCTGCGTTGATTGTTTATAACAAGGCTGTCCATTCCATCTAAATTTACAACCGGAGGCGCTGCTATAGCGTGTCAATTAAGGTTACTAAGTCATAAAGGTACCGCCAACTGTGCAAACATATATCTTTTGTCTCTTTTAATTTGGGGTTCCTGTCATTAGCGTCTCACTCCCACTCTCACTTTCGTACAATGTTCTGTCCTTTTTAATTTGGGGGAACAAAATCTTGGAATTGAATGGCGGTACCTTTATATATATTTAGTGACCTTAGTGTCAACGGAATCTAAAATGTACGGTGTAACACTGAGATTTCTAAGTTGTCAGTCGATGTCATTGTGAAATATTGGGTTATGCACGTGTTATACAATTGCCAAATAGTAAAAAGCTGTTTTATTGCTCTTTTAATGATAAATATACTTAGAATGGATTGTAAGTTTCAAATAACTTCATATATTTTATGAATACATAAAAAACAAAAACTTTAGTATCTTTCTTCTCTGTGGTTTAGAATGCAAATTAGTACAAAAGTTTGTATGCGTTAATGTTTTTGATAAACTGTTATCAAGAATGAGTTGATTGTGATCGCCACAATTAAAATGTGATTTTAGGGGGTTATTAATAAAAATGCAGTAATTTTCGGTGGCTAATATGGAATTATTTCTATTACAATGCTAGGGGAGGAGTGCCGTCCTGTTTTGTAAGATCTTTAGTAATCCAAATATTCGTCCCCTTTAATTTCTTAGATGCTTTGAGGATCTCAATTTTTTTTTCAGGAACTAAATTCTAACAGAACCGGTCTATATTTTGCTGGATCTTGCGATTTTCTTCCGACTCTTTTATTTCACGTATTTCCATTTCTATGTTTCATGTTATTTCCATTTGGATCAGAATATTACTTATTTTCTCCATCAGTGCTGCCTCCACTTCGTTTTCATCCTCGGTAACTCCTTGTATAATTACTTTATTTTTACGCCGTTCTTTATCCAACTCGTCCAAGCTTTTACCTTGTTCTGTAATTTACATATTCAGTTTTTTGTTTTCTGCTTTCAATTTTGCAATCTCGCTTTTTATATTTTTTATTTCTGTTTGAAGCGCATCGATTTTAGTTTCAATGCGTTTGCTCCGTTCATCCATCGCTTCTAGTTTATTTATGATTCCATTAAGTGCATCCTCCATTTTGTGTTTATTTCAAATTAAAATTAATTGAAATTAAGATTAATTGATTTAAGGTCACTATTGATATAGTGACCTTAAATTGATTTAAGGTCACTATATCAATAAGGTACCGCCATTAGTGATTTTTATATCTATCCTTGTCGCACAATTTTCTCCAACTGGGGATAAAAACACATAACCTAACAGATTCCTCACTTTACAAGTGCCATTACACCAAAAAGAAAATCCCCAAAAAGTAGTGTCTTCCCTATTGCACTTGGGAAATGTGTATTTGTTATCCTTATCTCACAATTTTCTCACATTCTCACGCGATGAATGGAATGGCGGTACCTTATTGATATAGTGACCTTAAAATTGATTGCCACAACCGCGCCCTCTATTTCTGGTGTCGAGTTTCGCGTCGCCAGTCCAGTTTTCTACTCTCACCTACTCAGTTCGGTTTGGAGCCCAGACAGACGCTGGCTTTACTCGGCTACCGGACAATAGATGTCGCTGCTCTGATAAATTTGCAGATTTGCTACACAAGTTCTTATCTTTCCCTTAACCTATATATATATCACGATTCTATATCGTGTTAGTTCTTAATTTCTTTGTTTTTGAACTCACCTTCACTGGTGCTGGTTCTGGGACTTTTCTACTCCCTATCCACACTGTTTCTTCACTTCAATTTCAGTTTTTCACACTTAAATCTTTGAAAAATTGAGAGCCCTCTAATGACCTTGTTATTCAGAGAACAACCAACACTGTTCCATCAATATAATTATTATTAAATATATGCATGAAAATGCTTCAGTTTAGATTAAGCAAAAATTTTTTATTGTTGAGACATGGATATATTAGTACAGGATACGTTCACTACATGTAAACGTACGTCGAATCTTAAAATAACATATCACGGAGTTCGGTACCTTCCCCCATTTCATTCTAACCTATATCACTTTATTTCTCTCTCCCTTTAGACGTATTTCATACAATGTTTCGTACGCTTAATTTTGAAGTTTTGAAATGAAAACGTCAGAAGTGTCAAACAATTTCACAGTTTATTCTTCGAAAATTGAACTTTAGCAATGGTTTTGATTGCTATTATCAAAGAGGATATATCCTCTTTGGCTATTATTATCAACCGTAAAACTCAAAGGCGTTAGCGAGTGAATATCTTGCACACCCCCACACCTCATCGAGTGAGTTTATCAAGTGTTACCTGTTGAGGTTATGTTTTCTAATTTGTGTTTATTTATACGATTACTTCTTTTCTACATTTTGTAGCATCTTGAGACCAAAAAGACTATTTCTGGCACCATGTAACACGAGTTAAATGTATTTTATCAGAATTTCTCTCAATGGCGAGTCCAAGTACCTCTCTAAAGGATAGCGCTATACGTAATTCACGCATTGAGAGTGACAGAAATAGATGGTACGTCTTGTTACACTATATCAACGGCACGCCGTATCTTGTACTTATATATCTATGTGTTGAGAGTTCATGTAGTGCCATCTATCTATACGATAAAAAACCGAAATTTCTAAACCCCGGTGAAGAAACCTGCACTGTCCCATTCATGGCACTATTCCCCTACTAGTGTTACATATAAAGAAAATTAAATATTGACTTGGAGATTACAAAGAACTTATGTTTTGCAGAAATCTTAAACCTAATGGTGGCGTGGAAGTATTAACACTAGTCAATGTTTCTAGACAGATAAAAAAAAAATCGTTCCTCCAAAAGTGTAAACGTTCTGCTAATATGGCCACTGTAGAAAACATTTCACCAAATACCACGTTATTTGTCACTTCACATAAGTTTTCAATATTTTGCTTGATTGAATTCAGTATTTTTGAAGTGCTGATGAGTATTTACAGTTTCCTGTAACACGCGACATCTCTTATAAAGCTTCGGTTGTCAGGAAGCAAACTTTTTAGGGCATTGAACAGACTTGTTATAAACAGTCAATGCAGACGATGATTACAACCATCTGAAAATCAAATATATTTTTAAAATTGTCAGTTTTACATGCTGTATGAATCCTAAAAATATAAAAGGAAAACAGTTAAATAGTGGATAAAAGAGGCTGATCTACAATGTTTATTTGAACGATATAGGATGAAATCGTTGTAAAACACAAGCAGTCACACAAACTTATATTTTCCTAGTGTAGAACTAAGTTTGAGTTCAGAGTACTGCAATTCTTATTTGAAGATTAGTAGAACTCAAATTTGTTTATTTATGACAATAGTACATTGTGTATCTAGGATGAAAAGCGTAACATTCCCAAACGACTGTGAATATTGTTGGGCGAGGCGAATGCCGAGCCCAACACAGGAGTATGGGAATGTTGCTTTTTGTCCAAGATACACATACTATTTTTGCGCCAATCGATACGAGTAATTAAAAAAATTAGGAAATAGTACTCGAATATTCCCTACCTAGGATTGGAACATTATTCCGGTACAGTTTTATTGTAAATTACCTAGCGACGGCTGATGTAATGGAATGTTTGACTTTGCTCAACAAAATTGTATCAATAATGTGCCAGTTCTAGTACGATTGGCAGAAAACTATATTATTTGTTGTAACCATGTTTTATTAAAAAGCCAATGAGAAACCAATATGCCATCTTACAATGATACTACATTTGCTGAGGAGTCAATACTGCAGTTGACAATTACAAAAATGCCAATTTTTAAAACCTGTGCCAACTGGCATAGGACAGGGCTAGTATTTACATAAATAATACAAAGTTACATTTGTTTATATTCAATATTTTGCTGGATTACCTTTTGGTACTATCACTGCTAATATATATTTAACATTGAATTTACAAATCTGACAGAATTCTGAATTGCCCTGATAGTCGAGTCAATGAAGGTTTTAACTTCTTAATTCTCAGCAACAGCTCCGATTTTGATCATTTTTGTTTTAAAATGTGTGTTTTTAAATATTATTCAAAATCAGAAACATCCCAATTTCAGGAAATAATTTTTTATATTGTTAAACAATAAAAACTGAATTTATGGGAAAAATTTATTTTAATTTTTTTTTTCGCAATATTTGTGGAAATATTAATTGTTTTTATTGAAAATTTATTATCAACAATGTCTTCCGCACTCGTGGTTAACATGTATTTATATTGTTTAAACAATAATAGCAACATTTACGAAAAAAATTGATTTTTTAAATGTTTCTTTGTAATATTTACAAGAAAGTAAAGAGTTTTTATTGAAAATTTAGTATAAATAATATTTTAGACAATTTAAAATAATAATTATTTATATTGTTTAAACAATAATAACAACATTTATATAAAAATTTTTTTCGACATATTTATAGAAAAGTGAACTTTTCTATTAAAATCTTACGGAAAGATATATTTATTTAAATCAGAGTTAGTAATTATTTATATTTTTTAAATAACGATGACAATAAAATTTTAATGAAATTGTTTTTTTATTTTTTCTGGCGATATTTATAAAAAAGCAAATTGTTTTTATTGCAAATCTAGTACACAAATGAATAGTATACATAATTTGTTCTTAATGTTTTTTATTTATTTATGTTATTTATAAAAGTGTCATTATTTAAAAATATTTACATGAAAACTTTATTAATGAATATTATATTGTTTTCCAATACAGTAGACGAATAAAAGTCTAATCGGCGTCTAAATCCTCAGTTTCGAATTCTCGCTCCTCTTCAATTGGTGGATGATTATTGCAATCATTGCCACTACAAACAATGCATGCAGGGGAGCAATGCAAACAACTTTTTCTGCATCCACATGCTGCCCCACATCCGGTTTTGCATGAGCAAAAAATAATTTTTAAAATGTTGTCCGGTGCTGCTGGTTGCTTCATTTGCACTGGTATTAAATAATTTTCTTTTTTCCAACCCCATTTTTTGGGAGGTATTAGTGAATTATTTTTCCACTGCTGTATTTACAAATAAGCCCTTTTAATATGCTGCTGAGCTGCATCTTCTGTTGGAGGAATGATGCAATTTGAACGCTTTTCGTCTTTGAAGCGAGCATTATAAAACGTTTATGCCTCCATTCGTTTAAGTTGTTTGAAGGTTTTGCACCTTACAGTGCGAGAATAAAAAATATACCTTCGTTTAAAAGTACTTCTTCACGTTGATTTTCAAGCATAAATACTTCAGGTGCGGCACGTAACTTTACATTATTATTGAAAATTTTTACAAAATGATTTTTACCTCTTCTATAAAAAGCTGATGTTGTATCACATCCTGTAAAAGCGTGAATAAACAGAAGATGCTCCTTTTTAATATTTGGAAAATCATTTAAGCCTGTCTTTGATGAGTAAACTCTTGGTAATATATTGTTTTTCGGTGGTCTAAAAAAATAATTCCTTATTATCTGGCGATAACGCCATTAATAATACCAATACAACAATGTCTTCAGCTACAACAACGACATGAGGAGAAAGGCAATCTAGAGATGTTTGAACAATTAAACGATCAGCATCACCTTCTGCTTGAGTGCATTCAAAATTATTTTCAATGAGCTTCTTATAAAGAAGATTAATAAATCTATTTTTATTCTTGCTGTTAGCTAAAAATTTTTCCTTAGTTGTTTGTAAAGACATATCATCATCAAATAAATAATCAATCGAGGCATTACCGACATATCTGCGATTCCTTTCTGAGGCTTTAGTGCCATCAGTATTATACCCATCAAATACAACTTTAACATTAGTGCCATAGTTGTTACGTAAATATTTAATGTAGTTTTGGTCCCAATTCAATTTGTGTAGTAACATACCGCCATCAATAATATAAAAAAATGTATTAACATTATTAACATTCGTTTTAGATTGTTGAAAAATATCGTATAACGATGATTTTGTAGTTTTTCTCATTCCGGCATTATCAAACAGGGAAAGAGGATAAGGGGCCAACTCGTAGTCAAAATAATGTCTAAGTTCGTCATTATCTTTTTTTTTAAAACATATTCGTTGAAAGATTAAATTTGGATCGACGGCAATTTCATTATTATTCACTTTAACTTTACTGTTCATGTTTAATAAAGATTTGACGGTGTCCTTTATTGTCATTTTTATGTCTTTAAAGTTGAAGCCGTTTGTTTTATTTCTTAGTTTTACTCCAACTTCAAACGCTTTATAACAATCTATGGTATCATCAACTACAATTCCTGTAGAAATTCCCATAACTTGTTGTACATCGGGAAATGGATTGTGATTTGTAAAAAATTCTATAATTTTATGTACAGCTGTACAATCTTCATTTATCATTCATAAATTACACTTCACAAAATTCTTCCATTTCTTCGACTACAGCCGTTGAAAATATCGCTGATTTAATCCATTTGAAAACCACACTTGGAGTTACTCCACGTCTAAACGGTCCCCCATCCACCTTTATGGATTTCATCAGTGTCTGCTCTATTGTCTGATCTGTCGATATTTTTGAGAAATAAACATATGACCTTCTGGGGCTGTGATTTTGTTTAAATTTTTCAAAATCGACCCCATCTAATTGGTCTTCTAATTGACGCATTTTTTGAAAATAAATTTCACTTGATTTTGCATAAGGAAAATGCCTTGCAGCGTGAAAAAATGGAATCATTAACTCGACAGTTCTCAAATGTAAATTCCAGTCTCCCATTCTCTCAGCAGCTATAAAATCCTTGACAAGAGATATCATACGAAAAGGTAATCCAAAGTTTACAAGTGTTACCTCTTTCGTCAAGGAGAATCTTTTTTTTTTCAAAGAAATTTACTAATTTGATAAATATTTCATTATTTTCCATTTCAGTGTAATTAAAATTGTAAAATATCGCAGAATCTTTAAAATTTCTTTCAAATTCGGCAAATTCTTCATCACTTTTAAGATCATCAAATATAATTTTTGAAAGTGCTAGTTGCACTAAACTGTGAGCACGCACTGCTCTTGAATAATTATGTCCTGATAGTATTTGATCACAAGTTTTATGTGCATATACAGTTGAAAGTACTTCTTTTAGACCACTTCCAGCCATAATATTAAAAAAAAATTATATAAATGTTGTTATCATTGTTCAAACAATTTAAATAATTATTATTTTTAATTGTCTAAAATATTATTTATACTAAATTTTCAATAAAAACTCTTCACTTTCTTGTAAATATTACGAAAAAACATTTAAAAATCAATTTTTTACGTAAATGTTGCTATTATTGTTTAAAAATATAAATACATGTTAACCACGAGTGCGGGAGACAGTTGTGATAATGAATTTTCGATAAAAACAACTAATATTTTCACAAATACTGCGAGAAGAAAAATTTTAAATAATTTTTCCCATAAATTCAGTTTTTATTGTTTAAACAATATAAAAAATTATTTCCTGAAATTGGAATGTTTCTGATTTTGAATAATATTAAAAAACACACATTCTAAAAAAAATTTGATCAAAATCGGAGCTGTTGCTGAGAATTAAGAAGTTTGGTCGATATTTAGGCTTTATTGACTCGACTATGAGCTTATCCTTTAATTGTTGCTTCCTGCGTGCTCGACTCTTTCGCAATTCTCCTTCCATTCTTCCCCACAATGTTTCTATTGGAGACAAATCGGGGCTAAATGATGGCCAATGCAAAACTATACTCATGGACAAAAATGTGGTAGTACACTAAGGGCCGGTTGCAGAAAGCAATGTTAAGTCTGGTGTTAGCTAACGTCGCGTCAAAGTGAACAAAATCGCATCAAATTTTGTTTACTAATGTATTAGTTACCATAAGCATTTGAGATTTGATGCGTTTTTGTTCACTTTGACGCGACGTTAGCTAACATCAGACTTAACATTGCTTTCTGCAACCGGCCCTAAATTTTTTTGAAAAAATTGCAATATTTCAAATGACGATACCTTTTTAAATTATGAAGTTAGAAAGGTCTATAAAAAATGAAAATAACTATATGCTTTAAGAATCAATTGATTTCAATGATGCGTGATGAGGATTTTAAAAATGGCAAATGACTGAGCGAGAGCATGCGAAATTGAGAAATAACGGACCGAGTTTGCAGCAGTGCATAACGTAAGCAAAACATTTTACGTCATTGCGAGAAGAATATGAAAGGTTAGAGTATCCTCTTCCAAATTTCTCTCTTAATACACCTCTGTAAAACCATTTTTTTCTGAGTTGATCGCATTTTAAGAAAAAACAACATCGCCAGGCGAATTTTGAATTTTCAACAAGGTCAAATCACTAGCAAACAGCGGTCTTAGTGAAATTACAACTATCTGAATGCAGGTTCTATTCGTAACTACAAAGAGTTCTCATTGCTATGTGTTCCCACAAACAAATAAAATGCAAAGAGTTGAATCATTTATTGCGAAGCTTAATAACAGTAAATAGAACATTTTTCTCACGATTAACAAATCTCAACTAAATGGTTGATGTTCATACCCCTTCAATAACCTGATTTTTAAAATTGTTGCTACCGGAACATACCCACTACCGATTCAGCGATTCTAAAATATTTTATTAACTGCCCAAAATCATCTTTCTGCTAGTGCTACTGAACCATATACTGTTAAAAATAAAGCTTAGCAAGCGCCATAATTACTTCACAATTGTTACACGATGTCTTCCAACATGATTTTTACAACTTCTACAAACATTTCCAACACATTTTGTGGTTTCTACAACCATGCAACATTGAAATCCATGGAAAATAAATCTTTGGTAACTTGTATCAGCTTTGGTTGTTGGCCATCTTCCATAGAACATGCAGAACACTGGAATGTGCATAAATAGTCCTGCCACAGTAAAAAAAGAAGTTACAATCCTGCTTTTCTCTTTTACACTTTCTTAATGTCACACAAATCATACCTGCTGATGAAAACCTTGCGACTATTATTTCTTATTTATTGTTTTGCTCCATGACTGGTTTTAACACTTATTTATTATACTGCCAGTAGCTTTGGTCACTCGACTTCCAAATGCACCCGCTTCTTGTACTGCCACCGTTAGGTAGACATCAAATCAACATAATTTTCTTTAAAGTTAACAACTAATATTCAGAGAACCACTACAAAGTAGGGACAACGTGAAATCAAATCAAGTCTGGCTGATTAAAAGTTCAAAACGAGCTCTTATTAGTTATTTAACCAACAAGTGTGTTAATGAGGCGATTAAACATCACAACTGATTAAAGCACTTACGTGCTACCAAGTAAGTGCCTTTAATAGTTGAGATGATTAATCGCCCATTAACAAACGAGTTGATTACAAAAATTTTTGGTTGACCGCAAAATCTGTTTTTGTGGTGAAAAATATCATCAAAACGTCAAAATCACAAAACAGTTAATTAATGAAAAAGAGTGTATTAATAAAGATAGTGTATTAATGGCATTTATTAATCCGTCATTTTTAGGAAACAATACATTCATTAATATTGAAATTAACAGGCGTTCAACAAAAAAAATTATTAATAAAACAACACCTATCAATAGCAACAGTTATTTAGATATTCTTACAAATTACCAAATGATACATGGAAAAGGCAGCTAGAATAAACGAATACTAAACAGAATCGTAATGATGAAACTGTCATAAATTTAAAACAAGCTGCAAGACTGAAAAGCTAAACTGAATATTAAAATAAATAGATAATATTCATCATAGTGTAAAACTACTTTAAAAGCAATTAACGAAGCAACACTGCTGTGCTTGTGCCCTAGACAAATCCAGCAGTTAGATAAAAGTTCTTCCACTTTACATAACGATATTATTCTTGATTTATATGCACAGCTCTCTTCAAACATAAAAGACTGGTTTGTTAGCATAAATATTTATAAATTAACACAACGCAATACCAAAGATCAGCTTCCATAAATAAAATATGTAATCTTTGTACGTAGAGTAATGAATAACTAATTCCCGCTGTTGTTATATAATTCAGAATCTCATCGATTTATCACATTGGTGATTCGAATAAAATAGACCATTTAAATCAGTTTTAATAGTCATCCGTATTCTAACTACAAAGACTTAAATTATCAAAAAAAACCCTAGAGGAATGTTGATAAAAAATAACTAATAGAAGTTTCTAAAACCATCTCATTCGGTCACGATTGCTTCCATTTGTACTGTTTTCTATTTACATGTTGCAATCATGACCAACTCGGCTACTACTTTACACAGATACTACAATGGCAAGCACACAGATGTTCTTTAGCTACAGACGTCCTACCCTTCCTCAGCGATCAGTAATGCTACTTTATAAATTCCTCGTGATAACCAAATATACAGCTTCAGAAACTGAAATTTCCACATTTTGTTACCTACACGTGCATAACTGAAAAGTCTCGGCTTAAAACAGTAATAATCATAAATTAATCAAAACGTTTCTATCGAACGTGTTCATCAACAACCTAAACAAACTTGCGATATACACTCTTAGCGATGGCCTTCCACAAAATTTACCGAATACTCCAAAATAATGCCACTAAATAGAATAAACCGTACCTACACACAACAACAACCGAAAAACCTAGCAGAATCTATCACTATGAGTGCTGCGTTTGCTGCTGCTGCATGTTCTGGATCATCCGCCGGCCCCAGTACGCCTCCAAGTCGAAGGGCTCGAAGTCCTTCAGGATCTCCGGCTCCTGCTCGTGATAATAGATCGCCGTGTTGCCTGTGTTCCGGTTCACCTCCTGCGACACCTTGCTCCAGGACTCGTATATGAACTTGATGAGGTCGTCATGCTGCGCGCAGGTGGGCCTCTCTATCGACGGTATTCGGCCCAGGTTCGTAGGCCTTCTGTTGTTGCCGTTCATCGGTGCTGTGTTCATTCTTGGACCGCTGAAAAGCGAAATTTGCAGAAGCTCAAGGCTGTCGCGCGGGCGTTTACTCACCTCATGTTGGGATGGCAGTAAAAGTTGCGGCTTCGTTGTTGGCTTTGAGATTTCGTGTTGAATAAAGTAGCAGTTAACGCATTCCTCGGAAAACGTGTTGGTAAACAATTTCAGTTCTGTTTTTATTGACGCTACTGCAAACGTCAACTAAGGTCGGTAAGGTAGAATCCTGCTGCGCCCCGCAGTGTCAACGACCTTGTCTGCATCCTTGCACACGTGCGGACTGTGAGCTAGTAACCTATTATGGAGAGCACACACTAAAGGATGCAAGGAGCTAAGATATTTCCCAATAAACTATTTCCAAATTTAGACACTGTAATAAAGTATGTATGAATATAATAATAGAACATTCCACCACTCCGAACTTTTATAAATGCTGTGATTAATAAATTATATTGCTTTTTAATGATTTTTGATAAAAAAGTAAACTGTAGGTAGTAATCCGACTCTTTATAACTGCAACAAATGTAACTAAAAATTGAGATTTAAACGTGCTTTACACCACTTCATTAATCTGTATTTCTGTACATTTTCCAACTTAAATGATTCTTGCTATCAGAATAACATTTCTTTCAAACAGAAAAAAGTTAAAACCACTTTCAAAATTGTTAAAGCTGTAAATTAAGCACAAAATGTTGCAAATATATGAAAAGGTCTGCGTTGCAGAAATAGTAATTTATTATACAAGACGATAAAGTTAAATTTGATCAACGATTGAATCATTAACGTCGAGACGAAGTCGAGCCGTTAGACGATTCACTCGTGGATAGTAATAACTTTATCGCCTTGTATAATACAATTTTTTTTATAGCAAGAACTTTAACAATTTCAAAAGAAAATAGGGAAAGTCAATCACATTTTAAAATCTCAGTAGCTAGATTGGGTTGTTAGGATGTTAAAGTGCTACTTTATCTACCCTTGCTGTTAAAGTAACACTTGACCTTTTGTTTTGAGTCGATTAAAGCACACTTTAACATTTGCAATAGATTCTACAAATTTCATTTTATATGAACGTATGCTGTACTTGTCTGCATGACTCTCAGTGATTCAGCGTCACCTAATTATATAAGCTCAAACTTAATTCCTACAAAAAGCTGTAACTGCTTACTTTTACAGCAACATCTCACGGCAAGAAACAAAAACAACACGACAGAAGGCATTCTGTAACTTTATTTAGAATTCAATTTAGAAAATGAAAAAACTACTGGAATTAGAATAGGTAATGCTAAAAATAGCAGTAAACATAAAACTATAATGAAAAACTGGAACTCTCGAAAAAGTAAAATTCAAGAAGAGCAAATGTATCGTTACGAACATTTTATAATGGTAAGATTGCATACGGCGATAATAGAACAAGATTTTGAAAATATAAACCAACAGTACCTGATAACAGCTGCGTTGGTAAAACGATATATAAAATTATATATTAGGAAATCTTTATAGCTGAAAGCGGACATGCAAAATACGTGATAAATTTTTTTCTGTAGATAACGTCATATATCCTATACCTATGCTTACTGGAAGTACAAATTACGAGTGAAAATAAACCGAGGTCATAGCTGCGTATTGGCGAACACAAAATTATCTATAAGGAACTGTCACGTATAAAAACTGACAAACGTAACAAAATATATTTTTCTCTGAAAAATCTTCCCTCATACAATAATTGGTAAGATACAAGTTAACTACTTATCAAGATATCGGTAGGTTCATTCAAAGGACTAAAGTTTATAATACTGATAATTACTTAGTGGGCGCCAGGCTCTTTAAAACATTACAAATTTAAGATACCTACTACAATAGAGCCCCTCCAAGTATTTGTTAACACAATGGTCAATAATAAAAAATTGTCACTTGAATAATTTATATAGAGTGTCAAAGCATATGTATAATAACAATTAAATAAATGATTTAACTAATGTAAACATTTATATTTATAACAAATTAAGATGGTCTAGTCAAAATTTGTATATGTTAAATTTTAGAATAAATTGGATAACTTTATGTGAGAATCCCTATATACTGGGTGAGTTGAGAGGAAGACGCCAAATTCCAGTCGTGTATTCTAAGCGTAAAAGTAATGTAAAAAACTCAAATGTTCTTATCCGATTTTTATTTGTTTTAAAGTTGTACCGCCATGAAGAAAATCTCCACACACATTATTTTCATATTAGCCTCTACATTTCTCGATTGTTTTCAAATTATTACGTCTTAAATTATTAAAACATTAATGAAAACATCGATTTTTTTACAAAAACTCAGTCAAGTTCTCCATAAAAAATTGTTCTTTAATATGCTATCATTTGAAATCAAATAAAAATCGCATATTTGAGTTTTTTACATTATTTTTAAGCTTATAATACACAACTGGAATTTGGCGCGTTCCTCCCGACTCACCCTGTATACTTTTTGATATGTAATGATACTTAAAAGTTTCCTATCGGTAAACTTTATTGCAAATTTGTTGACAAAGTGTTATTTATTGTAAATTCTAAATTTCAACTTTTTATGTTCAACTCTCAAAATATTTCTCAACCTCAATTATTCAAAAGTTACTATATATAATATATATATAAAATTTTAACGACAATCTGTGCACCATTCTTACCCGTCAGTATGCCGTTTGGACTTACTCTGTGTTAGTAGTCACAGAAGAGTGTTTATTGAGGAACCAAACATAAATTTTAATCCTTTTAATTTAATTAGGCGTGTATTTCACAAACATATATTGCATACAAAAAATGCTTAACAAAGCGTCAGCAGTAATGTAATCAGTGCTCGAATGACACGGTGAACAGCCTGCAATTCTGCACTCTGCAAGTTTGTTTATTATGAAATTAGACACGCACGTATAAATAGGAGTTGAACTAGGGCAAATATTAAACTTTGTAAGCTAAGTCAGTATTTTTATGTATATAAATAGGAAAGAACTAGTCATTAAATTAATACAGCTTGAAATCTTGTTTCACTGTGTTCACGCTGCCCAACGGACCCCAGGTCTTTGACTATATCATCTCGTGTGAGACCGCACGAGACCGTTGGTTTGCACCCTTTTTAATTCCTGCACCCCTAAGACATATCCTGTAATTTGTCCAAAATAAATTCATACAGTCCATTACAAGCTCCAACCTGAACATTTTGGTCCTTCGATCCTTTAAACGTTCCAGCCCCTAACATTTGATCCTTCAAGCCTTTAAGCGATCCAGCCCCTAGCATTTGGTCCATTAATCCCTTAAAACGTGCCAGCCCTCTACGATCAAAACAGTTACCATGGCCCAGCGACGGGAGATTTTCAAAACCCAAGAAGAGTTAGCAGAATCAATTCGCAGGCAGATTATCAACGAGAGGAAGGATGGCCCATCAAGAAAAAATGCAGCATATATCACAGCTCGCAGATCCACGCTACAACAACTTTGGGAAGAATTTGAGGCCAACCACTCAGTCCTGGCGAAGGAAGAGGAGGAAGAACACCCTTATTTTAAAAACTTTTTTTTTCAGCAAACCAAAGACGTTTACAACGAAGGGGTTGCTCTTCTCGACAAGTACGAAGAAAATCTAGCCACACTAGGAGAAAGTTCACAGCAGCCAGCTGGACCAAAAGAAGACACGACCGCACGTGCTAACAAGGAGGCTATAGATCAAGGTAAATTCCTTCCAAAGCGACATTCAGGAAGTCTGTAATAGGTTGAATGAGGAATGCAGTAAAAGGTATTACGAATACAACATTAAGAACATCAAGGATGATTGGGATGACATCAGAGCTCTAAACGAGGAGATATTATCCCACGGTAGCTACGACGACAAGGAGTTCCACGAGACCAAGAAGATGGTCAACGAAATAATTGTGCTCCTGTACCAGCACATCCAGGATGAAGAGGTTCGAAGTGTCAAGGAAAACAGCCATGCGAATATAGTGTTACCTGCTCTCAAAATTCCAGTTTTTGAAGGGACCTACGAAGCATGGTCTAGCTTTCATGACATTTTCCGAAGAATTGTTCATGAAAACCCACGACTAAGTAAGGCGGAAAAATGCAGTACTTGAAGTCGCAGTTACGAGGGGAAGCCAGCAAGTTAGTGCAACACCTGGAGGCAACTGAAGCCAATTACGAGTCTGCATAGTTCATTATAAGGAACAGATACGACAACACCAGGCTGCTATTCGCGAAGTATTTGGATGACATATTCAACCAGGCAACCCTGCCGAACGAATCTGCAGAGGGGATCAAGAAACTCCATGACACTACTGCAGAATGCCTAAGAGCAATTGAGAACTTAGGATTTGAAACGGCCACATGGGGGCATATCATGTGCCATATAGTGACACGAAAATTGGACAAGGAAACCAATAGACTATATGAGCAGTCATTAACGGCACCAAGAGAGGTGCAAAAATTCGAGAAGCTACTGAATTTCTAAGAAACAAGATTTCAGTCGCTGGAAGCTGTACAAAGACGGAACAAACTCGAACCCAGAAAACAAGAAATTGGGAAACCATGGGAAAGTCACCAGGATAGGTGGGCAGTGAAGACGTACCACACTGCTGACGTCTCGTGCTTCCAGTGCGGAGGATCACACAGCATTAAATCCTGCCCAAAAATTCAGCAACCTAAATGTATCCGAACGTTGGGACTTCATAAAGAATAAAAAATTATGTTCAAACTGCTTCAAGCCTACAGGAAGATATAACTCCAGACACTTTTGCCCAGGGAAATGCAAGGTATGTAATAAAAGACATCATTGGCTTTTGCACGAAGATTTTAGCAAACAACAGCAACAGCAGCCTCCCAAGACCACAACGGCAATTTCCAGTGCGACAGCAACCAATAAGAACGGAAATATTGTTGCAAGCCTAGTAGGAAGACAGCATCGCAACGTTTTGCTTGCAACTGCCCTAATTAAGGTCCAGTCATCCTCAGGGAGTTTGGAGTATCTCAGAGCCCTGGTAGACTCCGGATCACAGGCATCATTCATCACAGGAGATGCAGCTCAAACGCTGGGTCTATCAGAAGAAAAGGTTAGAGTGCACATTTCTGGATTAGGCAAGAAAGGAGCAGGTACAGCCCGAGGACGATTAACTGTAAACCTACGTCCACGATTTCCAAGCAACTACACAACCACATGTGAGATGCTGATACTGCCACAGTTAACCAAGTCACTTCCAGAAAAACCAGTCGAAAACTATCAACTTCAGGACTGTAAGAATATGGTGTTGGCTGATCCACTATTTCAGAAACCTGGACCAATAGACGTTATCCTAGGAGCAGACCTCTACAAGGAAATCATTGTGGAAGGAGTACGAAAATTCAACGGAGGCCTGTTAGCGCAAAACACAGAACTTGGATGGATCATCACGAAGAATGCAACAGCACCATCAGAAGAAAGGAAAATTCTTAGCATGGTCGCATGTGCTGCAGAAGATGAACAACTCACAAAATTTTGGAAATTGAAGAAGTTGTACCAGAAAAGATGATGTCCAACGAAGACAAGGAATGCCAAGAATTCTACAACTGCAACCACCAGAGAAATGCTGATGGTACATATACAGTGAAAATTCCGTTCAAGGAACCAATAGAAAAGCTTGGGGATTCGAGAAAAAAAGCAATCGCACGGTTCATTCAACTGGAGAAACGGTTAGAAAAAGATCAAGTTCTAGGTAAAGAATACAAAACCTTCATGAAGCAATACTTAGAACTGGGACATATGAAACGAGTTCAACCAGGAGCCAATATACGAAAAACCTTCTTCATCCCTCATCAAGCAGTAGTAAAGGAAGACAGCGACAACCACGAAATTAAGGGTAGTCTATGATGCTTCCTCGAAGACCACTACTGGACTTAGCTTAAACCAGCTAATGACTGCTGGACCAAGACTACAACAAGATTTGAAGCATATCCTCCTGAGGTGGAGAAAACACAAGTTTGTTTTTTCGGCAGATATTGAAAAGATGTATCGTCAGATTAAGATAGCCGAAGAAGATCAGGACCTCCAAAGGATAGTATGGCGGTTTTCTCCAGACGAACCTATTCAAGAATTTAAACTCACCACTGTAACTTATGGAACAATAGCAGCACCATACCTGGCAATCCGTACCCTTTTGCAGCTAGCCGAGGATGAAAGACAAATGTACCCAATGGCTGCAGAAGTAGCAACCAAGGACTTCTACGTGGATGATTTAATGTCGGGAACTGACTCCATAGAAGAAGCAAGGCATCTCCAAGTAAGTCTAATCAATATGTTAAAAAATGGAGGGTTTACCCTCAGAACATGGGCAAGCAACAGCACAGCTCTTGTTGAAGAATTGCCAGATAACTTACAGGACAAGAACTTACTCGAGATCGACGAAGGAGAAACAAGGAAAACCTTGGGAGTACACTGGAGTCCAAAGGCAGACGAATTTAAGTTTCGAGTCAGTCTTCGAGCTGATGCAACTCCAACAAAGAGGGTAATCTTGTCAGAAATATCCCGCTTGTTTGACCCATTAGGATGGTTAGCGCCAATTGTAATAAAATCCAAATTAATAATTCAACAACTTTGGTTACAACAGCAATCATGGGATCAACCAGTGGCCACAGAAATAATGAACGAGTGGAAGCAGTTTCAAGAAGAGTTACCATTGGTTGAAGGCATATCCATTCCAAGATGGTTAGGGTACCACAGCAGCATCCGGGAAATGGAGCTGCATGCGTTCTGTGATGCATCGGAAAAAGCTTACGGTGTTGTAATATACAGCAGGGTAATGTCTTAAGACGGACGCATTCAAGTAAGTCTATTGACAGCCAAGTCAAAGGTTGCACCTATAAAGATGAAGAAAACGTTGCCAAGACTGGAGTTATGTGCAGCATCGTTGGCAGCAAAAATGTTGAAGGAAGCTATTAGTGCACAGGACATCCCCAGCATCTCCATCTTCGCGTGGTCAGATTCCATGATAACCCTATCCTGGATAAGAGCAGGCCCGGAGAAATGGAAAACATTTGTTGCAAACAGGGTAACAGAAATATTGGAAGTAACCCCCAGCGGAAATTGGCATCATGTGCGCTCAGAGGACAATCCAGCAGACGCTGTATCCCGAGGGCTCACTCCTGTCAAACTACAGCATCACATATTGTGGTGGAACGGCCCACAATGGTTACGAACTAATCCTTTGCCACTTACGGAAACAACTATTCCCATAACAGCTACAGAAGAGGCAAAAATTCACCAAGTTCAAGCGTTTATCGCATCAAAAGAAGAATTGGACATCTTATCCAAATATTCGTCACTGCAGAAGTTACTGCGGGTCACTGCATACTGTAACAGGTTTGCTCAAAAATGCAGAAGACAACCGTTTCCGACCGAATACCCTAGGGCGGCAGCAGAACTCAACAATTGCCTCATTCAAATCATCCGTATAGTGCAAGCACGCAGCTGGGCAACAGAGATTCAAACCTTGAAGAAAAACATCTCGGTTCAAACCAAAAGTTCCTTGGCACCATTAGGACCATTCATCGATGATGAAGGAACTCTTAGAGTGGGAGGACGACTTCAAAATTCAATGTTGCCATATAATGAGAAACATCCTATTCTCATTCCCCATAATAGTCATCTAACCCACCTAATAGTGAGACACGTCCATCAGAAACTGCTACATGGCGGAAGTCAAGCTACAGCAGCATACATACGTAGAAAATTCTGGATCATCAATGTGAAGAAAATAATACGCAAAGAAATTCACACCTGTATGAAATGTTTTGCATTCAGAAGACAACCGTTGCAGCAACTCATGGGCAATTTACCTGACCCTAGAGTAACGCCGTCCCTGCCATTTTCTCACACTGGACTGGATTATGCAGGGCCGATACAGATCAGAACCGCAAAAGGAAGAGGGAATAAGTCATACAAAGGATATATTGTCATCTCTGTATGTTTGGCTACCAAAGCAGTTCATTTAGAGGCTGTCAGTGGTCTAACAACAAACGCCATTTTGGCAGCCTTCAGAAGATTTACATCCAGAAGAGGAACATGCCTTCATATCTATAGCGAAAACGGAACCACATTTGTAGGAGCAAATAGAGTTCTGCAGAAGGACTTGAAGAAAACTCTAGGAGACTCTAGCGTTCAAGAAAAACTTACTCAAGAAGGAATCCAGTGGCACTTTATTCCACCGGCAGCTCCCCACTTCGGAGGAATCTGGGAAGCAGCGGTGAAGTCAACAAAGTATCACATGAAAAGGA
Source organism: Agriotes lineatus (assembly GCA_940337035.1). NCBI lineage: Eukaryota > Metazoa > Arthropoda > Insecta > Coleoptera > Elateridae > Agriotes > Agriotes lineatus. The sequence continues at coordinate 141,766,926 of OW679199.1, read as the reverse complement.
TTGTAGGGAACAGTACCCTCACGTTTGAAGAACTATCGACCCTCCTGTGCCAAATAGAGGCATGTCTCAATTCAAGACCACTTTGTCCATTAACCACAGATCCTAACGATGTGGTAGTGTTGACCCCTGGACATTTTCTAATTGGAAGGGAACTTATAACACCAAATGAACCACCATTAGAAGTACATTCAGAAACACTGACAAGATGGAAACTACTTCAAAAGTTGAAAAACGACTTTTGGAAAATATGGTCTAACGAATACCTATCTGGGTTACAACGCAGAACGAAATGGACTTCGAAGGAAGAAAATTTGCAAGTAGGGGATCTAGTGTTACAAAAGGATAAAAACAGTCCTCCCAATCGATGGCCTTTAGCAAGAGTGACAGAAGTGCATCCAGGTACAGATGGCATTGTCAGAGTTGCAACCGTTAAGACAAAGGGAGGCACAATTCTCAAGTGTCCTATTACCAAGCTCAAACCGTTACCAAGACAGGAGGCAGAGGAAGGAAGAAGAAAGCAAAGCAGGGGTAGTGGAGTGTCAACAGTAACAAAAACTATAACACTCTTACTTACGTTATGCACCATAATTTCGGCAACCAAGGGGTCGTATACAGTAAAGTATCCGTCACCTGACCTATTCATTGAAGAACTTGGCCACGCAAAACTCTCGAGGGGAAACTTCAGGATCGAAGTACCAGTGAACATCTCCAGCATCCAAGTAGATGAAGAAGATATAAACAAGACAATCCAACAAATGGATACCTTACGCGACAAGGCACTGGTATTATCTGCAGAATCCCATTGCAAGGAATTAAATCATCACCTGAGAGAGCAGCAACGACAGATCATCTGGAATATGAGAAGCATTTATAGTCAAGATGTCAGAACCAAGCGAGGATTATTAGGGCAGCTACTAACCTCAGTGTTTGGAGTCAACGATGAAGTTTACCATGACATCGAATCATTGGAGAAAAATCAACTAGAATTAATACATTCACCTAATCATCAGACGAAGATCATGTTGTCAACTGCAGCAACTCTAAATGAGACTGAAGCCAGAATATCCCAGAAGTTGGATAATTTTCGAAGAAAACTCAATGAAGGGTTGCTAGCAATCAATGAGATGGCACCTTGGTACAAGAAGACGGACGACAACAAGCTAAACATACATGTGTTGACATATCAGATGGCTACCAACTACTTACAAGAGATGGCAAACCTAGAGATTCTTACTACACCAACGCACAAGATGGAAGTTAGCATCAACAATGAATCAATCGAGATCTTCAGTTATTTTCACATAACTGAGAAGCGGGAATACAACTTAATAAAACCAACTCCAATTCCAGTAAAGAAGGGAAATGGAACCTACGCATCGCTGAACTTGCCAATGGAGTTCTTAGCTATCAACTACAACGAACAAACCTATTTTGAAATCCAAGAGGACAAGTTAAAGGAGATCGAGCCAATAGGAAAACATCTTTACCTATGCAGGCCATCCGCTGTTCGAAGTATTGAAGACAATCCTAATTGTATCATTGACGAGATCTATCAGCGATTGAACAAGATCAAATGTTTGGTCCATCAGTTTACAGTTAAGACACTGGTATGGAAGAAACTGTACGCCGCCAATACATGGTTATTTATTCCCAATCAACCCACAACAGCAGCAGTACAATGCAGCGGGAATCGAGAAGATGTGAAGATTCAAGATGTTGGCATAATCCAAATATCCCCAGATTGTACTATATACACAAAACGGACTATTTTGCATACTCAGCTATTCACTACTATTCCTGTCATAGCTGGGTTCAACAAACCAATGCAAGTAATTATTAACACTACTTTGCAGAATTCAAGTAGCCACCCTCAATTGCAAATGGAGGAACCTGTGCTGCTACCGTCCGATCATTTTCAACGCCTACAAGAAGAAGAAGATGAGTTGCAGTTACATCAGGACTATCGATTTTGGCACCATCGACATACCATCATGGTGAACACCGGTACTACAATCTGTATTTTAGTATCAGGTTGTATCATCTGGACATTATGGAAATACTGGAGAAAGAACAGGAGACCGCAACCACGGCCAAAATCAGACCCGTCGGAAGTCTTCAGGTTACAACCACTGCCACCAGACGAGGAAGATGGAGAGACAGAATCAGCCACACCTTCCCGGCCAATCGTCGCTCGGCGGAATGTTTAGGAACCAAACATAAATTTTAATCCTTTTAATTTAATTAGGCGTGTATTTCACAAACATATACTGCATACGGAAAATGCTTAACAAAGCGTCAGCAGTAATGTAATCAGTGCTCGAATGACCCGATGAACAGCCTGCAATTCTGCACTCTGCAAGTTTGTTTATTATGAAATTAGACACGCACGTAGAAATAGGAGTTGAACTAGGGCAAATATTAAACTTTGTAAGCTAAGTCAGTATTTTTATGTATATAAATAGGAAAGAACTAGTCATTAAATTAATACAGCTTGAAATCTTGTTTCACTGTGTTCACGCTGCCTAACGGACCCCAGGTCTTTTGCTACATCATCTCGTGTGAGTCCGCACGAGACCGTTGGTTTGCACCCTTTTTAATTTCTGCACCCCTAAGACATATCCTGTAATTTGTCCAAAATAAATTTATACAGTCCATTACAAGCTCCAACCTGAACAAGAGCCACTAACGACTCTGTACACATAACACCAACAAAATGGGATCTCAAGTCTTAACCAAATTTCCTAAACAGTTTTTTGTACACGTATGTTTACCTTCGTTATTTTTCAATTCGCATCTCTCTTGTTTCGCCAAGGAAACGAAATAAGTTGCCAACCCCGTTAAAATTCTCGAACATAGATAAATATTCACAAGAAAAAGCTACGACCTATTGACTTGTCAAGCAGACAGGTTAAAAATATACTTATCGTCTCCATTAATCGCCTAATGAGAAGGTGCGAAACTCATATTATTTAATTTTCAAACGTTAAAAAACAACACCGCTAAAAAAAGAATATGACAAAGTAAAAACAAAATCATAAAAGTAGCACTCGAATACCAAAAGAAGATAAAAAATTGCTTCAAGCAATATGAAAGAGAATATAAAGAATATAGAGGCAAAGAAATGGTGGAGGTTAAAAATATGGAAGGTACAATCTACTACAGCTTCATGTGTCAAACAGACTACAATTGAAAAAAAGGAACGGTATAGAATTGGAAAATAAACTATAACATCGATGAGAAAAAGCATAGCATAAAGAAGGTGCCTCATCATTAAGAAAAAAGAAGAGCTCAAGAACTATACATCAAAACGAAAGAATACCGAGTATTCGACAACAGTAAAAGCATAATAGAAAAAATACGGAGAAACTCTCGTCACGTTGTACATACAAATGAAAAGAAGCGGCAAAATTAGAAACCATGAGGCAATATTACAAGTTTAAGACAAAAAAGAAGATAACAGCAACGGAAATGCAGTATTGGAGCATGTATTGTGGTGTTACAAGAATCAATAGAATAACCAACAAAGAGATCAGAAGAAGAACGTATATTTAACATGATATAATTCAATATATAGAAGAAAACAGGCTGCTATGGTATGGTTATGTTCTAAAACCTGGAAGAAACAGATGGATTACAAAAATCATAGGGTGATGTCCGTAGGAAGACGAAAAAGGGGAAGTGCTAGAAGGTAGTGGAGAGACGAGGTAGAAGAAGCGATGGAAAACAGAGGCCTGGAAAGCAGAGAGTGGGAATACAGAAAGGGATAAATAATCTGGTCAAGGTAAGGCAGGCAGCGTTAGCTGTAAAAACTTGCTATATATATTAAAATTAATCTGGGCTTGAATTTTTACAACTACCTACTTTACTCTTTATTTTTTAATTTACATTTTTGTAGCTACTCAAAAATGCTTATAGATATATAAAGTTCAAATTTAATTTCCACGTTTCTGCTCTTAATGCTAATCGCTAAATATTTATACTAAACGACTAGCACGGTAGAACACGAATAAGTAAGTCAGGGTAGGGTCTCTACTCTTGGGTAATATAATAATTTAATTAAATTGCCATTGGATCCTACGCAAAATTAGTTAAATCATATTGATACACAAACGTTTTTACACTATGTAGTGACCTCAATTACACATTTACTATTGAACAAACCAAGCAATTACAAGGTGTTTATTCAGGTAAGTATTAGCTTCTTGATTTGCATGCAATATAAGAATATTTGTTTTAGTTACCTGTCTTGCCTATTGACCTTTGCCACACCGTAAATGTAGATATGTATTACGTATTTGGGAAAGAGTTACTGCAAATATTTAACGAGTGGGTTCTAATGTTTCAGAATGGTCATCTGAGGGGTGAAGATGAACCCCGCAGTGGACGCTCGTCAATCGCGGTTACTCCACAAATGGTTGAAGAAGTCCGAATTATTGTTTTGACCGAAATTTAAAGTGTGTCGTGTAGCTGAGACGACAGGTCAATTAAACGGGCACATAATATAATATAGTTACCAATGGTTTGGATATAAATCTGTTGTCGTTAGCTGCCGCAATGCGTATGTGTAAGGACATTTCACTTAAATGTCTTGTCATGTTTAAGAAGGATTCCATTTTTAACTATGAATAAGCATTAGGTTGATTGATACAGTGGAAACGTCCTGATCCAACTGGTCCCCCATTCACCGTATTCACTGGATTACCAACGATTACTTTTTGTCCCCAAACCTGTAGAAATTCCTGTCCGTTAAGAAATCTCAGTCAAATGAGGAGGTGGTTGACGAAATAAACAGATATTTTGAAAGCCTCGACTAATCCGTATATAAGAATGGTTTTTACGTTCTTTTATTTTTCAAAATAAAATTGATTTTACCCTAAATTTGTATTGCTTTTTATGTTGCTCTACGAAAATTACGTTCACTCCTCGAAAACTTCCTAATTTTTGGTAGAAGAAGAAAAATACTAAAAAAGAGTTGGTTGCCATTATATCTACACCTATCTAAATATCTTAACCTTACACATACCGGGTGAGTTTTTCAAAGTGTTACAAGGAAATATCTCAAGAACGGTTTTAAATATTTTCATGATATTTTGGTGAGGTGATAGGGATATGTACAGCCAGCGTGGCTCTGATGGTTAGAGCATCGGACTGCGGCGCGGAAGTCTGGAGTTCAAATCCCAGATCGATGCCTGGCGGGCGGCCTACCCAGTCGCTTTAAATAATTGGGAACCTGCGTTCGAAAGAACAAGGGGTAGTAATGCGGCTGTCTAATGCGTGGTGCTCACCACATCACCACGTGTCATGAATTTGACACGCGACAACCGGGTGTGAGAGCGAGGATACGGAAGCTCTAACCTTCCGCCTTGCAGGCCAAGCTCCTTCATGGGGAGTTAGTGCCTCACCATTATAGATAGGGATATGAGGGGATATATTTCACAATATTTTTTACATTTTACACCTCTTTCTGTTTTGAGGGGTGGGGGGTAACTTTGGAATTTTAAATGAGATGATGTATTTCTGTTTCGAAAATTCGAATCTACGTGAAAAACTACATAGATGTGCATACAAATTTTTGATTTGCTTTTTCGATTACGGAATTACGATTTATTAGATTATAAAATAACAAAGAATAATAATCGTTAAAACGTCAACATTCTCAACTGACTTATGTAAAAATAACTCATATCCGTGGAAACGAATAATAATTCTAAAATAAGTGAACTTGATTTATTCGTAATATGTATTTATTTTTTAAATTCAATCAAAATTTAGTTAATCATAATTCCATAACCGAGACAGTAAATCCAAAAATGTTTTGTACACATACGTAGTTTCTTACGTAGGTTCGAATTTTAGAAACAAAATGTCATTATCTTATGTAAAATTGCAAAGTTACCCTCCCCCCCTCAAAACAGAGATAGGGGTAAAATGCAAAAATATGTTCAAATATGTACCCCCATATCCCTAATACCTCACCAAAATTTTATGAAAATATTTAAAACTGTTCTCGAGATATTGCATTGTAACACTTTAAAAAACTCACCTGGTATAAGTAGATTTATAATCTCAACTAATTTAAATTCTAACGCTATCAAGGACATACAAAAAGAAATGATTATGTAAAGCTCAATATGGAAAATAATGGCTTGTTGTTGCCATGACAGTCTTTAGTTTTTAGGTATTCATAGCATTAATAGTGAAATGATTATAGAGTCCCTTCAAGTACAATAGTAAAAATTACCACAAGTTGCGAAGTGTTGAAAAATTCAAAAGTTCAATATGCATACATATTAATTAAACCGAAGAGTCAAAGTTTTAAAACTTTATTGCACAAAAAAACTCAAAACAAGTAATAAAAATCAGATTATACTCCCAAATATTACAATTTTATTTAAAACGTCCTGATGTGCACACATACAGCTGAAAGATAATCGAAATGTACACAGATAGAGTAACCTTAGGCATAAAACCTACAAGAGTAGTACAGAAGGTTAGTAGTTGCGGAAACAGCATGGAAAACAGTGACCTTTTCAGTGGTCGAGTATATTACAAGAAACTCCAATAACTGTGTCAACGACAAAATTCACAGATAATGTAAAAAATCGTTAGAAACTTAAAGGCCAGTTTAATGAGAGGCCCTTAGTAACAAGCAACACTATACAAGCTAACTTAACATAACCATTGATTGCATTCGTTCTGATAATGGTCAAGAGCTTGTGAAAATGTAATATAAGTTCGTAAAGTCGCAAGACTTGAACGTGTAAAATTATGAGTATTAAACAAAACGCCTCATACGGAACTAAAATCGCGTATATTAAACCAAAACATTGATGGCATTGCTCATTATCAAATGTCAGGGTTAGTTACCAGAAGTTTGCTATACATTTGCTGCAAATTTAAAAATAATGTTTGCACAAGCTTGGTAAAAGTTTACTGGAGGTCAGTTTAAAAGTTGTAGAATTTAATTCAGTCTACATACAAAAAACTAAAAATTCTTCATCAACAAATTGCAGATTAAGTGAAAATCTCTAGTTATGGCAATTTTTATCTGCAAATTTGTTATAAAAATGCTACAAGCTTGCAAACAAGTAATTTGTAAAATACTAACGTTTTGCAGAAAACTGTGTGATATTTTGTTGCAGGTATAGCTGTAAAAAATTAGCTGCAACTATAGTGAAAGTTTACTAGGAACTTGTCACAGTAACTGCATTCGCTGACAAGTACTGTCAAACTTGCAAAAACTTTGATAACAACATGTTGCAAATGTATTTTTAACTGGTTAATCAAAAGATCATTCAAACTTTGCTGAAAATGTACTGAAATCTTCATAAAAGGTTTTCGCATATGATTTACTGTATATTTAAAAAAAACATGTTAAGGAAATTATCTGCAAATTCCTTGCAAACTTGCAAACAAAGGATTTCTAATTTTACAACAAACACTGGAAAAATGTACTCAAGTTTTAGGTACTAACTATTTGCTGCAAACCCAATGAGGGTTTACTAGAAACTTGTCAAAAACTAGCTGTATTGTTGACACTTTCTTGTAAACTTGCATAAACTTTGCTAACAACTTATTGCAAATGTATTTCAATCTTGCTAAATGCATGAATCATTACAAATTTACTAACATTTTCTGAAAGTTTCATGAAAAATTTACTCAAACTGGAAAAACTGACTGAAGTTTTGGGTACCACTGAATGTCTGCTGCAAACCTACTGAGGATTTACTAGAAACTTGTCAAAAAGTATCTGAATTTTTTGCGAAATCCTTTTAAACTTGCAAAAGCTTTGCTAACAACTTGTAAATGTTTTTCGATCTGACTCAATTAAACTATTCATGATGATCTTGAAATACTATTTATCAGAGATGTAATCAAACCTCATGCTATCAAATACAAAAACAGATGCATTGGATATACTAATCAACTAATAGGCAAGCTCTTCAATCAAGAACTAGCAGAGAGAAGAGTGAAAAGATTGTGGCCAGAAGATCTTCCAAATTAAATTTCAGAGAACCATCAATGGGTGGTGCCTAACTCTAACCTTTTCACCTTCATACTAGTTACTTATTACACTGTAATATTAGAGTAGATTGTAAATTTGCAATATATATGAAAAAAGATCTGACTCAAAGTATTCGAAAGAATCATTCTGAAACAATTTTTTGGCTTCGCCTAATTGTTTCTCCAGTTATCCAATTATTTCAGGCTTAACCTGTATATTTTTAGTTGAATTATAAATCCTTTGCATTTCAAATTCTTAAATTTTCCAAACCAGCGCATTTTGTGCCTGGTTCGAGTTCTTTCTTTTGCGCGATGAACTCTCGACCCGCGCTATCTCTTATCAGAGTGCGAGTCTTCCTTTGGGAACGAATTGTTCGTACCTCGCACTTGCTAGTTTTGGCCCGCCGTGATCGGCGTGGTTAAATTATCTTTGTTCAAGTCAAATTACGTGCGCTCAATTAATCTAATGAGCAGTGTGTGTTTCCTAGGGCTGATTGTGATCAGGTACGATGGCGCTTTTCTGTTTTATTATCTCCATAGTAATTACATTTTTTCTTAGCTCTTTATTACCAGTTTCAACCACGAGTTTTTCTCGGAGGCCAAGCCGCTAGCCTTATCGCATTTTCGACACCTGCTGGCGCTCTGCTTAGTTGCTGCCGTTCGAGGGTGCCTTTGCTATAATTTGCATCCACGGCGACTTCGTCCATTATGTGCAGTTCACGACCAGCTTATTTTGAAACGAAGAGTGTAGCTACCCCGGCCGGCGTTTGCCTGTTAGCCGTTTATGAGCGTTGGAGAAGCAAGGTTAGTTTGTGTTATTCCGGGATTTATCGTATCTTCAATACCTGGATTTTACTTTTATACATTTTAAACCAGTAATTATTTGGAATTTAAATTCATACGTTTTGCCATTCTTAACATGTAATGTTCAATTCCATACATGCTCTGGCTTTAAAACATTTGAATTTTTATGCTTATAGTTAATTATGCTCAGTATTTAAAGTTGCTATTTTGATGTATTTCGACCCTCTGTAAAAGTCACAGTCACGCTTTTTTATTTTCAATAGCCTAAACAGAAGGATTTATTAAATGACTGTGATAAGCTTATCCACGAATGATTTGTTGGTAAAGTTATTAAAATAACCCGAAAGGGGTTTTTAATTTTATGCGTGTCGCAACCTTCAGTTTACGTGCACAATTTTGTTATAACATTATTTGCATTTTAATTATTCTGCTTATTTACTACTGACACTACAAGACTATTTCATTGATTATTAATTAAACTCTAGTCACTTGTAGTTTATTTCCTCTTATTATTTGAAATCTTTTGATTTCTGGCGCCCATTTCCATTTCCTTTCCTTTTTTGAAGACATTCCAGGGTACACAGCTGATGATTCGAACCTACGATCCAAGGCCGCCGAAATTTGAGTTAGATAGGGCCATCGCGGTGAGTAAAGAGTTTTCAGAGCTACCGTGGTGTATAAACGGTAGGGGGGTTGATCTGCGATTTTTACTACATCGATCAATTTTATTAATTAATCACAGGTCGGCTTCTTTATTGTTTCAATTCTAAGTTTGCTGAAAATTTACCAAAAGCTTTACTCAAACGATTTACTGCATATTTTCTGAAAATGTATTGCATGCTGACGAATATGTTTAAAAATCTCTTCAAAAGATATTGCAAAGTTGCACATAAGGAGTTTATAATTTACCAACATTTTACAACAAACTGCAAGCATTTGTTGCACACCTACAAAAGGTTTATTACAAACTTGTCAAAAGGTAGCTGTATTTGATGACACACCCTGCAAACTTGAAATTATTGCAAATGTATTTAGATCTGACTAAAAATGATCAAAGTAAATTTGTTGAAAATTTATCGAAATCTTCCTAAAAGCATTACTCAAACGAGTTACACATTTTCAAAAAATTTATTGCATGCTTGCGAATATGTCTGCAAATTTCTTGAAAAGATGTTACCAACTCCCAGACAAAGAATTTCTAATTTACTAAAATTTTTTAGCAAACTGTGCACAAAATTTAAAAAAAAATAAGTTTTAACAATTTGCTGCACACCTACTGAAAATTTAGTAACAATTGTAAAAAATTAGTTGTACGAACCCTCGCAACTATATGTTCGGCCACTTCATAATTTCTATCTAATTTTTTTCTCAATGTACTGTTACTGGTAAAATATATTTATTAATGTATTTATTTTTTAAATTTTAGAATCACAATGATTTTGGCTACTCTATGATAATAAAATATATCAGAAAATCACATTTTTTGTTTGTAAAAAAAATATTTTATTGAACTAAAACCTACAATTAAATGTTTGGCCAAAATAAAATTTCATAGTAAAAAGTAACAATTTAACAATTTAATAGGGCGTAACATCGCCTTTTGCTGCAATTATTGCTCGAATCGAGTCCCATACTTCTTGAAGTTTAGACCTCAAACCTTCCTGAGTTCTCTGTGGATTGTTTCTCAGTTTCTGTTTCATTTTGTGCCAACGGGTTTCAATGACTGCTCGAAGGCCAATCCAATACTGTAATGTTACGTTTTTCAAACCACATTCCGGTGTTTTAGCTGTATGGCTTGATGCTCCATCTTGTTTGAAGATAAATGGCACCGTAGGGTACAATTTGTCAATACTGGGAATTAAGTTATTTTCTAGTATCTCTTGGTATTTTACTGCGTTAACGGTTCCGCTGATGAACTGCATATTTCTTACGCCCTTTGCGGAGACACAACCCCATATCATAAGCTCCGAAAGAAACTTGACAGTGCGTTGTAAAAAATCCTTATAAAACGCCTCTTTTTTGTTTCTAATTACTCTTTTTTGATTATCCCCCACACACACATCAAATTTCGACTCGTCACTGAAAATAATCGAATTCCGTCACTGCTCTGTGTCCATGATCGCCGTTCCTTACACCAAGCCAAAAGGTTCTTTTTCTGACGTTGGGTCAATAATGGTTTTTCTTTGGCTTAAAATGTTATATACGGTTATATATTTCTATCTCTATAATAATGAAAAATTTGACATCGATAAAATTACCTTATAAAAACCCAGGCCACTCTTGTGTATCCACTTTCTGCAAGTTTCCCTCGAAAGAGACACTCCTGTAGCCTGCTTCCACTCAGCCGTTATTTCTCTTAAAGTACCTCTTCTGCTATTTTTACAGGTTTTAACTAGCTTTCTTCTTTGTCGATCCGAAACTAAACACGGACGTCCTGAGCTTTTTCCCTTAATATCTGTGTTACCGTTTTCACCATATGATTTTATGACGGCAGTTACCGTAGATTTTGATAATTGCAAGTCTCTGGCAATTTGCCTCATTTTTCCCCCGCCCAAACATGCTGATTATTAAATCTCTCACTTTTTAGGGAATTGCCACACCTCGAGCCATTTTTAAGCAAATTGTTGATTCAAAGTTGACAAACTTACTAAAATATGGGTTAACACGATGTTTTTGTTTGCCTAAACGTCAAAACAGCATCTAAAGCTATCTAGATTTTAATTTGGTGATATATCTAAAATGCATATTATTTTGGCCCAACATTTAATTGTCGGTATTAGCGCAACACAATTTTTTTTTTGACAAACATAAATTGTAATTTTTTATTATATTTTATCACCATGGTGCAACCAAAATACTGGCGATTCCAAAATCTATGAAAAAAATAATAAATAGGTTGTGCTGGCAACAGTATATGTTAAAGCATTATTTAGATAGAAATTATGAAATGGCCGAACATATAGTTTTTAGGGCTCGTATTTGCTGATGAGTCCTGAAAAACTTGCTAACAAGTTGTTGCAAATGTATTTCGAAACAGTTATTCTAAATTTTCGGAAATTTTCAGGGAAGCTTCATAAAACATTTACTCAAACGATTTTATGAAAAGTGTTGAATGTGTTGCGAATATGTCTGCAAATAGATATTGTAAAGTAGAAGACAAAGAATTTCTACTTAACTAACATTTCACAGCAAACTCTGCAAACATTTTCTGGAGTTTTAGGTTCTATTTGCTAGGAACCTACTGAGGGATTACTAGAAACCTATCAAAAATTGGCTGCATTTACTGACAGGTCTTGGAAAACTTGCATGCTAACAACTTGTTGCAAATCTATTTCAATTTGGCTAAAAATGTGCGAAACTATTATTCTAAATTTATTGGAAACTTCATAAAAGATTTATTTTGAGAAATTTGATGTCACGCTTGGGAATATATCTGTAAATTCTCTGAAAAGACATTGGAAACTTGCAGACAAAGAATTTCTAATTTAGTAACATTTTACTACAAACTCTTCAAAAATTCCCTGAAGCTTTAGGTTCTAACTATTTACTGCAAACCTACTGAGGGTTTACTAGAAACTTGTCAGAAAGTAGTTGTATGCTGACACGGTCTGCAAAACTTGCAGAAACTTTACATGGTAACAATTTGTTGAAATTGTATTTCGATCTAGATAACAATCTTCGCAACAGCTATTCTAAATTTTCTGAAATTTTGTTGAAAGCTTTATAAAACGTTTACTCAAACGATTGTATGAAAATTTGTTGCATGTTTGAGAATATGTCAGCAAATTGCTTGAAAAGTATTACAAAGTAGCTGGCAAAGAATTTATAATTTACTAAAATTTCACAACAAACTCTGCAAAAATTCCCTGAAGCTTTAGGTTCTAACTATTTACTGCAAACCTACTGAGGGTTTACTAGAAACTTGTCAGAAAGTAGTTGTATGCTGACACGGTCTGCAAAACTTGCAGAAACTTTACATGGTAACAACTTGTTGAAATTGTATTTCGATCTAGATAACAATCTTCGCAACAGCTATTCTAAATTTTCTGAAATTTTGTTGAAAGCTTCATAAAACATTTACTCAAACGATTGTATGAAAATTTGTTGCATGTTTGAGAATATATCAGCAAATTGCTTGAAAAGTATTACAAAGTAGCTGGAAAAGAATTTCTCATTTACTAAAATGTCACAACAAACTCTGCAAAAATTCCCTGAAGCTTTAGTTCTAACTATTTACTTCAAACCTACTGAGGGTTTACTAGAAACTTGTCAGAAAGTAGCTGTATGCTGACACGTTCTGGAAAACTTGCAGAAACTTTGCATGCTAACAACTTGTTGAAATTGTATTTCGATCTAGATGACGATCTTCGAAACAATTATTCTAAATTTTCTGAAATTTTGTGAAAGCTTCATAAAACGTTGACTCAAACGATTTTATGAAAAGTGGTTGGATGTTTGCGAATATTCCTGCAATTTTTTTGAAAAATATTGCAAAGTAGCTGACAAAGAATTTCTAATTTACTAACATTCAACAGCAAACTCTGCAGAAATTCCCTGAAGTGTGAAGTTCTATTTGCTGCAGATCTACTCAGGGTTTACTAGAAACTTGTCAGAAAATAGCTGTATTTGCTGACACGTCCTAGAAAACGTCCAGAAACTTTGAATGCTAACAGTTTGTTGCAAATGTATTTCGACCTGACTAAAAGTGTTCGAAACAATCATTCTAAGCATTCTGAAAATTTACTGAAGGTCTCATAAAAAGTATACGCAAACGATTTACCGCAAATGTTTAGAACATTTGCTGCATGCTTGCGAATACGTAATTTCTTGAAAAAGTATTTCAAACTTCCAGAAAAGATCATTTCTAATTTAAATTAGTAACATTTTGTAGAAAACTGTTCACAAATTTCCTGAAGTTTTAAGTATTATCAATTTGCTACACACCTACTCAACATTTATTAGAAACTTATCTAAAATTAGCTTTATTTGCTGATAGGTCCTCGAAAACTTGCATGCTAACAACTTGTTGCAAATGTATTTCGATATGGCTAAAAATGTGCGAAACTACTATTATACAGTTGTTGGAAGCTTCATAAAAGATTTTTTTTCGTAAATTTTTTGTCACGCTTGGGAATATCTCTGACATTTTCTTGAAAAAATATTGGAGCCTTGCAGACAAAGAATTTCTAATTTACAAACATTTTACAGAAAACTACAAACATTTACCGCAGTTTCGGCTACTAAGCATTGTTAGCCAACCTAATTGAGGTTTACTAGAAACTCGTCAAAAACTAGTTGTACTTGCTGTCAAGTCCTGAAAAACTTTGCTAACAGTTTGTTGCAAATGTTTTTCGATCTGGCTAAAACTGAAGGCTTCATAAAAGATCTACTCAAACGATTTACTGCATTGTTTTTTAAATAATGCAAATTTGCAGACTTGTTACAAATGTATTTAAATCTGGATAAAAGTGTTCGAAACAATTATTCTAAATTTCCGTGTCATAAACTTACAAAGAATTTCTAAACTATAATTTTCAGTAAAGCTTGCAACAACTTACTAAAGTTTCAGGTATTAACAATTTAGTGCAAACCTACTGAACATTTATTAGAAGCTTGTCAAAAGTAGCTGTGTTTGCTGACAACTGGTAGAAACTTGTTACAAATGTATTTCCATCTAGGTAAAATGTTCGAAACAATTAATATAAATTTTCATGTTGTAAACTTACAAGACACTGAATTTTTCATTTACCATAATTATTACTAAATTGAGCAAAATGTTAATGAAGTTTCAGGCATTAGCAATTTACTGTAAACCTACTGAAAATTTATAAGAATATTGTCAAAAAGTAGCTGTGTTTACTAACAAGTCCTAGCAAACTTTACCAGCAACTTGTAAATGTATTTCGATCTTGCTACAAATGTTCATAACAGTTTTGTAAATTGGTTGGATATTTACTAAGAGCTACATAATCTATTTACTAAAACAATTTAGTACAAATTTTCTGAAGGTGTGTCGCATGCTGGCGAATATTTTTTTTACGCAGTTTTTGTATCGGTGTTGCGACCGTGCAGCCAATAGGATTTCTAGTTTCCTATTTTTCTGACAATGTTTAAAAAAGATGTTTCAGTTTTAAATACTAGGAATTTGCTGCAAACCTACTAAAAGTTTATTCGAAGCTTTCCGAAAAGTTGTATTTTATAACAAGTTTTTCCAAACTTTGTTATCAATTTGTTGCAAATTAATTAAATATAAGTTTTGCTAAAAATTTCTGAATTTGTTGAAAATGTACAGAAAAATTCTAAACGCTTTACTAAAACATATAATCGGTTACTACAAATTTTCTGAACATTTGTTTTATGCTGGGGAATATGTCTACACATTTAGGTAGGTAGGTACTATAATTTCTTGCAACCCTGCTGTAATATTGTTGGTAAGTTGTCAGGAGGTTGTTGTATTGAACGACAAGTTCTTGCAAACGTACAGAAACTATTAAAAACTTTTTACAAAATATACTTCGATTTTGCTACACATTTGCAAAGAATATGATTTAGTAAAACAGCACCGCAATTTTTGCTACATAGTATTATAGTATGCTCGTGAGTATTTATGTGCAAAGTTTTTTAAAATATCTTACAAACTTATAGGCACATTTCTAATTTGCTGCAAGGTGTGTAAAAATTTTCTGCAGATTTGCTGAACATTTACTGAAAACTTCCTAAAAAATGTTCTGAAATATCTTCACTTTTCTGAAAATGTTTTGCATTGTTGCGAATATTTGTCCGCAATTTAGAACTGTAAATAGTGCACAATACACATGGAGTAATAGTATATTACATACCGAGGTGGAAAATGTTTCATTACTGTCGAGAGATTAAGTAGTTAATTTTATCTCGAGACAGGAATGAAAGTTTTCACCGTGGTATGTATACTATTTTACTCACAATCGGTTTTTGTCATTTTTTATTTAATTAAGTAAGTTTCAAATAATACGTATTTTTATCGCAGTTTAATAAGTCACTTTAACAAAGGCAACTGCGACACTGTTGCTAGGTAACATGACAAGTTCATTGAAAGTGAGCTTTAGCTAGCCGGGAAGGCTAGCTGGGAAAATCTTTCCCGGCTAGCTGGGAAAGTAAAGTAAACAATGATTCGCTTTCCTACTGCTTTGAAGGTTAGAAACGTACCTATTAGTAACCGATTGTGAGTAAAATAAATTACAGTTAATACCAATAGTATATAGTCTAGACATCTAACAAAGGTGTACGTTGGGTTGCCTAGCACATAACTTCCAGGCACATTTCATGTTTTCAATTATTCAACTTTTACTTGCTTACGAAACATTTTATATATGGATACCAGGGTATGCATGCTTGGATGGAATAGCCACAAAAATTACAATGTGTCATCTCTAACCTTCTCCCCTCATCAAATTATCCACTCCGCCAGCTTTAATGGGTGATCTGACGATAACATAAAGCGGCTTTATGGCATAATTACATTTTCACGGGCCCTTGGTTGTAATAACGAGCGCAATCGTAGTCAATCAACAATCACAAATGTTCATCTTAAGCTTTAGGGTTCTTACAGCTAAGGTAGAATACTAATATCGCAAACTTTATGTAAGTTCCTTCGGATGGTCAGCTTAACCCTAGGACAGCTACGTCGGGTATGCTACAACTTACGCTACTGAATATTATTATCTAACAACTCGAAGTTATGTACTTAAATGAGCAATTTTTGCAGAGGCCCGTAGATGATAACTTTATATACTTTTACCTACCTCATTAGACAACAATATAAATAAAACATTTTATAACAAATGTTTAAGGCAATAGGTAATATTTATTCTTCAAGGTTTAACGTGCGGGGATAGATACCTTATTGCAAAGATTACACACTTTTTAATTGGTCCGAAATAAGCAGAGATGGGAAGAGGCATCTACTTCTTTAAAAAACGTTTTTCTACACCTGGTACCTCGAGATAAGCCGAAAGAGAATTCTGATATGTACAAGTTTAAAGAATCTTCTTTAAATTATGATTATAAACGTGATTAATGTATGTAAACGTCTGAAATTAAATGTAAGCCACTAAAAATTATTTTTAAGTGAGTACGAGTATAAAGCAGTGTCCAGATTTGAATTCTAACCGGTGTGAACGCAGCTTTATGTTCCAATGTGAACACACGCACCTGCTGAAAATTTCTTTTTCAGGCGTTCATTAACGCTAAGGTGATGCAATAGCTAACAAAGAAACATATTTCCCCTCCTTGTATTAACAGTAGTTGCATTTCAAAGTTTTATAAAATTTTCCCTCTCCTACAGATGTAATTTAAAGAATACAAACTGTTTCTATGACAGAATTACTCTACTAAAAATGGATTTAATACTTGCTTAACTTTATTTTGACGTTACATAAGCGTTTGGGTTTCGATTAGTATTTGATTTGCTACGGAGAATCTACTACTGCTAACAGTACTGTTAATAATGAAGGTTCCAGAGATTGTAATGTGTTAAGTTATTGGCTGTAAAATAATTTCGGACAAAATCAAAGCAGAAATGTATAGTAATGACCTAAAGCAATGTCCTGTAATGACAACTACATTATTAGTAATTTATCAGCCGCCTGAAAGTATTCTAAAACCTTATTTATGTATGGTTGGTAGCTAATAGAACATTATTTTGTTTTAAAACTATACATTTGGACAAAATAGGCGACTAAATCTACAGATATGGTCCCTTTGTTATTATATAAAATCTAATTGTCTTAAAAGCATTGGCTCTGGTTTTGAAAAATGGCAGAATGACTGCTGAGCGCCTGGATGTTTATGTACCATCTTAATGTTTGTGCCCCTTTACATTTAAATAGAGTTTAACAAATACACTAAACTAATTTTCAAGGTTACACTAAACATCTATGAGCACACCAAGCATTAGGCATTTTTCGCAACATTAGTGATACCAAATGGTCTAAAAATAAAATAAATATTCTGCTCTAGAATCGACATGAGTCGAAAACTAACTCTGAAAACTTCATTTTCCGTAAAATAGACCTGAACGAGCAAGCAAGTCGAGCTGAAGAAGAGTCTTATAAGTAAATGTGCACTTTATCAAAGCAAGCCAAGCGTTGGATGTGTTCGAAATTATCAAAGTGGCACAGAAGCGTTAGTAATTGCTGTAAAAATGGTCTAACAAGTCATCGCATGAGAATATCAGGATGAAAAAATAACTTGCTGTATGGAATAGTTCTTTCTAGTGGTTCAAGTAACTTTATGGCATCTTCCTTTTGCACCAACTTGGATTTTAGTTTTAGTTCATTTAGGTTCAGGTTTTTCCAGATGTTTCAGATCATTTGAATTGCACCACCAGTTCAAATTTGGCAATTTGCTATTTTCATTCTACGTCCTTTTAAGTCTATCATACCGAGTCCAGCATCTAAGTATTGAAAACATTTGATAGTAGACGTACATTCCCCTTTGCGATTCACAAAGATGTTTAATGGAATTTCAGTTCAATCAATCGCTGGGGATGCAATTTACGGTTCTACTCAATTACTGCTGTTATCGAGGCTTGCACCATATTGATCTTTCAAACGCCTATTTAGTCGGGGAAATAATGCAAAACCATTGTGTGCTCCTCAAGCATATTTCGATAACAGGCGCTAGATGGCAATCATGCTGTGGGGTATCGGTGCCGATGAAACATCCAAATAGGACAAAAACGACCGCTTTCATACGATAAAGAAGCGCCTTTCACGATAGCATTTGCTGCTGATTTGCTCGAGGTTAAAGTATGGATGGAAGCGGCTTCAAAGCACTTCCTGCAGCCCTAATGCAAGTCTGCCATGTTGGTGCTGAAAAATAGCAGGCGTTTTTCACTTTTACTCCAACAAGTGGGCTCTGCTAGATGCAGGTATTAAAATTTGAGGATCAAGTGATACATCGTCCAGTAGAGGTTTTTCTATTAAAAGCTAAAGTTATTACAAGTTTAAAATAGGAGTTCTAAATAAATATTCCTTCAAGCTACACATTAAAACTTTATTTTCTTTCAATTTATGCAGGCTTTTCCGTGAGCGAATTTAGTTGCCTCTTCTAAACAGTGTCGGAAGTTTTAAGCTTGCTGAACTATAATATAAGGTTTAAGTTGTTATGTGGACTAAATGCCAAAAGTTAATTTTTATGATATACAATGCAATCACCACATTAGAAACCCTCAACATTATTTGAACTAAAACACTGCGTCGTCGCGCTTACGTACAGATTATTAATGTCTAGTTACATTAAAGGCTAAATTATACTTCAGAACTCTCATTCACTGCATCTGAGCATTCATGCTCCTTTTGTAGTTCAGTTTTTCCGCGACTACGCTACTTTTAGAACAGTATCTCTAAAAGCTTACGGTTTAGTCCTTCGTCGTTAATTTTGATGCCGAGCTTAATAGGGCCATGTCGTCGTAATTTTCTGGTTTTTTATCGCAACCTTCCTTGAATTCCGGCATCGTTAGGTCTGTATTTCATTCTGTTGATGTTTTGTTGTATTAACTATTTTCTGCTGCATTACTGCACACTGGGGAGTTTGTTCCGACCCCATTTTAATGGTTTCGTGCGTAAGTTTTCATGTCACCGCACCAGTAACGATTACAACCGTCATCTGTATTTTGTAGACTTTCAATTCAAAAGTTGAGCAGCTTTGTAAGTTGTCTCTGTGAAGGCATTAAAGAATCTAGAAAATAGCTAGACAATTTTTATAGTTTAAAAAATATTTGGTTCCGCTTGCAGCGATGCCGCCGGACAATTATTTTGGTTCTCGTCCCAATATCATGTAGATCTCACCTGAAGAATTTAAGAATTGCTGCTCACATTCCGGTGTTTTAATTTTTGAAAAATAGTAACGTTAGTTCATAACTCAACACTCGAAAACGAGAATATACCTCTCCCATAAATTTCGAGAAGTACACAGCTATCGTCTCGCGACAGCACAAGTCATCGGAAAATTTTATCAAACTTAAACAAATGGCAACTATTCTTCCACAATCAATCTAAATCTAAGTGAAAAGGAGACGATTTGTCCAACCTTAGCTCGCTTCTGTAAGGCCACATTTGCTTATCGTTTCAGTCCTCAGCGCGAACTTTATTGCCCCAGCATCAAGCCTGACAGCTGCTAACAATATGAGCCTACACAAATCCTGATTTGGCTGTCTGTTCTCCAATCCACCGGATTTTCAATTTAAGAAAGCGCCGCCTCCAGATTCTTCAGCAGACGCTGTGGAGCTGAGTGTGCGAAGTACATGACAGTAATTAAGCAGGGAAGTTCTGAAAGCTCTCAAGGTTTCAGCGTAGACTCGTTCGCGACTTTCAGTGGGCCGCGCGAACAAAGGGGCGCAAACAGAGCCTTCGGCATGATATGTTCGCCCTCGCCGTTAATGGATATGAATAATATATGGCGGATTTGAAACATTAGGTCTGCCACGGTTGTTTCGGAACATGTGCGTAATCTGGCTTCATTAATGTAATGAGCGCTTCGATTCCCCAAAAAGGGGATTGTGGCGAGAGACGCGGTTCAGCACGAAGTTGCTCGCGAGACCCACCGCTTTGTGTGAGTAAAGGGACAATGTAAACGGCATGCCAAATACCGTGGCGCCGTAGCTTAAAAAAGATAAACATCACAAAATACAATGGTGTCTAAAATTTGTACCCAACAAGATTAATAACAATTACTGTAATATACAGCGATATTCTAATGGTCTCCAGTTTAAAACAGAATTATTGCCGTTTCCATTATTATCTCCTAGGCTGCACGTTTTGGCGCGCATTATCATCAGATCCGTCCTAATGCTAGGTCTTCTTACGTTGGGCGTCACGACGCCGCAGGCGTCGCTGAGCCTCCGCTTCACGGAGAGGGTGTATTTCTTCGAGTGGTGCGATGGAGCCGGGGGCGGCAGCGGGCAAGGCGATCCAAAACTCGCGCTCACCCGCTTATGGTGGTTGGGCGCCATCTCCAATGGCAGATTGGCAATCAAGAACAGCTCGTAGAACACGTCGTCCACCTGGAGGTTCTTCTTGGCCGACGTTTCCACAAAAGTGCAGCACTCCTGGCTAATGCAGTACGACTTAACTTCCTCCGGTAGCACCGTCCTGCAACACATGGATATGCATTAGTGATTTAGAAAAATTGCTGATCGAGATGGACGAATCCGATACGAAGTTGGTTATAGCATACCATTTGATTATCCCATTTCGACTCATTGTAACCAGAAAAAAAGATATCTCAGTGGTAAATATAACATTTTAATATGATATTACAGGTTTCTGTGGGGGTCTACAGTACTGCACTAGCGTCTTCACGGTTGCGTAACTAAATCAGCTGTGTATAACACTTCATGAGTTTTATTGTTTATGTTATCGATTTACGTTTACAATGCTGTGTGTGGGGTAAAATTGTCGATAAATCTCTAGCAACTTAAATCATATGTATAGGTATAACCTGCAAAAACTTGTGTTCCGTTTCACAACAAAATATATTATTGTTTGAAGGATACTTGAATTAACCATGAATATATTGCTTGAACTAGTAGTAGCTTGTTTTATTAAAAAATCAATCTTTAATCATAGTCTTACGTAATATATAGTATGAGCAAAAAGTAAGTTTATCAAAGATGCCTTTGGAATTTTGACGTCACCAGAGAATTATACCTAATTCTTGTCACTGACCTTTTATAGACAGTAGCTGACGGTACCTAATATGGCAACGTGATTATAACCGTAATGAAAACTTCCCGTAATAAATGCAACAGAATATTTCCAAAGCTTGAGAAGAAGGAGAAGAAGATTGTAACCTCAGTTTGTAACAAATGTCAAATGACAGCTTCATATTATCTAGTGTTATAATACACATGACTTCAAAATTCCAAAAGCACCCTTAATGAACTTTCTTTTTTCTTATACGATATGTACCGTTATTGTCGTTATATCAACCTAATCGTCAGACACATGAAGAGGTTACATGTGATGATAACTTGGGGGATGCTTCAATGCTTAATAATGTCCTTGAAGCGGTTCAACTTTACTACAACGACAGCTGGAATAAAAAGGATAATGTACCACTAAGTATATTGAAGTCAAAGTAAACCGTTGTATACCTCAAGCAAAAAACAAAAATTTGAATTTACACCTTAATTTGAAAGAAGGATTTAAGAGTCTACTCTGGTAGAGCTTTTACAGGTTGTTTAATAAAGCACTTATAGAGCACACTGAGGAACCAAACAATATGATTTTTTATAAAAGTGTATCCATCGATAAGCCCATAGTAAAATACTACGACCATTGCGGTTAACAGCAATTTATAAAAGGTAATCATGTAGGTTTTGTTATTTTTTAGATTCATTCCGAGTTTGAGATTGCTAGTGTTACTTTTTTAGACCTTGGTAATTACAGTGTAGGTTTCTTACGTTCTTTAAGATATAATGAAAACTGTATTTAAGGCATCTATTGTGTGCAATGCATTCTTGTCGTTGAGTGCCGCTTGTATTTAGATGTCGCTACCGTGTTCGTTTTAAAATTTCAGTTGACGTTTTTGAGTCCGGCGGTTTTTCTGCCAGCAATTCATCCATGTTGGGACGCTTAGGCTTGCGTCATTCTCGTTATGTTATGGTGTGCCAGAGTGCGTCTGGGCATATGAGCAGTCGGCTGTCGACACGAAGTTGTTTTAAACAGCAGTCAGGATGGTATAATATTATTGTTGGGTAGGTCAGCGCGGTGACGTATGCATAGCACACTAGTAGCATAAAATCCAAAAACCAGCTGTCGGCTCGGCGAATCAACAGAGGCGTACATAGAGTTTGGAATTAAAATAAATGCAAAGTAAAGACTGTTGTTAGCTTCGTGGTTAATATTTAAGTTTATTATAAGTTAGTGTTGTCTGTTACAGAAAAATATAACTATTTGGTATTGATTTGCGTGCAAATGAATTGGTTAGTTATTTGAGGCAACTTTTAAAGCCAATATTTTGGGTTTAGTATCAGTACTGGCCAACTTCTGGTTTATTTTAACAAAGACCAGGGTAAGTAAAATATTAAACGTTCATTGCTATTGAGCTAGCTGACCTCACCACTTTTCCAACTAGAAAAGTAGCTTCGCTGCCAAGTATCATAAAGAAGCTCGATAAAACTGCATAAGATGCTACGTCATTTTTATGTTTAAGTAACTGCATCCCAAAAAGAATGGGGCAATGGCAATATTATTATGTATAGATCTTCATACAAGGGAAAACTACTTTGTGCCATTGAAGCCTGTGTTAATACTCTTGCATATTGTCATATGTGATAGGTTTAATCATCCATAAACGTTAACAAGAAAAAACAGAGAATGCTAAGTCAGGTTGAAAATTTACGCCGCCACTGCCTTTTTATAGAGACGGTGCGTAACTCGTCAAACTTCGTCTCGCGAGCTCAAGTTCAGGCTAAGAGTAGATCCGTAGTTAATCGGCTACCATCAAGCACATAGAGCATGCGTGGCTTTGGGTGTTACCGTTCCGTGAATTTAATCGTCCTATAAAAGCTTCTCAAGCCCAACCTATCAATTGGAAATTTCATTCCCGCCTCTTGTGGAACCATAATTTTTTTTCTAGATGTCTGTTCGAATACTTGATGGAACTCCCACGGAATTGCCACGTTATCTATCGCTCCATCCATGCTCGACATCGGCGCAGCCCTAGGAGGACTTATAGTTACCAGCGTGTAGATTGACGTTGACCACTCGTAGTGATTCTTTGAGATGCAGCTGCCCATTTTTATTACATATTTGCAGGGGCCTTCCGCTTTTCCAAATGTTTGTGTCTTGGGCCAGGACGAATTACCTGCCTCTTCCGTGGCTTCGCCGCCCGTCAACTTGATGTTTCTATCTTACGATCGCTAATTACTGTACCCAGCTAAGTTGTATTGCTTTATTAATTTAGGGATTAATGTGGGAAGTACCGCCAATTTTGAATACGTTATATGTAGGTAATAAGTTAAGCAATGCATGTGCTAAGTAAATTTTAAGTGTATCTCACTTGGAATTGTAGTAACGCCTTAAGAGATATGTGTTAGCTTGTCGCCAGTTTATTACTACGGTTTTCCTCTGAAATTATATAACAGGCGAACACATATTAGAACTTTCTTATAGCGCGATGTGCCGTCACGAACCGGTCAACTATGTTTACTTATTGTGATCTTTTTATAAATATTATCTTAAGAGAGTTATTAAGAGACTGGGCTACTCCATTTTTTTATAAGAATTTACAAGCTGTTCCTAGTTTTGGTGTAAATTGAATTTCCTCTAAGGCTCTAATTGTTGTCTGCTAAGTATACTGAAAGCTCGTTTTAGATCTGAGAAAGTAAGATCGAGTTCTTCGTTTCAATCGATTGTTTTCCTATAATGGTTTGTTAAGTCATTTTGCTGTCGCAGATGCTTAATTGCATTTCACGCTTTTATTCAGGTCATTTTGGTATTTTAAATAGCCACCTAGGCTTTAGGGCAGCGTGCCCGTATGCTAAGCCCTTTTAGTTCTTTATTTGGCTCCATCGCCTAATTTCAGAATCACGATTTCGCACATATTTAGCCCCAGAAGCAGTATTTTTCGTCGGTTGGAGCTCCCCTCTGATGGCGCTTTTTTTTCGAATTCCGAATCTTCTAGAAAGCACGCTGTTGTGGCGTGATACCATCGTGGCCCGCATTGGCTTGTTTCATTTTATCGCCTTGCGATTGGCTGCCAAGGTTTAGTCACGTGGGGGACGCGATCAAGGTGACCTTTGCTAACGCTTCCCTCGGGGCATTCAGCCGAGAGCCGTCAAACAAGTAAGAGGTCGGATAGTGTGTGTGAGTTCGTGCGACGCTTCCGCCCTTGGCGGGGGCGTCAGCCTTTTTCCCGTCAAGTGCTGCTTCAGCAATTATGTGACAAACGTTTTCGCCTTAAGTGGAGTTGTCCGCAGCCCGTTGCAGAGAACGCTCGCGTGGTGGTTGCGGGTCGCAGTTTTCGAATTATCTTCGGCGTAACGTGGGTGTTTTGGAGCCCAGTTCCTGCTTCCGTAAGTAAGGGGTCGTGCCCCCTTCATCTCGACCTACGAGGATTTGTTCAGCAGAACGAAAGTGGCCCATTCTATTCGTCGTCCCGTTGTACGCGTCCTTGACGCGTCTCCCGTCGCCATTAAGGCGGTTGTGCATCACCCCCATAGCCGTTGTAACATCGAAGGTACCTGCCACCTACGACCGCAGCTTGTCGCAACTCAACTGTACCAGGCTCCCTCACCGCCTACGCATTAAGGTATGTGTCTTTAACCTGATTACCGCTGTGAACGCGAGTGCTAATTTAAATCTCCGCCGCCTACGCATTAAGGTGACGCGCACATTTGGACTCATTGCTACTTATTACTGCTCTTGTGCATTCATTCAGACTTGCAGACTGTTCAGAACGCGAGTGCTAATTTAAATCTTCGCCGCCTACGCATTAAGGTGACGCGCACATTTGGACTCATTGCTACTTATTACTGCTCTTGTGCATTCATTCAGACTTGCAGACTGTTCAGAACGCGAGTGCTAATTTAAATCTTCGCCGCCTACGCATTAAGGTGACGCGCATGTTTGTACTCATTACTACTTGTTACGGCTCGTTACTGCTCCTTACTGTTCATTACTGTTCACTACATGTTCAACCTCTGTCGTTAAGTTTAGAGCGCGCGTGCCAGCTGGTGCCCTTAATTATAGGTTAAGTATAGATATAGGGCGACGCATTCTGCTGCCCCATTGTAACCCGAAGTTCAATATATGATTGGTTAGTTAAGGGAACTATTGTTTTGTTTCGGCTTGTGCATGTTCTGTTACAGATAGACGCCCCGTCATTGTACTGAATATTGTACGACGGAACGAGGAAGCTCTGAGTGGACAGGTGGGTAAGACAGCTGCGTAGTCGCGGTCGGATTGACACCTAATTACAATCTTTGCATAAGGCATTCCCGAACCTGTTATTTGACCTTGCAACTCTTGAGTAATCCTATTGGCGGAGTATTTTGCATGCTTCGCTCCCGTCTAACCGTCCAGGCCCGGTTAGCCGGGTTAAGACAGGCTTGGTGGCGCCCTCATGATTTCGACATACCCTGTATATATTATGCCACAACACGCTTGCCCAGAACGTATCGTGTGACTCACGCCCGACTCCCTGAGCGTTCCAGCCGTGGCCTATTAGCCTATTTCGAACCGATTTCAGGGCAAGTGTGCCAGTTTTTCAGGACTGATTCCGTGGTGCGATGCTCACCTTGGGTGGGTGTCGTAAAGTTCTTTTAATACCGTAACAGGTTTTCACTGCGAGTATGTGATCATGGGATTGTAGATTTGCTCTAGAAGCTATCTGTTGTGCTTCGATTTTTTTCGACTTTTGCCCTAAATCTCATCTCGAGTCAAGTCTCGAATATATTTTCAAAGTTCTTTTTACTTTCCTTGAAGTGATCAGTTTATGACGTCGGGATATACTGTTTTGAACCACCTCAGGCACTTCTTACTCTTCTTGAGCACTAAACTCATTCCTGTAGAAGGGTCTTCACGTGAACAATGCTTCTATTATTTTTCTTGCTAGAGAGTTGTCTTCTTTTAATATATTTATGAGCTTCTTTTCACATTTTCCCCTTGGATGTTTGATAATTCCCCAGAAATGTCTTTATTTTCTTAAATGGTATCGACAGCATCATTCGCGAAAAGAATTAGTCAGTAGTTGTGTTGCAGCGGTAATCGCAATCCTTCATTTTGAGCACGTTCTGCAGTACCGATAAGAACAGTCTGAAGAGAGTAGGTCTACTACCTGAAGCACTGTCAAAATTCAAAAATTGGTACTTAAGCCTTTGTTTTGTGTTTCGTCACACAGTACTCATGAAACTGTGTGTGAAAAAAAATTAGAACGAACTGTTGCAGTTGCAGCTTTAATCTGGCTAGCACGAGACCATTTGTATTCAAACAAGGTGATTGGCAAAATTCATAATCAGTCAACTAATTGGCATCGGTTGTACAGTTTCAAAAATTATGTTTGTTATTCAGCTAACTTTATTATTTGTTGGTAGACTCGGATAATGAAATGAACAATTTACAGCAGAAATTTCAGTTAGGAAGTTCGTGGCTTGGCTTATTCATGGCTATAAATACTGAAACACCTGATTGTTATACGAGTTCGCTAACTAACGCAACAGTATTTATGGCAAGCCCAGAAATTTAGTCATCCTTTCTCCTAACTAATAATTCTTGTAGATATCTATGTTCAAATAGGTAGAAGCTATTGATCAGTGAATAATCGCTAGAGAATTTCTAGCCATTCCCCAGAGACATGTATTTATCATATAATTAAAAACAAACACTTAGGTGTAGCTACTATTTCTAGTTATATTTTTCTTCCAGAAAGAAATTGTCTTTACAGAAAAATTAGCTCCCCGTCCTCGTATCAACTCCCTGGCGTTAAATGTTTTATGCGTCACTTAGAGAGGTAACAAATTATTACAGAAGGATTGGAAATGATTTATCTGGTGCAGCCGGTAGGATACAATTTGTAAGACAGGATCCGCAAATTAGTCTTATTTTTTGAAGGTGATTAATTGAAGTTGATCAGGCAATAAACGTCGCTAATAATTAATAAATCTAGATTTGCACAACTGTTACTCAGAGGTTTTGTAGGTGGTTATATGGTTTTACGGTAGTAGCATCGTCCGGGAAGTTCCTAAAACCCTTTAATTGGTTTGCAAGTTCTTTCCGCTCTAGGGAGTATAATTTCAGTCCTGACTTGTTAACAGTCCTTCAGGGTGGAAATAATAACTCTCCATCTAAAGCTAAACGAGTATTTATTTTCCGTTTTGCTGAAATTTAGGGAACCGGTGTATTTTACTAAAGCTTAGTTTCGGGAAACATTAGAGAATATTTCACTTAATCTAATGATTATTTAATAGTATTTGCAATTAACCTTAAAATAAATGAAAGCCTGGCTTAAGTAGTCTCCAATTCGTTGACCTTTATTTTTCAAAAGATTTTTTTTATTTTAGTTGTATTTAATATAATAATTAATTGGTGTTTCTAACTTTTAAACAGTGAAGGTTCGCAGAACCACGATTTATGAATTTCAAAATAAATAAATAAACAAATAGCGTTGTTTTTATACATGCTTTATAAACTTTCTGAAGTGAAGCGATGAGGTTTAGGAAGAACCTGGGGATAGCTAACTTTGTATACTTTACCTTAAAATCACACTTCTGGTTTATATTATAGCTGTAGTTATGAATATCTAGCACTTTATCTTAAATTCGGAAGCTGAACTGTTCAACGTTCAGTCTAAACACGCCTTAAACCCTTCGCAATATAGCTGATTTTCATATGTTATTCGTAAACGGCGTTTCGTGAAAAGGGAATTAATTATCCTAAAATTTATTTTTAACCACTCATAATACGCCTGGAATAAATTCCCCAAAGTCCAGGATTTTGACAGACAGACCAATCTACTAGCTCAAAAGAAAAATAAAATGTGTTTATCGTAGAGCTACAAAGCTAAATGTTGAATAAATATTTCCTTTGAAAGGCAAAAATGTCCACGTTTGTTTAACTTCACGCCGCTTTCACGGAATTGAGGTCGACTAAAACGATTTTTTTACTATACTATTTACTGAAGCTTTTACTGAAACTTCTTTAAAATCAGTTACCTCGGCTTTTGTTACACGTAAGCACTCATTTACGACATGTAACAAACTAAAATCTTTTTCGCCTTCGACGGCCCATGAGCAACTACAGGGGGGACCTAAAAAAGCCAGTCGACGTGACCAAACGCCGTTTAACCTCCCAGATGGGGAAGACTTAAACCTTGTGTGCGTTAGGTGAACACTCATGAAAAACATATAGATACATAAATAGCATACATTATAAACAAAGATTTCGTAAATTTTTATAAGCAAGAAATGATGATTAATATAGAAAAGGAGGCCGACAAGAACATGAGACAATTTAATTGGACAAAAAAATATGACACAAAAGTCGGCAAAAGCATTGCCTAAACACTAGAGAAAATGTGCAAAGTTTATGTATAATTAAATCGATTTATATATACTTTGATATCTTAGGATGTGTATTTGTCAACGTTGTTTTCGACCAGAAGGATAATATTTCATTCTGAATATTAAAATAGTGATAATGAGGATGATGTATGAGATATAAAACCATCTGAGGACCCGTACCGTGCTTATACTTATAAAATGAGATCTTTTCGATTAGTTACTTTCGCAATATGATAGAAAACGATGCTGGATTCCTTCATGAGTGCAGTACCAAAGGCGAGCGCCAAATTCGACGTACTATGCAGAAGAAATAAGCTTCTTCTCTGTCTTGTCATATCTTCTGCACCGGTCGATTTTTGCATTAGTGGTTCTTCTTCTAACAGTGCATTTACCATATTGTTCCTCATTCTAGCCCTTCTTATTTTCTATTAGGTCAGTTTTAAAATTCACGCTTTTACCACATTTTTAGTACACGAGGTGAGGAGTGAGGAGCCTGCAAAACTCATCTCGCGTCAAGTTCAGAAGAGGAGCCGATCTCAAGTGGACCAGCGATCATCGAGCAGAAAACTTGTGCGTATGCGTTATTGTTACGCAAGTGTAGCTGCTTCAGAAGCCCTTACTGTAACAAGTCTGGCAGACTACGTCTATTTCCGGATATAGCCAGCTTCTAAAACTGCGACCTATCTGATTTTTCCAATTTCTGTCTAGTCTGAGTGCTGCGCAATTTGATATAGACCGGGGAATCAATGTTTAAACTGCGGTTTTCCTTTTTTATATGACAAGTCGACGCAGCATTCATATCACCCTTTCCATAGCTTTTGTCAACACCCAGTTTGCGCTCCCATAACTGAAAACTGGACAGAGGGTCGAATTGTAAAACTTTCTTTTTGTTTTTCTAGTATTACCTTCTTGTCAATAGTATGTTGTTTAAAGCTTCATTGAAGGTAATAGCTGTTCCTACTCCTTCATTTATCTCTGCATCTTCAATTTCATTTTATTGTAATAGCGCCCCCAAATCTTTGAAAGTTCTTATTTGTTCCAGTTACATCTTATCAATATCCATCTTTGCTTCGCTATCCTTTTCCAATTGCCATAAATCTTCATTTTTCTATTATTGATATGCGTGTCGCTTTTCGCCAATTCCTCCATCCATGTCTTGACGTTCTGTTGTAATTCCTTTTTACTCCTTGCACATATCTCCGGATCATTCATAGATGCCCATTCAGCAATTTCTGATGCTTCCACGTTTCTGCATTCTACCTACAGCCGTTTTATTCTCGCCTTTATACTCTTTGCTGTATCCTCTATAATAATTGTAAATAGTATGTGACTGCATCCGGTAATCCTTCTTTTGTCTAAAACTCCTCTGATTGTTTGGTTTCTGCTTTTACGTGATATCTAAAGGGTGGTGGTAAACATGTTTCCTCAAGATATGGCTTGAAATTGGAATGTACCTTCTCACTGCTATAATTATAACCATTCTTAACAGAAGTTTGACAATATTATTATTAACGGCATTTTGGCGTTCTATATTTTCTGAATGAAGCTGCGACGTGATACTTTTTGTTTTACAAAAATCATAGATCACTTGAGGAGAAAATGTTCCATCACTTGTTAGTTGTTTGTTATCGACAAAGCCTAGGCACCAAGTACCTTAGATACCAATTGCTAATTTAATATTTACTCGTTTCTAATTATTATGTAAATAGGCCATGTGTAGTGGTTGACACGTGCGTACAAAAAACCTAACACTACATAAGAAATCCAACATTTGTTTTTCAGGGTGCTCCAAGACGAAGTAAAACAAAGGGTCGTTTATAGACTTGTCCGAATTTTTCAGTGCATAAAGGTACTTCTTGAAAAATAAAATTTGGTTACTAAAACTGACGTTCTGTGTTAAACTACTGCTCTAATATGTTCTATGCCCATTGTCTCTATTATTAATTTTCCACTAAATTGGTTCAGTAACTTTATGTTTTATTTGTAACTGTTTAATCGTTTATTATAGAAATGTCGGCGTTTCCACCTTCAACCGACTGCGTACACATGCTTGTTTTGAATAACTTTTGTTTCTAGCTATGGTTAATTTACACCTATTTGTTTCTTTTTGTACAGATTCATTACTACCATAAAAGCGTGTCCTTAACGTCATCATAGAACACAGCTAATTCGCTTAGAATGATCTTTTTCTTCGTCTCACATGTTCAGATTCACACGTTCTAGAACTGGTTTGAGAGAAGCATTTCAGTATACGTGCTTCAAAGTTTCACATTTTAGCGCCACAATTTTTAGAAATACGACAAAGGGCTTTGTTTATATAAAATGAATAAAAACAAAACTTCTTAAGGCATTTCTCAGCTGGCTGGCAGTTTAAGAGGAAAACATTTAAGGTCGCAAACTTTATAAAATGCACCTTCAGACACCAAGAAGTATTTCTAAATTGCTATACACTATACACTATATGAATTCTTAAAATATTTCATGTTTGTTCTGAAATACCTATATATTATTGTTGCTATTCTAGAAACAACCGTAGAGACTACAAACCAACATAAAGTCTGAGTATTCAGCTACATTAAAACTTTCTGTTCTTTTATACACCAGGAAAAAGTTCGAACTAGTTCTCATTTTTCCACAGCAGTGTAGAAACGAGCCTTGTTACATATCTCGTCAGTTTCTCAGTAGTTTTCACAGTTAAAGCTCACGCCAATTTACATTATCATATGTATTTTCTTCTGTGTTACATTTAATAGTGTATTTTCGAATTATAAATGTTCTGGAAGACGATCCTGGATAATGAAAGCAGTGTGAATTAACATTTGTGTTTGTGCCGCGATATGTGCGACGTTCCAGCAGGCAGCGGAGAGTTTTAACCCATGCAGATTTAACAAAGACGAAGGCAGTCGCGAGCCGCCCAAGATTATGGGCGGACCTGCAGGCGACTCCTAAACCAGTACATTGTGCAAGTCGCCATGCGCCGAAATAACTAGAAGCGGCGTGAAATCTGCAGTAGATCGTTTGTTGCACACAGTTTTAAAGTAAATCAACAAGCGTTTTCCATGTGTACAATTGTGTGGTATATTCAAAGCATCCTTTGGAAACGCTAATTAGCACCGTGTTGAAACGTGCCTTTACTCAAACCAGCAATTGGACGTTTCCAGTATCTTACGTTGTACTGTATAGAGAAATGATGCAATCGAAGGCGTGCTGAATCTAAGGGTACGAAATCGAGTTGCAGATAAAATGCTTTCGGACCTGAGAGATTGGTGTTGAACTGCGAGTTTCTGCGAGCGCGAAGGAATGTGTTTGGTCATTGATAAATAGGGTCAGTTTTAAATAAGTACCGATTTCAGGCAATTTTGACATTGCGTATTTGGTAAATACATTTTGACTTTTGCATTTTTACAAGGCAATTATTTTAAGGCTATTTTGGTATATTTATATTATTTTTTTATGGCTGTTTGCCATGTTTAAATGTATACGATTGTAGATCAAGCTCTAACACGTTTAATATGGTTTAATATGTGTTTTCTTTGTATTTTTTATATATTTCTATTTGTGTTTTGAATTCAATAAATTTATGTAAACCGATGTGATTTTCTTGTGCATTATTGTGAAGTCACTTTGAATCC
This sequence comes from Agriotes lineatus, assembly GCA_940337035.1. Classification (NCBI taxonomy): domain Eukaryota; kingdom Metazoa; phylum Arthropoda; class Insecta; order Coleoptera; family Elateridae; genus Agriotes; species Agriotes lineatus. The sequence goes on along the minus strand of OW679199.1, from coordinate 141,734,442 downwards.
GACCAGAAGGACCAGATTCCTGTTTTAATAAATAGTGATCTTTCATAAGCCATGAACTGAGATATTAAGAGAGTTTCGTGTTCACTGATATAGCCTAGTATTAAAAAGGCAAAATAGTTATTCAGATATTAAGGTACAACGCCACATTTCAGTTTGGTGTCCTACAACGAGGCTAAACAGAGCTACCACTACAATGTTTATTTGTCTTAGAATTCAAGTTAAGGATAATAAAATTAATTATAATAAGCAAGATTTGTATAGCCTTATTGCTGTTTTTCGCTTCCCGATTGCAGTAATTCTCCTCCATCCAATCATCGCCATTTAAAATCTTATATTGGTTTTCTATTTTTCAAATCTGCTCTGTTCTGTATCGAACCTTTTTCGTTCTGCCAGACGAAATCTATCTCCATGCTATCTATCAGAGCATTTAGCCGTTAATTTGTATATATATATATATATATATATATATATACAGGATGTTTCTTAAGTCCATCATGTGGCATCTGTAGGTATAAGTTAACATAACCAGAAGTCTGGAACTAAAAAATGTAAGGCTAAGTTTTAAGAGCCGCTGAAGTTTTGGCCCATTACATATAGCTTCTGATGTACCAAAGCAACGACGCTGCTCATTGTGCCAATACGTATGTTGTTCATTTGGAGACGGTCAGGCTGAAGGTGTTTGTGTAGCCTGTGCTGAATGCATGTGATAAAGAATGTGCCCAGATCTTAAAAGAAACGTGGATGGACTGATTCGATGTTTGGTTTGAAGAATACAAAGGTCCATTGAATGTTAATAGCAATAGATTAATAAATCGTAAATAAATCAAATCACATTGTAAAACTTCCCTATACTACGCTTGACTTTCAGATTGAGTAATAAAATTACTGAGAAGGGCCACGATTACTCAGTATGGTTTGTGGAAAGATCAGTTCACATGTTAGAAATTAGATAAACGTGGAAGAATTCAAGAATATTTAAATCCACTGAAGAATTTAAAAAAAAATCAAGAATTGAGATTAAACAACGTTTATACCAAGAAACAGCAAATCGACGAAGGACAACAAAATATAAATACGAATTCAGACGTAATATCATACTTCGACCTCTTTCAGACAGTTGACCTGCGAACAATCGGCTTATCAATAGCAATATTTTATTCAAGTTAGCACTCACTTGGAAGTGGGGCTTTTACTGAATCCCCTTGTTAAACGCAGTATAGTGGTTGTTGTATGTCAAATTTAAAAGATGTTTATTTAAGACTCCCGAAATAATTTTTTTAGATTTGGAAACAAGCTAAAGTTAGAAAATATTAGATCCGACTGTTAAGCAATTAAAAGCCGCAGTTTTAGATTTCAGTTAAAGATTGGGATGAATTGTGATGAGGGTTGCTCTACTGAAATACTTTTCGACAGCAGCCCATTCTATTTAGTCCTAATTGCTTCATGAACCGACGTAAAAGAGCTTAATAGTGTGCTGAATGTATCACCTCACCTTTGGAAACATAATCCACCTTTCCAATCCCTAAAACATCAAGCCCTGATATTGTTTACCTACCATAATGCCTTTGCTTTTCCAAGAGTGGAGATCCTCGTCGTTTCCATAGTTCCAATTCTTGTTGTAACTCCGAAGTGTGGTGGTAAACCTACGTTTTATGCATCGATATAACTATGTCCATAAACTCTTCCTGGTTTTCTTCATACAGGTCCAAATAGTCACGCGAAGTTGTTAGTCGAGTTCGTATGTATTTGACTAAAAGAAACCTCGGCATTCATGTTGTGAATACCTTTACAAGCACTAGTTTGTAAAAGTAACGTTTTGCACTCAAGGTGAGATGCCCACAGCCTCTGCTATCATTTTGATCTACAATCTTCTGTCTGATCACAGCATGAAATGGCACAGATGTAGCTAGTATCATTAATTTGATTAAGCGTTTTCTGTTGAGTGCATGATGCTCAAATGCATCCTTTACAATCCCGATACTCTCATAACTTAAGGTAACATAATCAATAAAAATTGCAACCAGTCAATGATACCTATAACTTTGACAGTAATATTTTTACTACGTAGTGGCAGTATCCATAAATATAAATTACTATTGCTTCTTAATGAGGATACGAACGTTTCAATCGACTCTCCTGTTACCTAGGCATTTATAGAAATCTGCTTATTAAATTTGTAGTCTTCTATCCCTATTCACACTGACTGGTATTTCATGCGTCACTTGTTATTTGCCATTTAAAAACATACTACAAAATAGTTGGTCACAAACTATGTTCTTGCTCCACTGCTTTAGTAGATTTAAAGGGGTGCGACAGACTATATCATTTTTACGTAAATTCAGTCGTTTTTCACATTCATCTATTACTGTATTTGCAATCTTTGTCATTGTGCAACGAACGACATTCGGGATTTGAACGTGCCGTTATTGATGTAAAAGAACTCAACGATTTTTTCAGTTTCATAAACCTTCATGTTGTGCAGAGCACGGTAACTGAACTGGTAAACCACGCCAGAGGATAAAATATTTGGTAGGGTTATGGGAGGAGATTATTATAATCCAGCATGACGAAAAGTGCGAGTACGGTCCTATTTTGATGCGTGAACCGTTTGGTGTTGAGTGTATTTACCGATCGATATAGATCCATCGACCAACGCGAAGGAGCAAAACAATCAGTTGCAGCGCGCCTAGCCCCAAAGGCGTACGTCTGAGGCTGATAATATAAAAACCGCCTACAAGCAAGCTGAAAAAAATAAACACAGTATTTGTGTAGAGTAAGTCAGTGTCTGCAGTTTAAGAAAATTACATTTTTACTGTATATTGAGTAAGTACGCTATTGCAAAGCCGCTAAGGGGTTTGTGAAGTCTCGATTGTTTTGCGAAGTCGTCCATCAGAAAGGCTACATTGCCCGCTGCCAGGTAATTCACTTTCGCGTTCTTGGAAAATTGCCATGCAGTTCAAGGTATAAGGACGCACGCCAGTCAGCACTCAGCAGTTTTCAAGCCACAAACCTGATTAGAAAAATGTTCGCTTCAGGCTGTGGAAAAAATTCGTGACGGTATAAATGCGATTAATGGACAAATAAATACGTACGCAACGGCGAACTTCAATGCAGTTTAATACTTGCCTATAAATGATCGTATTTTTGGCGTCTTCTTAAAGTTATTTAAAGGCAGATGCATTTCAGATACAGTTATTCTGATAGTATTTGACTTTTAAATGCGTGTAACCGCAAGCTAATGTCCGTTAATGGCCCATTCGAATTCTAAAACTTTTGTGTTAAAGAATGACCATTTATCTTTGGAGTTTAATCATGACGTTCTTTATTGTTTTATGTGCATTTAAAGTGTCAAAATATCAATGTTTAGTGTCCAAACAAATTGTGTTTTTGTATTACTAGTTGATATCAGCGTCGACGTCTTTCTTTTTTTGACAGATATTGACACCTCCTATCCACAAACAGAGGTAAAGTAAGAATTTCATATATAATGCGCAAGCTAGGTAGACAACAAAGGCAAAGGGCAAATTATTTACCAAAACTCTAAGGCGTACGAGATGTCTCAGTCTATTTTAAAGTTCCAGCGAAGGGGCTATGAAAAGCCTCATTTCAATATGCCCCAACGGCGAGACAACAGAACGACCAATTTCAAGTGGTAGAAGTGTGCATTTGATGTGGTTGACCGAAAGCACCCCACCTCATCTTAATTCTTTTAACGATTTCCGCTGTCGGATGTTCTATTTTTGTTCTGAATATTTGTCTCTAATATTGGTATTCGTTTACACGGTCTTTTGTTTCAATAGTAATTATTGTGTTTGGGAGTTGTTCAATCTCTGTTACTTCATTTCAGTTCTTCGCCGACCTTCAACTTTGCCTTTGAGTATAAACTTTTAATAGTCGGCGCTTCCTTTCCTTAAGCTGTGACCCAAGCAAGATATTTTTCGGCACTATGGTGGTCAGTAGCTGTTTTTCGATTTGCTCTTTATGACATCTCTCCTTTTACCACATGCTCTATCGAGAGTCTCTACGTAATACATTAGTACTGCTCATATATAGTAGTCCGTCATTTAATGGCCGCATCACTATTCGACATCTCATCTGATTATCAGGGTCTGTGGATTTTGTAATGATTCTTCCAGGACGACTTACTTCCTCGTTCAATCCGATAGCGTTTTAGTTCAAGGGCAGCGTCGGTGTAGGCTTATTGACTGAACACTATAAACTTGGTTTTGGGGATTTTGATCGTTGTCTTGTCATGTTAATTTCGCCCCTGTATAAATTCGACGTGTATGCCTATGAACTCCTTCTGTGAGTAGGAGAACGTAGGATAAAACGCACGGCAGACACAGGTCTGAGGCGTGCAATTCGGAGAAGTAGCGGACGACAACAGAGTTAGAAGCTGTTCTTTTAGCTTACGTATTATACTCTATATGAATGCACTGAAATTAATTAGTGCTATACCATGAATAATCGGTCTTAACCGCAATGTTAATAAAAACTTCGAGCTGATTAAACATCACCTTAGAGCTCTTCTTCAGGTATATTTTCCCGCTAGTCCTATATATGTTCAATATATGTTATTTTTTACACAATGTGTTTACCTGTAATTTGAAGTTCTGCATGCAGATTATCGTATGATCCAGTTAAACTGAAACCATTTTTCGGCTTCGCTCGAATGTTTTCTCTACATACCAATTATTTCAGGACCAGCCTGTATATTGTCTTCGCATAATAATCAATTGTGTTTCGAAATATTTTAATTTACCAGTGCACTCTTTTCGTACCTATTCTGAAAAGCCCCAAAAACATTCGCTCGCTTATCGCGAGGTCGCAGCGTTCAGCTGTCTTTGTTAATTGGCCGAATGCGCGAGGATTCTTTTCCTGCACTTCGACGAAGTAACTTGCTTCTAAAAAGGTCCCGTTCCTGCTTTATTACGCCACGACGATTAATTTTGAAGGGGTGACATAATCAGGTACAATGGCGTTTTATGTTTGTTATTCTCCTATTTATTGCATTTCTTTAGCTCTTAATCGACAGTTTTACCCGAGAATTTAATCTTGGAAGTAAGGTTGCCGTCCGATGTAATTTTCAGCAACTCCTGGCCAGCCTTTGGTTAACAGCAGCCTTGGGCGTCGGCGGTTAGTTATTCTTGGTATTATATCATACTACTTTACAAGTGGACCGTCTTCCTGCTATTAAGCAGATTCGGGCAGTTAAAATTTGTACTTTCCGTTGTTAACATATAAAGTTTAATGTCATACAGTCAATCTATTTTAATACTTGAAGCTTAAGGCGTATATTTAATTACGGTTAATATTTAAAGCTACGATTTATGTGTGTAATTGAACCTTTGTAAAAGGAGCATTCGCGCTTTCTGCTTTCAGTAGCTTGAACAGAAAGGTTTTTTTTTAATGATAGCGGTATGCATACCACTCGATTTATTTGTGGTTACAATTAATTGAATAACCCAAAAGGGGTTTCTTGGTGCGTGTCGCAACCTTCATTTAACTTGAACAGCTCTACTATAACATTATTTGTGATCAAATTGTTTTGATTATTTATTATTGAATTACCATACTACAGATTATTCAGTAGTTATTAAATAAACGCTAGTCATTTGTAGTTTATTTAAATTGTTCGAAATCATCTGATTTCTGGCGCCCATATCCTTTCTTTGAAGACTTTGCAGGGTACACAGCTGGTGGTTTGAACCCACGGCCATATTGCCGAATTTGAGTTAGCTCGGCCATCGCGGTAAGTGAAGATTTTTAGAGCTTCCGTGTAGTACAGACTTTAAGGGGGTTGATCTGCGATTTTTTACTACCATTGATTATTTTAATTAATTAACCGCAGGTCAGCTTTATCGTTTCACTGGCGACCAACGTCCGGGGCTCGATTTTTTGGTAGTAACATCAGCTGTGCAAACCTGTAATTACTAAACAAGTATTTAATTGTTTATTTAAGATGAATGTCAATGCGCTTAGGGTCGACGTGTTGCTATACGAACTGCTATTTAGGGGTTTTGATCGTGACTCTGTAGAGGCCATGAACGTTCACCAACGACGTAGATCTTTGCGTGCCATTTCAATTTCAGAAAAAGCCGATCCGGCTATGCTTGGCGCTTATCAGTTAGCTGCACCTTTCGACGTTGAATTTGAACTCGACGTCTGCAAAATTAAAGCGAGTGAACTTTCTGCAATAGTTCAGGCATTTTCTAGCTCACCTTCCGAATCAGAATTTGCGAGACTTGATACTCGGTTGCCTCACCTTTACTCACGTTTAAGTAGGCTGCAACCCTCACCTGAGCAGGAACCTGATCATGCAACCCTAATTAGTCAATGTTTAGATCTCATACATTCACTCGGAAACGACCACGACGAGTCACAACTGCAAATTGCCACTTCCGACGTACCTCTTGAGGATGCCGCTACAATTAATTCTGTTGATCCAGCTACTACAGTAGCGCCACTCAATTCTGATCCTACTGAACGGGCAGCAAATAATAATGTTGACAACCCTGATATCATTGATAATTCGAAGCCAGCCGCTTCATCTACGTTCCAACGACCTAGAGTATAATTTTCTGCACTCTTACCTCCTCTTATGCTACGTTCAACTATGTCAGCCACTACTAATTTACGTAATGAATTAGATCGCATCCATTATTCAACGATTTCTCTTCCTGGACATACAGGCTCAATTTCTGTACCAGTATGTAAAGGGGTTTTTCATTTAATGGAGATACTACCGTTATGGTGGTAAAATCATTTTTACAGCTTGTCGAAGAAGTTAGGGTGACGCGCAACGTTTTGTATGACCAATTGTTTTCTAGTGGCGTTGATCTATTTTCGGGTCGAGGGTTGGTATGGTTTCGTGCTATGCACAACCGGGTCTCAAATTGGCATGAGTTAGTAGCTAGATTGCGATCCGACTCTTTACTTACTGATTTCGACGAAGAAGATAAAAAAGCGTAAACAGGGGAATGACGAGAAACCCACACTTTTCATTTCGGTTCTGCTTAAGTAATTTGACCGGTTACTTACCAAACCTTCTGAATCGGTTCAACTTAAGCATATCATAAAAAACTTGCAACCATTTTACGCTACTCGATTATCTTTAACAGTAGTCCACGATGTTGAACATCTTTCACTTTTGTGTAAAAAGCTCGAAGATATTAAATTACAAAATGCTAAATATCGCAATCTTGCTGATGCTTCATCTTTGCAACTGGAACCTGACGACTTGGCTTACCAGCCTACAACGAAAAGCCTGTGACACAGACTGCACAAATAACTTCCAAACATCCTAGTCCTAAACCTAATCACACTTATACGGCAGATAAAGCAGTTTTCTGTTATATTTGCGGACACTCAAACAGTTATTTTGCCACCTGTCCTAAATGCCATCCAAAAAACTCAAAGTAAAGGGTAGATGTCCCAGCCGATCTGTTCCTTATCCCTATTACACTAAGGCTACACTTTATCTTGGAAATCTTGGTTAAGAACTGTGAATGAATTTTGCTGTCTAACTAGTAATACTTCGGCCACATTTATCAAGCAACTTTCTGACAACCGTCCTTATTTGACTATTTATATTAATGGTCAACTTATTCACGCTTTATGCGATATGGGTTCCAATCAAACTTTAATTTGGCGTAATGGTTTATATTTACTCCAAAAACATGACGTTAAGTTATGTAATAATAATTCTCCGCTTACCTTGACTACTGCTGACGGTCAGCAACAAAACATTTTAGGTACTGTTGCATTACCTATTACCGTTGATGGTATTACTAAGTCCATCGATGCTGTTATTTGTGACCCAATTCCGTCTACACTAATTTTAGGTGTTGATTTTTGCTACGCTTTTGGACCGAAGACTGATTTTGTCGCTAGGCGCTTCGATGTGGCTGAAACTTTTTCGCTACAGACTATTTGTGGTGTTGTTGATTTGTCAGTACAACAAAAGCTTCATTTAGACCAAGTTGTTAGAAAGTTTGCTGAAATTTCTGGTCCTACTTTAGGCTTAACTAATTTAGTCGTACACACTATCGATACGGGTGACGCAACTCCTATTAAGCAAAGATATTACCCTTTGTCTCCTGCTATGCAAGTTCACGCTGATCGAGAACTTGATCGCTTATTGGAAATGGGTATCATTCGTCCCTCGAAATCTCCTAGAAGCTCCCCGATGGTGTTAGTTAAAACGAAAGATGGTTCTTACCGACTCTGTTTCGACGGTCGAAAGTTAAATTCAGTTACTAAGAAGGATGCTTATCCCTTACCTTATTTGACGCGACGCGAGTTATCTTACGTCCATCGATCTTAAGCAAGCTTTTCACCAAATCCCTTTACATCCTGATTCATGCGAGAAAACTGCTTTTACAGTTTCTCGTCGTGGATTATTTGAGTTTACTGTCGTCCCTTTCGGTATTGCGAACGCAGCTGCTAACCAACAACGACTTATGGATAAAATTTTTGGTCCGCTACTGGGTGAAAGTATCTTCGTGTATTTAGACGATATTTTTATCGTGTCTGGAACCTTTAAAGAACACCTTGACACCTTAGAACAAGTTTACACTAGTCTTAAGGCCGCAAATTTAACTGTCAATATTGACAAATGTCAATTTTGCCGTCCCGTACCTTTCCTTTGTGGCCGATAAAAACGGTTTACGTACTGACCCTGACAAAATCTTGGCCATTGCTAAATACCCTAACCAAATACAGTGACTGAAGTCAAACGCTTTATTGGCTTAGCTTCCTGGCATCGCCGCTTTATCCCAAATTTTGCCACTATTACTGCTCCTATTTCGGACCTAAAGGTCGCATTAAAAAGCAACGTGTGCATTGGACTGATTATGCTCTCAAGTCCTTTAACCAAATTAAATCTTGTTTGACCTCTGCTCCTGTTTTGAGAAGTCCTAATTTTTCACTACCTTTCACCTTACAGTGTGACGCCTCTAATTTTGGCCTTGGTTGTGTCCTTACCCAAAATATTGACAATGAGAAAAAAGTTATTGCTTGTGCTTCTTGTACCCTTAACAAGGCTGAACGCAACTATTCTGTTACGGAGAGAGCGTGTTTAGCTGTCATCTTTGGCATTGAGAATTCAGACCATACATTGAAGGTACTCATTCCACAACATTAAGTGACCATTATTCTTTATTGTGGCTTACCAATATGAAAGACCCCACGGGCCGCTTAGCTCATTGGAGTGTTCGTCTGTCGCAATATGATTTTAAATTCAACACCTACAGGGCAAGCATAATGTAGTTTCCGATGATTTATCTCGCGCTCCTATTCAAGTTTCCGCTCTAGATATTGTTGATGGTGACTTAGAGTCTTGGTACTTAAAAATGCTTGAACGTGTTAGCCAGAGTCCTAATCAATTTCCCATTTGGCGAATTGAAAATCACCGACTTTTTAAGTATGTTCCCAACCGTCATGCCATCGTTAGCAATTTAGTGGAATGGAAACAAGTTATACCTCGTTCTCAAAGAGCAGAAATTTATAAACTTTTTCACGACAGCCCTACATCTGCTCACTTGGGTGGTTATAAGACCCTTTGTAAGATTGCTGAACAATATTACTTGCCTAAAATGCGTGCCGATGTCATCCGCTACATACGCCATTGTGAGGCTTGTGCTGCTAGTAAAGCTAGTCAACTTGCTAAACCTGGTTTAATGGGCAAAAATAAAAAGATTTTATACCCTTTTCATGTTTGTCAATTGACATAATTGGTCCTTTGCCTCGCACGAAGAGTTTTAATACATCTGTTATAGTCGTATGTGATTGGCTAACCAAGTTTACTCTAGTTAAAGCTGTTCGCGCCGCCACTGCTAAAACGGTAGCCCAGTTTTTGGAAAAAAAAATCTTTCTTATTTTTGGTTTCCCTCAAATTTGTATGGTTGACAACGGTCCACAATTTATAAGTTCCCAATTCAAGGCTTTGATGAAACAATACCAAGTTCAACAAGTTTGGTACAATGCTTCTTACCATCTCCAAGTTAATTTTATCGAAAGAATTAACCGAGTTATCGGTACTGCTCTTCGTTCCTATGTTTCGGATAATCATCGTTCGTGGGACGAACACCTTTACCAAGTTGCACGCACATTGCATAACGCCGTTCATGAAATAACGGGTGACACCCCTTCTTTCTTCTTAAGTTTTGGGAGGACTGTACCAGTTTCTGGGACTTATTACGGTCGTCTTAAGAACTTCCAAGAGGAAGAGTTGTCTTTAAAAGCTCGTGAAGATCTGGTTTCAGACGTTAACCAACTTTCTTAACTTTATCAAGACGTTGTTAAACGCCTCAATAATTCATATCAACGCAATTCCAAGCATTATAACTTGCGTAAGCGTCCATTAAAATTTAACGCTAATGATTTAGTTTGGAAAAGAAACTACTTCCTATCTGCTGCTTCTAAGTCCTTCAATCAGAAATTAGCTCCTATATATATCAAATGCAAAGTAATAAAAGTTACTGGTCTTCTTACTTATCAGCTAGTGACCATGCCCGACAATAAGAAATTTGGAGTTTGGCATATTAAAGTTTTAAAACCTTACTTTGGAGAAGGACAAGTCGAGGAGTGAATTTTGGTGTACATGATTGCGCGTATGGTCGTATGTATGATGGTGTATGTGCATGTTTAGTCTATTCGCCTATTCACCCTAATGATAGTATTATACTATTAACATTATTCTCACTCTTTTCGACATTATAACCAATTTCTATTATTACCATTGTTGTTTTATTGCGCGCTTATTTAAGCCGTATAGTTTTTTGCTTTCGAGTGCTAGTTAAGCACCTTGAGCGATCTCCTAATTACCGATTTGATGGTACTTTTTCCTATCATTTGATTATATTAGGTGAAACCCTTATGAGTGACGGATTTCCTCGCTTCTTTATAGATAGCGATTGGACCTTTTGGCAAACTCTTTTTGAGTCTATTGTTGATAGTGAAACAAGTGTTTAGGTGAATTGCTTTCATGATGAGTGCGTGAGCCTTCTTTACTTTCTCAAGGTATATCTTTCTGACGATGGAATTTGCAGTATTCATAACTTTGAGTTTCTAGACCTGCACGAATTATTTTGGGTGGTTGGTTGGGCATGCAGGGTCCGTCTCTTTTTGGTAAAATTTCCATCAAATATTTCTCTATTTCCTTTCCCATCTCGCTTCACGAGACATTTTGAGAGATCGGGTCGACACTACCGATTCTTTGGTTGTTTTTATTACTTGTGTTAGGCATGAATATTGGGGGCGGGCTTTTTCGGCCTTGTGAAGATTTCTGGGGGTTGGGCGAGCGATTGTGTTGCCATTCGACTCAGTGAGGGAGTCACATTCAGTCCGTCACCGGCGCGCCTTTTCCATCCAGCTGCGACGACTGGCTGAATGTCCGAGCGGGGTTTGGTGGCTGTGCGGTCGTTCTCTCCGGCTTCTTGGGTCACTACCTAAATTCGGGGCGGCTACAGAGTTTTTAGGATTTTATTCTGGGTTTTCACCCGAACCTTTTTTGTCACACTCTTGTTAGGCTGCGATTTTTTATTCAGGAGTAAGTTTCTGTGACTTATATCCGGCGTTTTGCTGTGTGGTAGTTGACACAGTGTTTCAGTGAGTCGTTCCTAAACCGTTCACTTTTTCTCGACCAGCAGGGTTTAGAATTTTTCTCTTTGGCGCTCTTGTTCACAGTCGCTTACATTCTCGGTGACCACTGCTCTGAGTGTCTGTGATCAACGGCGTTCTCACCTTTTGTTTATTTCCAATTTCACTGCAATAGTTCTTTTCACACAGCCTTGCGTTGACTGAGTGACTGACGGACATCGGACTAATCCTTTCCAAATCCTTCTTAATTAAACTATCTTATTTTACTATATTCTTTTAATACCTAGGTACCCGTTTTCCAATTTCTTCTATTTTCTACCTTCCGGTTAGCTCGTTTCCCGTTGATTATGGTACGGAGCTAAGCGTCTAAATTATCCACCGGCGCGCCTTTTTTATGTAGCGGATAGGTCTAGCGCTTTGCTCTCGGCTACTTCCTTCGTAGAAACTTTCTATCTCTTCTTTTTTTCTTACCTTTATTCTTTCATTTGCACACTTATCTCCATATCTTCCTTTCGCCTTCTTTTGACTGACGACGACTTTATTGTAATCACTTCATTATATATTTCAGGTTACCCTGTTAAAAATCTGGCCATGGGGAGTGAAATCTTTGTTCGGCTGCACTCCAATGTTTTCTCCACATACCAATTATTTCAGGACCAGCCTGTATATTGTCTTCGCATAATAATCAATTGTGTTTCGAAATATTTCAATTTATCAGTGCACTCTTTTCGTACCGATTCTGGAAAGCCCCAAAAACATTCGCTGGCTTATCGCGAGGTTTCAGCGTTCAGCTGTCTTTGTTAGTTGGCCGAATGCACGAGGATTCTTTTCCCGCACCTGGACGAAGTAACTTGCTTCTAAAACGGTCCCGTTCGTGCTTTATTACGCAACGACGATTATTTTTGAAGGGCTGACTATAATCAGGAACGATGGCGTTTTCTGTTTGTTATTCTCCTATTAATTGCATTTATTTAGCTCTTAATCGACAGTTTTACCAGAGAATTTAATTTTGGAAGTAAGGTTGCCGTCCGATTTAATTTTCAGCACCTGCTAACGTCCTACCTCGCTCCTGCGGCTGGTGAATGGCTCTTCTGCAATTACGGACGCATCCTCGGCGCTTTCTCCCCCGGGTATAGCAACTCCTGGCCAGCCTTTGGTTAACATCAGCCTTGGGCGTCGGAGATTAGTGATTCTTGGTGTAATATCATACTACTTTAAAAGTGGACGGTCTTCCTGCTTTTAAGCAGATTCGGGCAGTTAAAATTTGTACTTTCCGTTGTTATTAACTTATAAAGTTTAATCTCATACAGTCAATCTATTTTAATAATTGAAGCGCAATGCGTATAATTAATTACGATTAATATTTAAAGTTTCTTGGTGCGTGTCGCAACCTTCATTTAACTTGCACAGCTGTACTATGACATTATTTGTGATCAAATTATTTTGATTATTTATTATTGAATTACCATACTACAGATTATTCAGTAGTTATTACATAAACGCTAGTCATTTGTAGTTTATTTAAATTGTTCGAAATCATCTGGTTTCTGGCGCCCATATCCTTTCTTTTGAAGACTTTGCAGGGTACACAGCTGGTGGTTTGAACCCACGACCATATCGCCAAACTTGAGTTAGCTCGGCAATCGCGGTAAGTGAAGATTTTTAGAGCTTCCGTGTAGTACGAACTTTAATGAGGTTAATCTGCGATTTTTCACTACCATTGATTATTTTAATTAATTAACCGTAGGTCAGCTTCTTTATCGTTTTAAAACGTAAACAAGTGAAGGCTCAAGTAAATCAGGAAGTTTAGCCGTCTCCTTCTGGATTTGGAAATGCTAATTACCTAGTTTTGACAAATTTAAATAGAAACACCCACGCTTTCAAAATAGAAACGCTCCCGTGTCTCACTGTAGCTAGCTGGAGGCACTGTTTGTTTGATTACTTGTCTTTCCATTTTAAATTGAAATTCCGTCTCTCCTATGTCATTCATCTTATTTAGAAGCAGTTCAAATCCTTCGATTGCGTCGGATAGGGTAAAATTATAGTCGGCGTATCTCAACCTCAATCTCAACGATCTTTCCTTTCGGTCTATTTGTAAAAATAGACTGTCCGCATATCTTCCCATTTAGTTTAAAGTAATCTTTCGAAGGCATTTGTGGTCGTGCCTTTTCTCGTTTGCCTGTGTATCTAATCGTTGTTAGTAGTACTTCGTTTGTTTTAATAACTAAATGTGACATCTTTTCCAGTGCTGCCTTGATTATTTAATCACAGTAAGGGTTGAACAACAGTGTTGCTTTTTTGAGATCTGTATAAAAGTGTATTTAACTACTCGGATGGAACATCACCTGACTTGTAGATTTTATTAAACAATTCAACTACCAAATCGAGTTCCCTCCATTTATGGGTGTTAACAGCTTTGTTGGAATTCCACCAAAAATAGTTATTCTGCTGTTCTTATCCGTACTAGATTAATTAATTTTGATCAATCAGTAGGGTGATAAGTATCCTTTTTTTATGGGTTCCGGTGTACATTAATGCCATCGTGTTTAGAGCATAGGTGTTCCAGCTCTTCACACTTTTCTTGGTTCACTCTTCTTTGGCTACCTTTTTATTTCCTTGAGCTAGGTGGTACACTGTTAGGATATTTTAAATTATATGGCGCCACCGGAAATGTCGTCACGCACGCCTATGGTCTCTCCCCATAAGCGGGGCCTAATTACGTTGAACGCCTGGCGGCAAAGAGAAACTAAGGATATTTGGGTGTCAGTTCTGCATCCGACTCAAAGCAGAAAGGCAAATTTAGTTTGATTACTTCCTATTACTTAATCAAATCCATATTAAAATATAACGTGCTAGTTATGATCTGATAATGTTCTTCCTGTATTCGCATTTTAACATTCTTGCCATCTTGTGTTATGGGCCAAAAGTCACTTTTCGTATTAATTTAACGATTTGCCTTATCCCTGCCTAATTCAAGGCACTTTGCACATTTCGCTCTAACTATTTACCCTATAATAGCCTAGTTTTAGTTACCCATTTCCTCGAGTAAAGTCACTGCAGATTAGGCCTCACGTTGTACGCGTGCTATGTTGGTTGCAGATGCGATTTTTCTGCAAATTTGGAATTTTCTGGGCCTAGCTGTCAAATTATCATTAGCCATTTTGACTTGTCAGAAGATGGATGTGGTGAAAAGCATCTTTGGTTAATCGATGCACGAATATTTGTAATTAGGTTTTGTCACGCTCATCCTAGCATGAAAATGTATATTTTGGTGTGAAATTGGTCCGGGAGACGTCCCCGACGTTTTTGTTGTGATACATTTCAAGCACGGATTTTTGTCCGGAATTCATCTGACAAGCACATGTAACTACTTGGGCGATTTGGAGCATAACATCTCACGGTATGCTATTTTGACAATTACTGGTTATATTTCTAAGGCAGAATGTTGTCCCTTTTAGCTCCCTTTTGGTACGGGCGGTGAACGCACTCAGCTTCCTTTTGGTACGGGCGGTGAACGCACTCAGCTCCCCTTTGGTACGGGCGGTGAACGCACTCAGATTAGGAAGCAGTCCTTGAGTATGAACTAACGCATCTCTGTTGGTGTGCTGCGAGCTTTGTACATGTTGGCGCAGAGCTTTTCGAGGCGTTTGGTTGATGGATTTGGCCCCTCTTGGAGAGCACTTTCTCCAGGCAGTTGCTGCAATCGGCTAGCTGTGAGTTTGGGAGATTTCCAGTCCCTAAAACAGGCTAGCAGATTTACTGGCCCGAGATCTCTACGTTACCTGCGATGAAGCCCATTGGAACACCTGGCTTCCTCGACATCGTGCAGTAGGCCTCCGATTTAGCACGTTCGTCACCTGGTGCAGCCAAGGTCTGTCTTTGCAATTTCCTTAAGCGTTCTTGTGCAGTTTTGAGGTCGACCAACTTAACCTGTGTTATAGGCATGATTTTAATGTGTGTTTAATTATTCATTGTAGCGCTTTGTGCTACGGCCAGATTTTGATAAGCGAATTAACTTACTTTAATGTTGTGATAACTCACCTGTCTAAAAGTAAACCTATTTTGTTGTTTACATCTTTATATTTGTAACTTGACATTTTTAAGCCTCCATTAGCCTTCAGGCTGTGTCTAATGTAGATGCTTAGGGACGATAAGGTTTCCCTTATGTAAATTTTGTAATAGCAATTCTTGCATACGCCCATTTGAACGATTTTAGACTCGATCTCAGTGGAGAGATCCGTCAGTCGGTTGAATTTGGCTTAGTGCGGCCCCATTTTGCAAGAAATTAGCGAAATCAGTCCGATCGTTGTTTAAGCAATTACGCCCCTTTAGGGCGAGATTTAATTAGCGTGTTTCGGGTAATATTGCGCCCCCTATCAACCAAGATCTTGGGTAATAATGGGTTTTGTGTACATTTGATTACTAGTACAGGTATGTATTTTTGCAACTGAGGGTTTAGCGTTGATTTCAACTTGACAAACAAAACAAAACTTTAACTACCGCTTAAATTTGAGACGCGTTTGGTCATACATGCGAATTGCTACGATCTACGACTTTATTCATTTAATCTGGTGAGTTTAATCTGTGATAAATTTTACGATATTATATTATATGAAATCTGGTTTGTGATATCTGTCGTTGTTGTGATATACTACCGAGCATTGTTAATATTTTATTGATGTTAATATTCTATTAAATTATATATACTCGTTACTTATGCCTGCGAATTTCATTTGTGTGTGTCCTTGTCGCTACCTCTAATTTTCAGGATCGCTTAGTAGCACCTTCCGTAGTGTCTGGTTTGACGATTAGCAAAGTGCTGGGTTACTGCTACTTGGCGCCCATAAATTACTCACCGTTTCAGCTTACGCTTTAAGTCTTCTGTTCGACCCACGACCAGCTCCGGCTGAGAATCCGGTAGCCTTTGCTACTCCTTATTTTAAAGTCAGAGTTTGGTAACACTTGTTATTAGATAATGCGGTCAATTTGTTGTGAATACTACAACTCTGTGTCTGGTGTTAATGTCATTTAATCGTGTTTTATCGAGAAGTCTTGTTAGATCCAACCCAATGTCAGCGCCAGTAGTAGTATGTTTTGACATTCTGATATAGTTCCCAAAACATCTACTAATTTCACATATTCAATCTAGTTCCTCATTGGTTTCAAACTATCCGGGTCATTATATACTGCTTGCCAGGTATGCTCTCCGTGTTGCGATTGGATAGAAGCTTTCTAATTAAAAAAGCTAATTCGATTGTACTAGGAAAATAGTATTTTTAATTTTTCAAATATAAAGTCATCGTAAGAAAAAAATTGGAAACATGAGCAAGGCGGAAGCTCACGTTGATATGCATCACCAAAATTGTAATTTAGTAGGTTTGTTTGAGAGTGTAAGATTTAGTATCTTTATATATAAACGTATTGTGCCTGTTTGCATCTTTGACGTTTTAATCTCGTCTATGTCGTCACCATCTCATTCATTATGCAATGATAAGTATGTGCGTTAACGTAGTGTTCCTGGTCCAGCGCGTAAAATCAGATTCCTTCCGGAAGAATTAGTTCGATTCTTACCGACTGCGGTGGTTTCCTTTTCGAATTAATGCAATTCTCAGTACTAATTCTTATCTTTTACTGTTTCTGTATTATTATCCGTATTAAGGTATTGTTACCTCTGTTCTACATAATTTTAAATACTTTAAAACCGTTATTCGATCTAGCAAAGGTTGTTTTGCTTTTTATTTACAAGTCAATTTTCAAAATGCAAAATGTATTTTAGCTATTTTTAATCTATAGTAACTGAATGTATGAGGTAAGGTGTATTCCCATTTTCTTTTTCTTCCATAATATTTTTGTGTAGTTTCAATTATTGTATTTATTAAAATATAAAATGTATATCAATTATTCTTGTCTCTAGGTCACAATACCATGACTTGGTTTAATTTTAATCGTGGCTTGAAAAGAAACTGAGAGAATCTAATGTATCAATTTGAAAATGTAAGGTGAGATTTAAATGGAGCTGCTCGAAATTCCAACTGGCAACCACCAATACGTTACATTACCACTAATCGTGATTACAGTACAAGCATGTAAACCAAAATGAGCAATTTCCGTGGCTGAGATGATTTACCCTGCTCGCGGAGTCGGTTTCGTCTACACGCTATGCCTATTG
Organism: Agriotes lineatus; assembly: GCA_940337035.1. Lineage (NCBI taxonomy): Eukaryota > Metazoa > Arthropoda > Insecta > Coleoptera > Elateridae > Agriotes > Agriotes lineatus. The sequence continues at coordinate 141,716,672 of OW679199.1, read as the reverse complement.
AATTTAGATGACCGAGTTCGGTTCGGATGCCCGCTCTGTGTGCTCTCATAAATAGCACGCAAACCAGGTTTTCATGAATATTTGACAGTGGATTATTCGCACGCATGACCATCCTTAGCTAATTGCACGAAGCCTGGATGTTTGTGCAACCACCCAGGGGAAATCCTAATAATAACTTCAATTACACGTCTGCACCTTTGGCCTCGCACGGCCGCATTTCGCACTTTCTGCTATATTTGCCTACTACTTTACGTCGGTGCTCAAAGGTGCGTATCAGGAAGACGCTCCCCAGGGAGCGGTGTGTGTTTACTACCTTGCCAGACTCTATAGAATTAACGGTGTTTATCCGACCCTCGATTCTGATACGGCGATCCCACGCTTGATCCCGTCCCGTAGAATTTTAAACTCAGCCACCTTTTATTTTCGTTTTATGAAGCGTACAAGCCGAGGAATGCGCTCTACGCTAACCTAGCGAGAAACCCTGCAAAGCACTTGGTAACGCTGCCTAAATCGCGGGATAAACGGAGTTAGGACCCGCGGGACCCGACTTCTTCTCGAGTGTCTGGATCTAAATTTGCCATCACACCGGCTTAATGGAATTTCTCTATAACGTCTGCTTTTCGGAACTTTAAAACTGGATCCGTGCTCATCGTGCGAAGAGAGTCATTAGGCGACATTGTTTACGAAACCCGTGGAAAGCTCTTTAGAATTAAAGGGACGTGAATTGTTCGTTCATGCTAACGTATGACGCTGTTACACATGAAGTCCTGATTGTGTTGATGAATATTTATTTAAAAATCCAATAAATAAGGCAATGTTTTCATTTGTCAACATAGAGTCTACCACTAATTTGACGAATGCGTTAATTCAATTCACAACCGTGGTTTCGGTGCCTTGTTTTTAAGGCGACTTGGAAAGCCGCCCGACAGTTGCCAAGTGTGGGGATTGAACCTCTTACCCCTAGCACTGCAGCTGAGCTCCCTAATCATTCGACTAAGCTGGGTAAACAGAATGGTATGGTGTAATAAATACATGCGGAGGGAATAATAACAATAGTGCGTTGACCTTTAAATGCATTTCGTCACTGCGACCCTGTCGGTTCTTTTGTAACTTGTGAACCCTTCCTTTGTTTAGAGAAGTTGTAGGCTATTAATAAGCCTCCAGATATCTCTTTTCTGGAGCATCAGGTTACCTGACTTAAATTTATTTGTCCTTGCAAGCATGAGCGCATGGTATATTGCCTTGGTTTGTATCTAAAGATGTAGCGGCATTAGGTATAGTAGGGCTTCCATAGCTGCAGTTAGACAGGTGCTCGTAGCACCATGCGGAGAAAAAGTAAGAAAACAATTTAAAACGTTGCCAAGACCAGCGCTGAAATACTCTATTAAAGAACGAGAAGAAATAAAGATAAATACAACTATAAGAAATGTCTATTCTATACGAGATATGATAACATCGAATACACAGACGAAGAAATACCAAAAGATGTGCTCAGATCTGTTTTTCTTCCTCAACAGAATAAGAGATGCAAAACACTTAAGTTTTTCGGGTACAGTTTAGTTTCCATGATCACGTTCTGACATTGGTTCAAAACATCTCTTCACCTAGATTATCCTCGTTTTGCTTTTAGGGTTGGCTTCGATTTGTCCTTTGAGTAGGCTATTTGAATAATGACAGGGAAGAGAAGAAAATATCAAATTGATTACATATTAGTGAGGTAAAAACCAAAAAACAAAAAATTGCAGAAGCCACCCAGTTGCCCAAACAGGTAGTGATCATAATCTTTGCATGATTTTTGCAATTTAAAAAAAAATAGGCAAAGTATAAGAAGGCTTGGTATTCGAGAAAACTAAAAGATGATGTAACAGGACAAAATCTAGAACAAAAGATAACTCAAAAGATTGCAGGAAAAAGAATGCAATTGAACAGCATGTTACTGGCAAAAAGCGACGTGTATTAGGGGCTAGAATCATTTGGTGTATTATTTGTATTGCCCGTGCTAGGTTATCTCACTCTGACTATGTCCTTGCTGGTCGCTGGAGAATTTATGTCTATTTAATCCCGATATCTGGAGTAAGCTACACGTGGCCATTTCAACCTGGTTTCTTATTCTTGTCCAATCGGTTTAACTTTCAGGGTATTCCTAGCTGTTCTGATTCCGTAATAGGTAAGCTATTCTGGTGCCGTAACCAGCTGCTATGACATCGTATCGAGCTGTCGTGATCCCGTGTCTAGGTGATTTGGTGCTTGGTTCCGTAAGCTCCCGTTCCACTACAAATTCGCTTTGCGATTTTCTTGTTGTGGACATTTGTGGCGTCAAGTACTGGCGGCCGCCTCTTGTGATGCGATCTTAACCTATTGCGGCGTCGGCTGTTGCTAATTTCCACCTTTACTTATATGTTGTGGTAGTTTAACCTTGATCTCGTACGTCGTACTTTGTATTATGCCTTGGCGCCTCGGTTACATGTTTCATATGTTTGCGAGGAGTAGTAATAATAGTTAACCTAAAGTTAACTGTACTTTAATAACATATTATTGACTATTATGGATTTTACTATGACAATGTGTGTTTTAGTTACTGTAACCTGAGTGACGATCTGGTTAAGATATTTATTGGATTTCATGTTATTGTAATTTTGGTTAAGAGGAAAGAGTGGTCGAAAATGTGAAAGTAAATAAGGTAATAGGGATAGGCCGGATGTCCAGGATGGAAGACTTTAATAACACTATAATAATATCGATACCAAAAAAAGAACAACTAAATGAATGAGACTACCGCACAATCATTCAATATGCGGTCGCAGAGCTAGTAAGAAGTGCGCGCATTTCCTGTAAGTAAAAATGTTTTACGGCGACTGTTACTTGCAAATTCTAGAAATAGCATGAAAAAATGATACGAAACATAAAAAAGTGCTACTAAAACATCGATGATGAACACTTCACTATATGGGTTCGAAATAATTTGTTAATTGTCAAATTTAATAGCTTCATATTAGGGGTTGTTCTGCTCTCAACTTATTGGGGATATTAACATGTGCATCACAGGAAATAGGATACAGTAGAGTGTGATCTAACGAAGGACACATTTTTCTAAAGATAAAAGATAAGCAAGCGCCTATATGCCAATGAATATATTGGTATTAACTTCGGTTTATTTTCTTATTATTTAACTATAGATTAGTAAAATTACATTTAATTTGTTACAATCGACTTTCATTTTGCATAGATCAATATATTAGTGATTTTGATTTTTTAAATATTAAAACAACATATATAGGTGAGATAGATGAATATATTCCATTAACCCAGCATAGTAATACAGATTCTATTTGTTTTATTTTTCTCATCGATATTAGGAGTATTAACATGAATATAAATGGAATTTTATTGTTGTTAAGCGAAATCGAATTATAGCTTCGATTGCATTCTCTGTACTGAAACATTTATATATGCGATTCAAGTTTCAATGAAATATCAGAATTTACTATGACATATAACGAGGGGTAATAAAAATTATGGTGCCATTATGTACATGAAAGTTTCATTCCATGATAGAAAATTATAAATGTAGATGAACGAAAAATTATAAGTAGGGGGTACTACATCTAATTTTAACGATACGATTGTAGCTGATGCTTTATATAGGTCACCTTCAGCTTGTGTATATGGGTTCAATAATAAATTATAAACATATTTGCCAAACAATGAACTAAATAGCATTAAGAATAGCTTTTTTGTAGGTGATATTAGCATCTACATCAAACCAAAGAATGATTACTGTCACGATTATTTAAATATTAAGAGTGCTGCTAGTTGTACTACTTTAACTAACTCATAACAAGAATTCATAAGTAAATACGTCTTGCAATGATAATATTTTCCTAAAAAGTAGTGTTTGTTGATTCTTTGATAACATTACATCTGAATTCATAAACACCAATTGCCCATTTTGCAAATAAAATGGTGGAATATGGCACCTTTCCGTCTAAGTTTAAAATAGCTGTAATAAGGCCACTCTACAAAGAAGATGATAAAATGGATATATCTAACTAACTCGAGATTGGTAAAAGGGTAAGATTGTCTACCTAAGAAATAAAGATAAAGCAAATTTTGAGAATCTAAAAGCAAAGGGTTCCATTCTCTTTGCAACTGCAAACAGACAAAATACTTTCTAATTTTTTTATTACCGAAAAATTGATGAACTTTATGCGTACATCCCATTTCCAAGCTTAGTTTCGAATACTCCACAACGATTTTTAAACTAGTGGAAAGCTTATTCTTTCTTAATGTACTGGGAATGAGCGGTATACATTTCAGCATCGAGTTCCTTTGAAAACTATTACACATAAATGCATACTTCCAGTATATGAAATGTGTAGAAAAGAATGCAGAAATTTCTAGTAAAGGAATTATCTGCATTGATTTATTGTTGTAATAAATACAAAATATTTTTCGCTGCGTTTTTGGTTGATACGCGTGTTGGACTTCACCGGTCACTAATTTGCTCTACGTAGCCCAAGCGATAAAGGGATGACGGTATGATAGAAAAATACTTTCGTTTAAGTTTGCCCTAATGTTAACAGACTTTTCTTAATTTTATTAGAACCGAAAAAAGTCTATTTTAATTTTAAAATTGTCAGATTGGTTTTATTCTTGTAGTTTTTTTTTAAATGACAAAATTAGTTTTAATACTATGCAGTTCTAATTATGTACAGCATATATAGTCAAAATCTACAAACCATACAGAGTCACTCGTAAAATTGAGAGTCACTTTTTTCTAGAAAGACAGGTGAGTGGTGGCATGACAATGCATTGCAGTACTCGCACATTACTGAGCAATTCGAGCCCGCTTTTTGCATCCACAATGATTTCCACATCGTGAGTTACAGCTGCAGAATACTAGCCGTATTCTTTTTTTTTGTACATGCTCATTTACGTATTCTTTCTTCCATATTCATTAAGTTGCTAGAAGTTTCTCTCCTGGCGACGGCGGCAGTTGCAATTAAATTTTCAAACAATGTTGATGAGACGCGTTTGATGTGTGAGGAAGTTTCGCCAAGACCAAATTTGATCTTAATGCTGACCTTTAGTTAGGATTATTAAGCGGAAGTTGCGATCTTCGTTCAAATTTAAGTATTTACTCATCTCATACAAGAAAGGATAACATTTTCCTCACAGGCAAACAATTCCTCTCGAAAAATACCTGCTTGAATGAAAATGTTCACTTGGCCTAAGCCTCAAGTGATGATTTTACCAATTCAATGGCTTTGAGTTTTCTGTGTTGGAAAAACTTAAAACTACTTGCTACATCCGTTTCAGAACTCTAGCCTAAACATATTCATATTCAAAGATCGCTAGGAAAAAAACTTTTAGTAACAGATTAACGATTGAAGCTAGAATACATAAAAAAATAAGCAAAAGAAGAATGCATTGAGGCACATGGTTAGTTCACTGCCCTTTGTCTCGCATAAACTCCTACGCCTTGTAACCTGCAGCTGTAATTCAGGACGTGGAAAATATTGTGGATGCAAAAAAGGGGGCTTGACTTGCTGCGCAATGTGTGAGCACTTCAATGGATTGCCATGTCACCACTCACCTGTCTTTCTAGAAGAAAATAACACTCCTTTTGGCGAGTGGCTCTGCATGGTTTGTAGATTTTGATTGTATATACTGTAAACAAATAAAACTCTGGAATGTTCTAACTTATTATGTCATTTTAAACAAGTCAGAGTGATAAAACAAAACTTTGAATTTTTAAATAAAAATAGACTTTTCGATTTCTTTAAAATTAAGAAAGATATTTGAACATTAGCGCATACTTAAGCTGAAGTAATTTTCTAGAACATTTTTTTACCGTTACGACCATCGGTTACCGAGATATAATGCAGTTTTCTAAAGTCTGCGAATGTGAAGTTCGAAGAGGCACTGAGAGAAACTACAGGTTGGAAGCACTGGAAGTCTTGGAAAGATTTATCTCTTGTAGTGGTCTAACAACTGGCAAAAATTAAGCTTTTCCTTAACTGTTCTTGACGTCTTGCATCTATTTCCTAGGCTAAGTGGTGCAAATCAATGACCGGCGAGGTGCGACACGCGTTTAAATCAAGACGCACAGAGGAAAATTAATTTGTGCAACTCCAAGCTAATTTAGGTGGAAGCCATGCATTGACCCTACAAAAATAAGTATATAACAAATATGAATCTTGTTATGGTCGGAAAATGTCTCTTTGTTTTAGGTTCGGCAAGTTGATACGCGATCATGCGTTTCGGGTTGCCTAATCAGGTTTTAGGAAATTCGGAATTCTTCTTTCTTTCGAAAACGTCTCGTGCAATTTCACAGTGAGGACACACTTCCGGCCTTCATTTTCTTTTTTGAAATTTTGAATATTCTCAATTTTAATCTCAAAGCTATACGACGTGTCCATTCACGGTTTTGCTTTAGTGACGCTTTAAGAGCGAACTCTTTCCGGAAAAGATCATCGACAGTTTTGACTTATTGGTTTGGTGAATTGATTGCACCCATCTGGTTATATCAGGATGTGATCGTATTTCGAACGTAAATAAAACATCTAGTGCCGCCTGCAATCTAAGGTAGGATTTGGTGATCTCTGCTTTCATGTGGTCGAATTTATTTTTAGGGATTTTCCTATTTCTCTTTTTTCTTGTCCAATCTTTACTTATTCGTACCTTTAATTGTATGCTTTTGCTTCGATATTTTTACGTGCGTAGTGAGGCTATGGTGCTTGCCGAAAATTCGTGGCTATGTAAAATAGTTCCGCGTTACTGCCCGTCCGCATGTTGGATTGCAAATTCGAAAAATCTGGAACATCTGTAGTGGCGAACCCGTCCCGACATACATTCTTGGATCTTGTGACGTACAGCTATTAAGGTCAGGTCTTCGAAATGCGCGAATTTTTCTCACACCCGGCAGCGTATTCCACGCTTTCCAGTACGAAGGAGATGCATGGTTTTACCCATCACAGATCTTAAATAATTACGTATTGAAACATTTACCGATTTAACTGGATTTTAACATGTTTCCCTTTTACCTTGTGTGCGTTCTGATTTCACACTGTACCATTATATTGGTTAAGAATTGGTGAACGGTAACTTAAATGATCGAGGTGCGACTACAAGAACAACTCGCCTTTTTGTTGATAATTGGTACCTTATCCATCTTCTTGTCCATACGGGGAGGCCTTATCGTACGGTGAACTACGTGGATGATGTTATCAAATAACACTTTTCAAGCACTTGATGGAGTTCATTTCAATTGGGTATTTACACCTCACTGAATCGATTCCTTGCGTTTTATTTAAACAAATCCTTTTGCTTTTATATTCTCGTATACTATTGGTTCGCGCACTACTATGTAACTGCTCTCATCCAAATATAATGTATTTGTATAAGGTTGCTGTTGTCGTTTGACGTTAGCCATTTCTGTTTTCCTTTTTTAAGATTTCGTATGTCGTAGCTCTACTACTCCACATGGTTCGGCGGAGCGTATCACGGTAAGCTGTTTTGAGGTTCAGCAAGCCATAGATATTAATTTACTACCGTTTATAACAACTAAATATATATATTTATTAAGCATTCTTCATGTCAACGACCCCTATTTTCGGTTATGTTTATATTTTACCCAAAACTATTGAAGCCACGCGTTATTATGAAAATTAATTAAAATCAATTATATAGATATTCTTTTGACGTTGAACTTTTAAGCCTTAAAATATAGCTTTAATTTCTGGTTTTATATTACTTTTCCACACTTCAAGACGTCACTATTTCGGATAAAATTCATTTGTGCAACAAAAGCAGTTACTGAAAATAGCTCGTTCAGCTGTGAAAGCCGGTTTATTTACCAAAGGCTCTCGAATGCCTCTCCGATCTCGACCTTGATTTTTCTTCTCTTTAGGCTTGTGGTCCCGATATAAATGAAAACATATCCGATCGGTTGTTTAAAATTTTCACCGAAGCAGGCCCCATACGGAGTCTCCTCGCGCGAATGTTTTGCGGGAACAAATCTGTGGCATCTCATAAATGATAGAAAAGCGTGTCTCTTATGTACACACGCCAGATTGGCTCGTTTTGATCATCCGACCGTATTGACTTATTTTGTTTAAACAGTCAAAGTTAGCAGGCGTGGGTCTTTGCGCGAAAGACAAATCGCAGCGAATCATATTGACTTGATTAAATTTGTACAAGTTGGGGAGGCGTAAAATCATGTTTTGTAGCATGCATTTTTTATGCGCAAAACATCTTGCTGGTTTGCAATCCATTAGGCTACGCAACCAAACGTCCCTGGAGTGACGCCGAAATAAGGTATTGGAATTTTCGTTATTTCCGACGCGGCTCTGTGATTTTCGATGGCCACTTTATTATTCAAGTAGTATCAGGATCGCCTGCTTTAGCGAAGTTAACGTGCCATATTACAGCAAATCAATAATTCCAGCACATAATGCATCATGTTTGACAGGCAGAACAGTAAGTTCACATACAGCGCTCAGTCTTTGTTCGGCGATTATTTATGTTTCCCAACAAAAGTGAAACTGAGAAGAAAATGTTATCAACGTCTCCTTTATAAAAAATGAACGAACGCAACTAAGCATAAAATATATCCACCAAAGGAATTTTTACAAGCAACCAATCAAAATTCTTTAAAAATAGCAAGAGATTTAGGAGTCTGTTAATATAATTAGGAATAATTTCATTAACAGCGCACCAAAGAATATAGTTGGCTAGTTTATAAATGGCATTGTTATTCTTGTTCTTTAGATGATACAGAATATTTTATTCTCGTATCGTCTCGACGAACCTCTTTCTAAAGGTTCCTTGCCCATACATTTTTTTGCGTCCTTGTCAGTCCCCACTAAAGTCCCGTTTTTTTCGATGAGATTGTTCTATCTTCTCTCAATTAGTCTCTAACCTATTGGTTAGTGTTGACATACACCAATGACAATCTATTTCCAATTTTTATTTGTTATGCAAACGTCATATCTATAAGTAGCTACCAACTGAATTTATTTTGTCAATGGATTTTTTCTTGACCGGTTTTTGATGGTTTTGTCTCTTTGGCATTTTTGATTCTTAAGGATGCAATCCGAATCTTCACAACTTGTTAATTATCTTATGGCAATTAGAAGTCGAAGGTCAGAATTGAATAACACAGGCAAAAGGATCACTACCAGCATATTAAGAACGATCAGGGTGTGCTGCTCACGAAGATTGACGGTATAAGACGTAGATGGAAGGAGTACTATTGTTAGCTCTTATATGAAACTCACGCTAGTAACGATCGCATGCCATTTATAAATGAATAGAGACAGCATGGTGTTAATTGAATGCGAATGATATTGTCCTTACAGGCAAGAACCATGAGGACCCACACAGGAAGCTGGACCAGAGGATGACAGCTATGGAATCAGGTGTGTCGACAATCAGCAGAAATAAGACAGAATATGTTGCAGCTCCATGAACACCACCAAGCAAAGTATCATATACCTGCAAGAATATCCGCTCGGAAAAGTGGAAATCTTCAAATATATCCGCTCAATTCTTCCCAGGAATTGAAGTGGTCCACCAGCGTAAAAACACCAGGTGGCTGAAGCTTCGTACAACTGAGATTAGAATGCTTGGGGGGGGGGGGGGCTAGTGGCATTATCCTATTAGAAAACGTGAAAAAACACGTCTATGGGAGCTCCAAACTCAGACCCTTCACTGACAAATTCACGGAGAGTCGAATAAGGTGGTCACGCCACGTAATGAGAAAGCCGGAAGATCAAATGATCAGAAAAGTGTGCAGGACTGGAACTAAGCCGAGAGGCTGCAGCATAACGGACATCTCTTATTAATAAAAATCTCAAAAATGATGAATTAGAACCAGCGACGCCCTAGCATAGAAGATGCTAGCAAAGAGAGCGAACCCCAAATGGAATGGAATATTGGCGTGGACAAAGAATATAAAGAAGCATAGTTAAAGTTCGTGTCTGACACCACCAAGTACCAAATACCTTTTTTTCGGCCACGTTAACTTCAATTCCTTCCATCTGATAATCGTTATTGATATTTTGCAGCACATAGCTTTTGTCGTATCCATACTTTCGTTACAACACTGCTGTAGTGCCATGCTCATATACAGTTTCAGTGAAGGTTAGGTATGAACCCTACTCGAGTCTTGACTTTGAAGTTTTACGTGCTCCTTTAACAATATTGTCTCTGACCTCATAGTGATTCTTTAAATGAGGAGTAGATGGTTAGTAGATTTCCTTCTAATATTTCGAACAAACTTTTGTTTGACACACTATCATTAGTAAAGCACATATTTTACGCAAATACTAAAATAGGTTACATATAATTAAACACTTTTGGATATGTTCATTAGTATTTCACTATATTTTTAGATCCGGCTAAGAATTAACGCCGCGACTACCATTTTTTTGCACTCGGAGAGTTGTTAACAATTGTTGCACTTCCCTGCGCAGTGGACTGAAGTCATGCAGCAATCGGCAAGTAAATCGTGTAATGTGATTTTGCGAATTTAGCCAATTTAAGAAATAACTAGCGACATCTTCCGCTTTTTCATAATAATATCGCAGGGTTCTGCAAATGCGGGCTATACTGTACAGTTTCTACTCGGCGCATTCGGAAATTCAGCCACTAGTCAATAGAGGCCGCTTGAAATAGCGTTTTAGAATTCTGTGCTTATGAATTTACTGCAGTTTCTTGACGCCAGTCGGTCGCAATTCTGAGACAAGTCTCAACTAGTCTGAGTTTTCCGCGCCCGAAGAAGCGCTATTTTGTTCCAAATTGTTATACAATGTCTTGCAACAGTCGGAAGGCACATGTGTAAGAGAGAGATAGCTAGAGACGCCACTGTTCGCTAGTTACCTTGGATTTAACCTCTGTTTGCCACAGCTACTAAACGAATTAAGACATGTGTGAAGCTTTGAGGCATCAAGCGCGAAAACGCGCACTTAGTGAAGGCATATAAGCCAGCTTGTGCCATTCAGAACGCGAATTGTGTGTAAAATTACCTGTCGAACTCACGAAAGTAGCGTGCAGCTGTGGCAGCCGAGAAGTTAGTGAATGGCTGGAACACTTCGTTGCACCGTTGGCCTCGGTATTTTCGTTGTGCAAGGAACTGTTGAAGGGCCTTGAACGTGTTGTTTTCCGTTAGCCCCTACAGTAACGTTCAACGAAACCATCCAAGTTTTGTGTCAATCAAGCCTGTTTCTCTTTGAGAAATAAACATTGCAGTGTGTTGTGTTTAGGCTATTCTGTGGAAAATTGCGTATTACGTCGATTCCAGGGGCGTCGCCTGTCGTTTACTGTGGCCACCAACCAAATTATTTTCGGTCAATTCCAGACTTGTTGAAACGTCGTCGTGAAGCAATCCCATCTATAAAAGGAAGCACAATTTTGGTGTTTTGCTGTCGCTATGAACGGATATAACAGAAAGCTAGAAGCATCCCCGGAGTGTTCGTTTGCACAACGACAAAACCTGTAACGGCCAAGGCTGGAATGATTTTATCAACCCATTCGTCTCTCGTTAAAATAACCCTTGCTAAAAGCTACTTCGTTTAAGCACAAGCTATGCCGCTGTAATTTAGCTAGTAGGTGTTTATCAAAGTGTAAACGTCTTGGTGTGTTTAAAAGTAACATACGTGTATTCGACTGACAACGAACTTTAACTTAATGTAGTTGTATGCTGTGTTTTCTTCTGCTTTTTATAAAATTTTGTAATACAGCGTGAGTACTAAAATGTGGTGAAAGAGAGGGAAATTTTTAATTAAATCCTAGTAATTTTTTGCATTTATGTTCCTCGCAGGTGTATCACCCCATTATATGTTTTGACATGTAACCAGAAAGTTGCGAGATACATAAAAGCAAAAAATTACTAGGATTTAATTCAAAATTTTCCGTTCTTTCCCACTTTTTAGTACTCACCCTGTAGATATGTGTTATACTTTTTCAACGTTTCTACCGCTTGCCTCCGAATTGCAATTAGACCTGTTGTAACCGCGGTCCGGTGTCATGGTAACGTCGTGTTTATACCGTAACAATAGGGTAGGAATGGATCATGATGATACCCTGTGTCGTTCCACCAACACCCTCTAGACCACGTTTCGGCCCGACACAGATCTGGAAAGTCTGTCGCTACAGCACGGCTAAATCAAGGCGGTTGTCCCTGTAATCATTCTTGGAACGGTCGTCCATTGTTTATTCGATAAACCGACTCAAATCTGAAAATATTACTTCTGATTAAAGCACGTTCCGACGCTTTGTCCGCAGCTGTCTCAAAATTACAGCCGCTCGCCAAATTTTTACTCACTGCGGTGTGACTTTCTTGGTTCTTGCATTTATTATCGCTACTTACTGCATTCTGCTAAGTTAAACCTCTTTTATTAGTTAAGTAATGCACGTTGTGAATTATCGCCAATGTTTAACAGGCGAAGCGATATATGTGGTACATTATTTAACAATTGACATAAACTTTTAGTGCATTCCTCGTTGTGGCGCTACAGCGTTTTTTTTTGCTGACATATTTCATGTTTCTTTATCTGGTCTAGCGTATGTGATATTTCAACGCACAGGTAATTTTAGGAAAGATTTATTGCGTGCCCAGTGTGCTTTCGATAAATATATTTTTCTACGACCACTAAAAGTAGACTTTTAGCGCTAGCTTGTTTCACTAAAAGTGAAGTTTTATAATTTAGCGTGTTTAAAGAAATCAGCTGTTTACAGTTAGCACATGTGTTATAAAGTGAAGTGAGGTAATAAAACTACAATTTCGAACTGGAAGTGAGATTGTAAAGTTATTCTAGTTACTTCTTGCGTTAGAGGTAAAGTGTTTTTTAAATAATTAAAGCGTTATGTAATGAATATAGTCAGATGTGTAGTATTAATAATTACCTTTGATAACTGACTTTGACAGTACTGGCTTCACAAACATTCACCTGCGCGTCAAGGGCTCTGTCTATTATGACATAAATTATAACTGTCGTAGATGCAAACCTTTGTTAAATCGACATTTATCGATTAATAACAGTAAATTTAAGGTCGTAGAAAAAATATTGTATGCAACTCGTGCTAAAAGTGGTTTATGCACGAGACATGTTATGAAACTCGGCCTTCGGCTTCCTTTCATAATTTTGATGTCTCGTGCATAAACCTCAACTTTTAGCACTTGTTGCATAAATAGCTATTTTAGGTGTGTTGTTTTATTATAGCCGTTTTAAATTTGATTCTTTTTTATTTAATGCATGTAAAGCGAAATTTAGAATTTTTGAGCAATGCTTTACAGGAAATTGTAGCGCAAGGTAGGTCACATCTTGAAACTGGGCACGTTTTCATTGTAGTTGCGGTGATCGCCGTGATAGAATCCCCCATTCCAGGTCCATCCATATAAATTACACGTTTTTTTCCCGTATTTTCAAAAGTACCAGTTATTTTGACTATCGCGAACGATTATTTCCTTTCAGTCCACGACCCACCGCATCCCACTGAGTTAAATCGAGCACATTTTAAGATTTGTCATGGTTGGAGTTTCCCCTGTAAGAATTTCCTTAAAACCTTTTAAAAAATTAAGTTTCGGCATTTTAACTTAACGGCATCAGGTTTTCGCCATTCTTTATTTTGATATACATTACAGAAGCTTGTAGATTCAAAGGTTATCTTCTGGTTATTCATGAGGAAGGTTCTGAATCTAGTTGTTGTTTTTTCACATTTCTTGTGAAAATGTCTTATTTCGAGGTTATTGTTACAAAAAAACATTGGGTGTGGTCATTCTTCATGCATAGCGCTGTTCAAGGTTTGGGTGACGTAACTCGAAGGCAACCCAGTATGTGATGCAGCAGTCTGTATACTTCTAGCATTACCAAGTAACTTAACACATATAGGAAGCGTGGTGGCTTCAGCAAAATGGTGTTCGAATCGTGTGGCATGTGGCATGTGCTAAGGTGTGCAAATTGCGCCCGGTTTTAATGCATGCCAATATTAACAGGGTCGGCTTTAGGCAGGACCGTTTTGACATATTTTTTTAAATTAGTTCGAGGATATTTTTAAATGTACAAGTACCAGTACAGCCCCAGATTATATCACACGTAGGTTGTTCTAGAATGAAGTCTTATTTTTGTGTCTTTGTTTATGTTTTTATACGTTTTCGAAAATCAATATATTTGTGTAAGCAATGGCTTGTGTATGTTGTTTGATGTAGTTTCGGCCCAAGCACACTACCAGTTTCCTGTTTTTTGGGAAATATTGATCGTTCGCAACCATGACTGGGATATTAATAGGGTTTTATGTTCACTGAGCTATCAAGGTAATCGAACAGGGCAAATTTCTATATGGTTTGTAATAGGCTATAAGTAGTGTTATAGATTTTATCTACTCCAGTGGGATAAGTAACGCATTACGTCACTCATTTGACACTATTTCAGTTACGTAATGAAGCTCATTACACCACTCAGTTATGTAATGGTTTCATTACGCAACTGAGTTGTGTAATGACTTCATTACGTAACTGAAATAGTGTCAAATGAATGACATAATGACATTTGCCTACTAAAATAGTTTTGAAAATGACAGATCTGACATTTCTCTTAATGCACTTTTCTCAATTTTAGGCAGTCGTAGATAAAATTTTGTACAATACATGTGTGATAATGCATCATTAATAAACTTGTGTGCTTACATAACTCGTGCTACGCACTCGTTTGTAACTTACACACACGTATATTAATGATACTGTTATCCCACTTGTATAGTAAATAACTATTAGTGGACGATGATACCGTGGGAATTAAACTCAGAAGTCCTCCTCTAGAGGCAGAAGGTCTATCTATGATCCATACTCCACTTCCTTTATTTTTTTATTATCATATTCCACAGCAACATTAAACTCCTCATTCATTGCTTCTTTTTGACAGATCGATGTATAACTATACAGCGGTTGTTGAAATTGTTCGGATATTTCTGTCAATATATTTCCTTTCTCACTGGTTATCTAATTACCTGTTGACCGAATCTTCCAATGGTCGGATTGCTTTTGCCTTTGGGTAGCCTATTATAAAATACTTTATTTCTACTTACTTAATTTATGCCGTTGTTAAGTCGTCTACATATGCATGATTAAAATGCAAACAAATTCCATTATTAGAATATCCATAAACATACACTACAACGTCACTGTTGTATTGGGTATTAAATTGGAGCCCACTCTTCGCATTCTCTCCATTATAAGCCCATTTCTGAATTCTGCAGCTAGTGTTAATTAAAACTACTCCTAAACTGTTTAAGCTGGCTTCAATGGAGCCCGCTAAATCAACTCGCGCGGAAAATCTCAAAAGAAAACTCGTTGACGACGGCGGAAAGAGACGTCCCTGAAATTAAAATAAAGCGACGAAAGCGAGACGGGCAGCCTTTCCAGTTTCGCGGAAAGCCAACATGTATAGTGGGTTATTTCTAAAGCTTTATAAGGAAGCTTATAAGGACGTTTAAAATTAATGGAGAACGGTAAAACGTGAGCACGGAGACATATTTACTAAAGTTGAATATGCTCTGTGGTTACAAAAGCTTGAAATAGTGAGTTATTTCAGTTCAGTTTGTAAATTGTCAGAAATCCTCAAGAAGTATTGTTATTGAAACACATCAAATGTTATTTTTAGGAATCGGGCTTAACTTGTTTCTCCGATTCGGCTACTTCTTCCAAGTGTTTACGGGATTTAAAAACTTAAGAAAATGCTTTCTTTATTGGGGAATTTTTCTGATTTACAAAAATACGAGGTGTATTAACGACTGAATCATCCCGTTTCAAAATTTAGTGACTTCAACAATTTTAAATAAAAATTCTTACAAGAACTAGGGTTGAAATAGCGATGTCGTTGCAGGTGCTTACATCTAAAAGACCGCAGTCAGTGGAAAAGATTGTAGGATAGTTAGTAAGCTTCAGATTAAATTATGAAATATATTTCCACGTTTTCAGTAAAAATGCTAAAGAGGGCAACGGACCGTATAATTTGGAATATGTATCACCAAAATATACAAATATGCATATTACTGCATACCCTCAGGCAACAGCTGCCGCGTAAAAAGGTTTAATTTTTAATAATCAATAAGGAGCCCTTTTACTTACACCATTTTGAATTTGGATTTTATTTTCACCAACATTTCTAAATATTAATTATTAAGTAGAACAATAACATATTCATTCTATCACATTTTTTATTCTGAAGAAAGGATATTAGATGTCTTACTAAAATCAACCACTTCATTTTCTGAACATGCAACACATCCTGTAAGTCCAAATATGGTATGTAACCATGTTTAAATGTTTAATTTGTTCCATGATCACTCATGCTTTTTATAATTTTTTTTAACAACCTCGAAAAAATATAGATAATATTCAATACACTAAGGATATTGTATGTTAATATTCCTGTCACCAAGTGCATATATTATACAACTACGAGTATTAATTTTAACTTTCATGGAGATAAATAAATTCAAGTGACAAATTTGTACTAGTACAATGACAACGATTATGCAAGTGCAAAATTTCAGCGATAATTTGTGCCACTTCAACGGATGAAAATATTTGTTTCTTGAGCAAATAGTGCGTAGGACAATATTTCTACTGAACATTCCACGTCCACTAGACATTCCCAGATATTTTTTCCGCTAATCACTCATACTTTTTGTAAAAGCATTAATAAGATAAAAAAAGATATCGGTAATATTCAATGCACTGAGGAAATTATAACTAAATATTGCCCTAAATATTCAAATAACCATGACTATTCAATTCACCTGTCATCTGTCAAAAAGTAACCAATGAAAATTCAGAATTCTGACGTTTCTTGACCAATCAAAAAAATATCAGCGGATATATCTTCCTAGAAGGTATTCAAGTGACTATTTTTAACAAATGCTATTTTTATTAGAAAAAGTCAATATTAGTGTTCTGTTACTATAGAAATTGCGTAGTTTGTTGCTAGATTTACTGAAAACTAATTTGAAAAAGTAGTTTGGTTCATTAAATAGTCCCTCGAATACCATTCTTAGTCAAAGTTAAGTAGATTATTTTTGCAGTGGTATCACTACTCATGTCCATTGCGCTTTGGATTAGAACTCGTGCTATCGCACTCGTCCTAATCGTACCAAAGCGCAATGGTCATTCGTGACACCACCGCAAAAATAGTCGACATAACTTTGACTACTCATGGTATTATAAGTGAGTATATTTAACAACTATTGATTTTAGTTTCCTTTGAGATAAATACATTCAAGTGATAATTTTGTATTAGTGCAATTACAATGACTGTGCAAATGCGAAATTTCAGCGATAATTTGGGCCACTTCAACAGATTAAAATCTCACTATTTTTACTCAACATCACACGTGCACTAAATATTCCAAAATAATTTTTCGCTGATCACTCGTCCATATAAAAGCATTAACAAGATGAAAAAATATCGATATTATTCAATACACTAGGGATATAGTTGTCGTAGAGGTATTTTGGTTAAACCGTAGGTGTACTGCAGGTAAACTGCCAGGACCGGCTTCTAAAATTTTATTTATAACTTCTAGTTCTTCACCACTTTTTTGCGATACGTCTTCATTGGCGACTTCTTCATCATCACTCCAGGGTCTCCACATTTTAAACCTCCATCCGTTTCGCTCAAGTTTGAAAACAACTACTGCCATGTAGTAGTTTTAGGGATAAATATATTATATATGAATTAAAAGCCACCTATGTAAAATGTTTACGCCAGATACTGTTTATTGATTTGCATTCTCTAAATACAATTAGAATTGAAAATGAGTTAAAATGTTGACTCAGTCCGGCTCGTATAGATAAGATACTGGTAATGCGCTTATCTTCAGGTACCATCTTAAGACGGTTTCACCAAATAGCTCTACCTCAACTATACTGTAAGTTAATATTGCCCTAAATATTTAAATATCCAAGACCATATTTACATCTATTTATTTTAGTCTCCTTGGATCTAAAGAATTTAACTGAACATTTTGTACTAGTGCAATTACAATGATTGAGCAAGTGCAAACATTCAGTAACAATTTGTGCCAATTTAACAGATCAAAATCCTCATTTTTTGAGCCGACAGTACGCAGGACAATATTTTTATGGACATCACTCATGCTTCTCGCAAAAGCATTAATTAGCTAGAAACAATATCGGTAATGATCAATACACTATCTTCATTTGAGCATTTGCACGAATGAAATATTTCTATTTTTTAAATTTCGTGCTAAGATAATCAAGTATTAGTAAATATTTGCACATATACAATGTCCCATGGATTTTCCCACATCAGACTGCCAACTAAAATTAAAATTTGATAGTTTTGAGAATTTTTAGTAATTTTTACATCGAAAACAAGTGAATGCAGGAAAAGGTGAATCTAGAATCTCCTCCAACAATAGTCTTGCAATATATTTCTCTTGCACAATGAATATGGGCATATTTATTATTCACGCGAGATATATGTAATTATTGAATTTTGCCCTAAATACTAAAATAACCTAGAGCATTGCTATAACCATTTATTTTAGTTTTCTTCAAGATAAACAAATTTAGGTGATAATTTGAGTAAGTGCCATTTGAATTATCATTTGTTCAACAGATCCAAATCTTCGTTTCTTGAACAAATAGTACTAGGACAATATACTTACTGAACATCCCAGGTGTACTGAATATTCCTAAACAATTGTTTTAACTGATAACTCATGTTTTTTGCAAAAGTATTAGTAAACTCGGAGATATTATCAATAAGATTCGGTGCACTAAGACTATTGGCATTATTTGACATTATCAAACTGACAAGTTAGATTTTGTTTCTATTGCAATGTATCAAGTTGGCAGATAGTAATTAAGAAGACTCTGCCCTTATAACGTAATATTTATTTTTAACTAAAATGACAGTTGGCATTTGCGTTTGCTCCACTCTTATCTAACTATTATAAATGATCATTAGTTGTGCTAAATTAAAAGCAGCCTCTGGTTCCTCCTGATAAAACAACGCTTTCATCCTGTGTGTTTTTAGGCTTTAAACCTCCGTAATTGTTAGAATTAACAAACGTGGCAAGGGTAATAGGGTAATCGAGTGAACTAGTAGTGAAAATTATAAATTGAAGGGATGGGAAACCTGCCCTTTCTCAGTAAAAGTGGATTTTCTCAGTTCTCACTATATTTTCTAAGAGGAAACTCAAAGTACTGAAAATTTTTGCCAATCTCCCGTAACTATTTATCGTTGAACGCAATTGTTGGTAAATTCAAAGCTTATAATGAAGAAAAATACATTTTAATTCTAATGAACACACTTATTTAAGAATTGGGAAATCAGATAAAATCGTACAAACTCTTATAAATCGCCCATAATGCCTGAAGCAGCATTCGTTCGCAAAATCGCAGTAAAACCTTTAAGCGCTTTATCTCGGCGAATAATGCGAGTGATAAAATAAGCCGACTTCCGGAGGTTAAAATATTGGGATAAGAAAATTGCATTAGGAAGAGGAAACACTGAGACAAAAGCTGTAATTTGGCGGAACATGGCCGGGGGGAATCGTTGTATCACCGTTATAACGGTGAAAGCTAATGAAGAAAATTAAATTCTCAGAACATCGAAAGAAATTAGACGTCGGTATCACATCCAACACGTGTAGCGCAGCCCTACCGAAAAAGACGAAGAGTAGATTACCAAAGCTGTTAGGTCACGCATAGTCAGGGACTTAACATAACACTTTGTTAAATAAAAGCTCTTTGAGGCAACCGATCCTGGTATGGAAATTAAGAGGAACTTGAGAGAGGTGTTCTGTAATGATACTATTGGTCCTAGTGCCTTGTAGTGCAGCGTTTGAAAATCCAGTTTGATTGTGAAAATGGCTGTTATTTAATTCACGTTAAACATTTTGAACTATAAACTACACGTTTATTTAAAAAAATGAAAAGTATTGAATAAAATAAATATTATAAGTTATATATATATTATATATTCTCAGTCACGTTGAATGCATTGTCTCTTTAATAAAAATGAGAGCTGGCCTCCTGTTCGGAAGATCTCGGGTAGTGGAAAGAATTTTTCAAAAATCCACTCATTGTCTGGGGTCTGTATCTGACCAAGTGAAGCCATTAATCGTACGGCTACGATAAACGATTCTACCTGAGGAATGGCGGACTACAGATTAAATACCAGGACACAAACCCTATACACGATCACAAACTTTGAGAAGGGTACCGGAAAACCATCGCAAAGGGACTACTTAATGCGCAGATAGATGGCATAGCTAGACCATCAAATTCAAAGAGAACACACTGGCGTCGTAAAATGAAAAGGCACGCACGAACGCATCCTGAACCTCACACAACTAATAGTAAAAGCTAAGGAATTGACCCTAAGGTTATATATTTATTTTATACGCTACCAAAAGGCTTTTGACAGCGCCAACAAGAAGAAACTGTGAAACATTCTAGAGTAGACACAAGTGACACAATAATTGGCACACATTGACCATATTATCACCAGGTACGAAAAAAGAAAGGTATACTCATTACAAATGCTTGACAAATCATCCATTGATATTAACTAAAATGAAAATCGTTCTAGCACCAAAGTATCGTTTAGCAAATAATGCCCCGAAATGTCTTAACATACACAGACGAAGAGAAATATTGTACTACGCAATTCTCTGACCGTGTAAACGTTCTATCTCAAATCCTCCCTGACAACATAAAAGAAGTTGATATTGACAACCTGTGAATGTGTTTGAGGGAAAGCCTTTACAAGGCTGCAGCATATTCGCTCTACAATCACCATCGCTAGTAAAATTAAATTGAAGAAATCTGAAGCACTATCAAGATTTAGTTATAATCAACATATATGTAAAAAAATAACGGCAATAAAGCCGATTACAAAAACTATGGAGATTGCTTTACGGTTCACAGCGGGCAATATCCTAATCGTAATTATAACGCGACGCCTAGGATCCGTTACAAGAGAAGTTACACCAGAATTCCATGGAGTTTCCGTCTAATAAAGGAACACTTGCTATATTTACACTTCGGCAACTTCAACAACATTCCCCACCTTCAAAACTAAGCTTCAGATGATCTTTGCAACATTACGAAACAAATAAAAACATCCGAGGAGTTGGCAAGGCACTAAGTACCGACTTCAAAACAATAAGACCAGCTGATATGTAAACAGAGCTCTAGGAAAATGTTGAGGGTGTACTAAAAATGTCGTTAATAAACACCTAAAGGGAGATAAGCGACGTCAAAAGAAGAAGGTTTGGGTAACAGATAAAAATGTTCACCTAATGGGCAGGAAAAATGCTGCGAAATTAAGAGACTAAAAGAAATACCAATGGAAATATGGTGGACATAACATCAGAAGAGAAACCATAAAAACCAATAAAGCCTGGATGACGGAAGAATGTAAGAAAATAGAAGAGCTAGAGAATAGACACGATGCCTTCAACGTCCACAAAAACATTAATTAGGGTATCGACAGGAGCAGACAAAGAAGCACCAGAAACATAATTGACGATTGTAGTAATATGGCATTGAAAGTAGAATAGAAAACCAAGGTTTCGAAGAAATATGAGCAAGAGTGCTTCAACGACAAAGAGTTCCCCAAGAAACTGAACTTAGACAAAGTTGGTGGACGATAAGTTATCGTCTTGGAAGTAACACTTGCCATCACTCTTTCCAAAAATAGCAAGACACCGAGTTCCGATGGTATTCCTATAGAACTACTGAAGATCATGGAAGCAGACCGTGTCAAGACCCAGTCGTGCACAGCGGTCATAAATAACCCCATGGAAAGAACAGGATGAAGTGCGCAGACTCCCAAAGCTGAGCAGTGTCTTGCGAAGAGCTGAGAAGGGTCGCAAGTATGCGACAAGCTCTGACGGCGCAATGTCCGCACTCGCTTACTTAGAGCGAGTACTAACAATTAACACGCTTTAGTGAGGAGCAAGGGCGTTGAGTCCAAGCTGCAAGGAATCGACCGCGCCGAACGGAGTGTTGCATTAAGGAAAAGGTTGATGTCGTAAAACCCTCGAAGACAGGATATTCTATTGGGGCATACGAATACTGGGGGATTCTTAATCATTCAATAGACCAGTCGAAGGTCGTAAATCGTTCCGCTTAAGCAGTAGGACAGGAGGAAATATAATAAGAAGCAAAACCAATGTTTCGTGATTGAGTGTTAACATGCCAGTTAAAATCGCGCAGTATATTCTTGTCTACTAATTTTTACATGGCATTGTATTGTTGAAAATTAATTACATTTTATTATATTTTTTTATATCTATTAAGTATTTATTGTGTGTGAGTGTAAGCCAAAACTAGAAAATCACACCCGATGACTGACTTATGTCCACTTTTTAACAAAGCCACTGCAAAAACTTGTCAAACTTTCAGGATCATCCCTCTCATGAACCATGTGTGGAAGGTCTTCCCCAAGGTAATTCATAGTCACATATAAAACTGCGAGGAAAACATAAGCCAAGCACAATTCGGTTTTTGTAGAAGTCTTTTCTATAAGTGCTCTTTCAGCGGAGCGGGGACATGTACGTATTTTGCGTGGATTACACCAAAACCTTTAGCCGCTGCCAACACAAAGGAATGATCAATAAGCTCGGGGACCCCAGGTGGATGAAAAGCACATACGTGTTTTCACTAATTCACGCTGGGAGCAGAAGACATCCCGTAAAAATTATGTGAGGTGTAAAATGAGGTTGCTTTGTAATCTGTACTCAGATCAAATATCCAGGAAAGCTCTAAAAGAAGTTTAGTACGGCATTAGTATCAACAGACAAATCATCAACAACATACGATTCGTAGATGACTCTGTCCTGATGGCGGGCACAACAACTGGTCACCAGAGTTTACCATTCGAGTCGAAAGAGCGGTGGACACCTTAATCTCAAAATAACCAAACACATAGTCATCAGTAAGACTCTTGTATGGTTCATAATCTTCATAGCCAACGACCAACCCATCTAGAGGGTGACTAACTTCACACACCTTATATTAGTTGTACTCCCAACGAGACATATAGTTTTGTAACGAGAAAGCTAGTACCGCCCTCAAGCAGATCCACTCAGTCTAAGCTGTTGAGATATCAGCCTCAATCTGAGGAAGAGAATTGTGAGGTACCATGTTCGAAGACACGATGAGGAGAGTTGTAGACCTACAGGCATCTGCTACGGATCTCACAAGTGGATCATATTACCAACAAGGAGGCCCTTCGAAGAATGTGTTGCTGACGGGAGCTGCTGAACAGCATTAAATATAGAAAGCTAGAATAATAGTTTTTCTAAGTCACGAGGAATATACACAAACACCACGTTTTACAACTTTTCATTCAAAGAAATAGAAAAAACTAAGGTGCGATAGGAGGAAAAATTTCCAGAACGGATGAGGTTGTAGAACAAAAATAAGAAGGAAAAGAATATTTGTACATGTGGTACTTGCGTTAGATGCAAAACATACGGTGGATTATAGAATATCCAAACATTGTTATTCTCCCAAAACTCAAAACAAATGAAGAATGCCAAATGTGCATGTTCAAAAACAAGTTTACCTTTGCAATGTCTATGATCGTCAATACGATCAATAATGGCGTATAATAAAAGTAAACTAACAAGAGGGGAGATATAAAGCAGCTGCAGAACTGCATAGGCACCCCTGGCTAAACGCTACCTTAAAACTATTAACATGTATTATCCAGCAAATATACTAAAACGCCATAGAGCTTTTGGAGAAACAGCAAGGTTCCAGACAAACAATTCTTATAATACAACAAACTATAGGAAAATGAATTGAATTTCATTTTGTAAATATAACTAAATGATTCCACAGAGTTACAGTAAACGACGTCCATCACAACAGAAAATATAATAAAAATATCTGTAAATTTTATAGGAAATTATACAAAAGCATATAACCGGGACATGAAGTGCAACTTTATATGCCCTACGGCCTAAAAAGCCATATTACGCCCGCTATCGAGGATCAGCAAAAAAGATTATGATTCCAAAATAAAATAAATGTATTTAATGTATGCTTACAAAATAGTATTACCCCTGGGACATTCCAGCAGGCACACCTACGTTTAAAATACGTCGAAGAGACGTTTACATAGTTAAGAAGACGTTATTCGTTGAAAATTAGACGTTAAATGTTAACCCAACAGCTAACGCCATTTTCTCAACGTGATTTTTAGTAACCCTTTTTACTGTTTACGTAATAATTCCGTTTAAGTGTTGGCTATCACCTTTATTGAACGCGTTTATATGACGCCGATAAGCAGTTGATATTAAGAGCTTTTTACACAAGCAGTTAATGTTAAACGTAGATTTTATGATTATAAAAACACAAAAAAAATTTATTTTCCATTACTTTTGTATGTCATTGATTTTAAATGTGGTTTAGCCAGTGGTTAATATTAAATGTTAACATGATATTCACAGAAACAGGTAAATTCCAATTCCAATCGGTGACACATCTAGTTCAAGGCGAAGAAATAACTAGAGATGAAAATGTCCTAGAACGAAGTTTATACATATAAATAACTGGGTGATACATTTAAAATAAGAAGAGACGACCAGATGTGTAAACTCCAGCTATGTATTGGTCTAGGACGCGCAGAGTTTGAAAAGTTACATTATATTCTAAAAATAGCAACTTAAACACTTGAGCTCTCCAAACAAAACATAAAACCAATATAAATCTAGTCACTGTTGATACAAGAAGTAATAACTCCAGGGTCAAATAAAATCATATTGAAAAAACAAAAACAGATACACCAAAATCCTATACATAATTACTTTAAATGTCCAAATATTTCTCCTTATGTTATCTGGGCACTGAAGCTATAATTACACAGGGCTCATAATTTGCATATATAATTATTTCCATTTTTTAAATGGTCTCGGGAAAAGGGACTTTGACCATATAACCACAGTGGTCGGTGTCGAATTTACCTGGTGCTTCGCATGCCTAGAAGTTTTTCATAACAAACAAACAAACAAATCTTCTATATCTCTGTATTGTTCAAAACTACTTTTAATAAGCTTTCTCTGACATTTCATTTCCTAGCCCTAAATTTCCAGATTGAATTTTCTCCTTTTTTCGTTTTGTCGTGTTTGATATTTCTGGTTTTGACAGAGGTTCGATTTTTATTTTCTAAACCTGCTTCATTTTTGTGCTCGTAGAGTTGCAAGTGTATAAATTTGCATTATAATAGCCTCTGTTTGTCATCCCTTGAAATAAAGCATCTTATTAGGGGACTTTCCGAAAATATAAAGATATACAGGGCGTTCTAAATTTATTAAGCAGACGGTAGCGCATGTGCGTAGCCCGAATATGTACAGTCCCTTGGTGGCAGCTGAGCGGAGCTTATATGACGGTCTCCGTGTCGAAAATTTGGATGCCAATCGAAACGCTCGTTAGGGCATTAAAAAGGGAATAAACGTCATTTCAGGGTTTATATATGAGCCATAAAACACACATGTTGAGCAGAAATCCCCTTCTCTCAAGCTTGGCCAAAAATCTATCTCTCATCTCCGCAGCACCTCAGCCAACACATTCCTGAATTAATCGCCTGCTCCAAATCTTTAAAAAGGGTCTCACGGAGTCTTCTGCAGCATTCGGAATTCAGTTTCAGCATTCGAATTCAGACTCAGGGTCTTGAACGAGACCATTCCGGAGAAAGTTGTGCAGTCGAGTGGCATTCAAGTGTGTATGACCACGGTCAGTTCAAATTTCGGAAGGATATCTCCTAATACCGCTCTACGAGATTAATCACTGAACCGATCAACCTCGGTCACTTAAGAAGGGCGTGCCTGAGTATCGTATCGTCTATCGTCTCGTTAGCAGCATTCCCGGATATCCTGCTGAAAGGATCAACCACGTTGCCCAAACCCTCGCTCGATTCAGCACCGCTTACCCATTCTGTTTCTATTGGGCTTCCCGAATTCTACAGCAGTCCTAGCGCGTTCCAGAGGAACATATTAGCTACGCAAACCAGTCAGGATCTTGCAAGGTACAGTGTAAAATTTGTATTAATATAGACGCCAATTAGTTTCGCTAAGTGAAATAGTACCTCGTATAACGGCAAAAACAGTCATTATCGTTTCACAAATTAATAATCTCGTAAACAGTTAAGTAACATTACCCATGAAAATATTTGGCAGGTTGTAAAACACCATGACGTCATGAAGGGCTTAGAATTCAGTAATTAAGTCAGCTGTGATCCTTGTACTTTAATAGATCACATTTCAAATACTCTATGTTTTGTTTTGATCTGACGGTTGTTGCATTGCGATCTTTCTTGTATTTGAGTTTAAAAGGTTGTAGCTGTAGGAAACCACTTAAAACAAGTTCCATCCAGGACAGCGCTAGGAAGGAAGTCTCTGTCTTTCCGCTTTTAAGAAATCGTCCTTATTATCGACAGAAAAGCGATGGCGCTCAAGGCATTATATTCCCTTCATAATTTATCGAGTCCTTGCCCGTTGTAAGAACGAATCTCGGAATAACCTACGCCAGGGCTGTCCAGCTTCAAGTGGCCCAAGGGCCACTGTAAAAATATGAAAGTTGTGAGGACCGCATCATAAAATGTATCTTTGCGACTTTGAGAGTGATTTGTAATAAATGTAAAACGTGTATATTTGGATACTAATTTTTATTTTTTGAGAAAGCTTAGGTTACATTACAAAAAGCATTGAAACATGAAAAAGATACACAGGGTGTTCTCTGAGCTAGCCGACAAACTTACACCGTGTGTTCTAGAGGTGATTCTAAACAAAAAAAATCATACACATTTTAGATTAATTCCTCTCGGTTCTTGAGATATCAACCAAAGAAAAAATGTGCATCAATTAATGTAAATTTATGTATAGAGATAAGTAAGCTAGATAAAATGGCAGTTTTTGGTATAAGTAAGAACTGTCAAAGTAATCATTAATTAACAACTAGAAGAACTAAACATTACTAAAAAAAAACAATCAAAAACGCGTTGGTGGCAACTGCCAGACTGAGACAAAAGACAAGACAAACGGAGGTGAGCGCGACTATTTCCTAACACAATATTGCCAGATAAGGTGAAAATTCTTTAACTAATGATATATTTTTGTACCTTTGTTTTATATACCTATATGTTATATTGTTTTCAATGATTTATAATTTATATTTCAGATTCATGTTTTCTGAAATTATAGTATCTATCGATCCGAGGGCCGCAAAAAATAACCTGGCGGGCCACATGCGGCCCGCAGGCCACGTGTTGGACAGCCCTGACCTACGCCCTTCTCGACTAAGCCAGTCGGTAACCCTTTATTACCACCATTCTGGGCGGGCTGGGTTTGTGATAACCCAATACTTTTGTAATCTCGTCTTATCAGGTAATACATTATTAAATTTGTAAATTTTGAGCACCCTGTATACCATTTATACCCACAGCTACTATTTTACACTCTAAAAGTAATTCATGAAAAAGATACATTATTGTACCGTTTTTCTTCATTTAATTGTTTTCTGTTACTCACAGCAGTCGTCTGAATTTCAGCATTTGCTTTGATAAAATCGTTAATATCTTCAAAATTATTGACGTTAGAGTCACAAATTTGATATCAAAATGATTAGCATTTCAATACAAAACTTTTAAGCTACCTAAATATAGGACATTTAATTAAAAAAAGTAAGTGCGATTCACTACACTTTTTTAATCATTCTATATAGTCCAGTTTATTTGAGTAGTGTGCACCACCTTCGTACCTACAACTTTTATATACACATAGTTTCATAGTTTCAAAAATATCTTGCAGCTTCCTATCGTTGCCGAACCCTCTATATTCTTTAAAGAATTTTACACCAATCTAAATCAACAAAACAGGTAAAATACGAAAATTCAACAAAACATGTACTAGTAATATCAAAAGAGCCGCTGAGACGTAAATTGGAAGTAGACTACAAAATTGTTCAACCAGTAATGAATATTAATATTACACCGGCGTGGTAATTTCGAGCAATCGAAACCTTCTCAAGAAAACTCAAAATGCAAGCTATGAAAGTTTTTAGAAAATCAGGATGTTTAATAAAACCATCTAAAATTAACTATATGCACAACGATGGTAAAGTCAAAATCGAGACCAAGTTAGTAATGCAGTTGCGTGTTTCGGAGGTACCAGGGTGCATTGACTGCAATTCGCAACACTTTGTTCTGAAATCTCTGCGTATGTTGGTTAGAGATTTATTGTACCATTTCGGTGATCCATACAGGAGTAACGGTCGTAAGAGGCATTTATAGAGGAGGACTGCACATTCAATTTCAGTTTCTGATTAATATGAAAGCTCCAATTGAGCCGCGTGTCGAGATGGATGCCTAGATATTTGACTGCGAAATCGTGTGATTTCCAGGGTATCGATGTGTTATTAATGTGTAGGCTAGTAACTCTTCTAAGCGTGAAAATTTTGGCTTGACGTTTTTCGGGGTTTATTTGAGTATTCCACTGTTGGAACCATCGGTAAATTTGCTTTGTTGCTTGTTGCAGTGTTAATATAGCTTCATCCAGAGGGTTTGCTTGGGTAAGAACGGCTGTATCGTCAGCAAAGGTGGCCAGAGTTGCTGTAGTTTTGGGCAAGTCAGATGTGTAAATGCAAAATAGGGTTGGACCCAGCACGCTGCCTTGCGGGAAGCCAGCGTCGATGGTTTTGGTTTCTGATAGTGCTGAGTTCACTAGAACAGCGAAGGTTCGGTCTTCTACAAACGAGAATAAGATGGCTTTAAGATAGAGTGGTAGATTGATGTCCAGGATTTTCTTTTTCAGGCTTTCAAGCCGGACTCTGTCGAATGCCTGTTATACGTCAAGAAATAAGGCCGTGGTGTATTGCTTGTCTTCAAAGCCGTGCTCAATGAGTTCGCTGATTCGCTGCAGCTGATGGCATGTAGAATGGAAATTTCTGAATCCAAACTGGTGGGTTGGGGTTGTGTTGTCGAGTGCAGTAGTTAATCGATCAAGTATTACTTTTTCTAGCAGCTTGGAAAGCGTAGTCAGCAATTGGTCTATAGCTGTTAATTTTGGTTTTGTTTTTGCCTGGTATTTGGGCATGTTTCCAAGCCAGAGGGAAGTAACCTTTAGGCAGGCATTGAATGTTGTGTTCAGATGAGCTAGAGCTTTCTGGGTGAGATGCTGAAGGATGGAGTTAGAAATAAGATCGTGACCAGGAGACTTTTTTGGTGAAAGTGAGTCAACATAGTTTTTAAGTTCCTTAGGGGATGTTGGATAAATCATATCTGGGATAGGAACATTTGTTTCGATGGACGTTATTACTTGGTTAAGGGGTGTGGGGGAACAAGTCATGATGTTTATAAAAGTTGCTGCCAAGTGTGAAGCGAAGGCGGTGGCTTTTTCTTCATCGGAAGTGTAGTGTGCATTATATGCATCATTAGTGAGTGTGGGCAGTTCGTCACTTTGCTTTAGGATCTTTTTTGTGGTTCTTCATAGACCCCTGTCTCTTGGACTGATGGTGGCTATGTGATGTTTGTAGGTGTTACTTTAGTACGGCTTGTACTAAGCTATGCCACATAAACACGTACCCAAACTAAAATACCAAACACAAAATAAGGATGATGCAATGAAGACACTTGAATCAATTGTAGGAATGATACTACAAGATAGGCAGACTAGCTCTAGAAGGAAAATGAGTAAATTCAAGATCTTGAAAAATGATGTAACAAAAAGTGGAACGAACATTTACGTAGAATAACAGATGAGAGAATAGTCAAAATCAGTAGAAATGACGGGTCACCTGGCAGAATACCAACTGACAGACCTCCCGACGATAAATGGAAAGTTGACGACATCATCCATGGAATAAACGGAAAAAATCATATTACAAGAAAGAGAAGAAGCAGGAAGAGGGATTATCTAACACGACTGTTCCGCAGAGAGCGAAAGTAATAAAGGAGAGAGATAACAGATTTTCTGAAAATAAAATAGAAAAAGTCGCAAAATTCGGAAAAGATGCTCCTTTTAGACTTTTTAGGGATTTTCATTCGCATATTGGAGCAAAGTACTCTTATTCATAGTACCGTCTGTAGGTCAAATAAAGAATAGGTACAGGGAATCTTCTGTCAGAATGTTATATATCTTTGGTCGCAGCTCCACTTTGCAAATCAAAATTTTTATATAACAAATATTAAATGGATCTACCCTCTTGCTTAATAAGAAGAAGTAGTATCAAGAATATTTTCTCAAACACTTACCTTTCTACTTATTGAATTATTTTCAATTGACATTTCTCACTAATGAAAATATGACATTTAAAATTATGTCATTTGATCCTTATTTAAAATTTACCTCGGCTAGACAGTTATTAAGCAATGAGACTCTATTTCGTCCTCAGCTCAATGGGTTAACTTTAAACTTATTAATCTTCTTATTTTTGAGAACTAAATTATTATAAATTATTATCAAATTGACTTATTTGGTCACTTACACTCTATTGTACATTCAATTGAATCTTCTTATACAGTTAGTTAGTATTGTAAAGATTTGTCTGACATTACAATAAATCGAAATAAAAATGTTGTCAAATTATTTAATCAAATGTTCTAACTTTTTCCAACTTTGATATTAAAATTAATTAAGATACCCTAAACCAAATATGTTAATTTCTAATTATAATTTCCGAAAACGTCGAGTACCCGAATCAATGTAAATTTAGAAAAATAAATATTCTAAATTATTCTCTTAAACTAAATTACAAATATTTCTACTAATTTTGCCGTACCAAACTTCTTATTTATTTCTTAATGAAATAAAAGAAATACGCACCAACCTTCTGTAAGTATCGCTTGTACCTGAGTGTATTTTCTATCAGCTCTTAACTGAATGACAGCCTGTAAATACCTCCTTTGGGTTGTTCACGTCCAAAATAGCTCGTTGCAGCACTATGACCCCTTAAGATCTGGATATATCGTAGTACAGCATGCCACAAACACAAACACTTGCACTTTTTACTGGTTGAAGCAAAAATTGCCACTTCAAATGGCTTCAAACAATCTTGAAGTTCTAATCTGAATAATTGTTGCGACCTTTAGTCAAATTTGATCGTAAAGAAAGTTGTCTTGCTATTACGTATCAAATATACAATTATTACTTTCACAATTAAATGAAATCTAGCCCTTTAACGTGATTATTTTAACGTCGATTATTATTCACAAGATATTTTTTCACTTCGTGTAAACAACAACACTGGTTGCCCATTACTACTCCCACCAGTTATCTACACACAATTGTTATCACATGATACCCACTAGATATCTGGATATTATTATTGAATTAATTAAGCGTCCACACAGCATGCTGCATTACAAGCCGCAAGAGGAGGCTAGCTGAGACAGCTGTCTTACATGCCTATAATGAGGTTCTTGTGGGTTATGCCGTGGTCGTCGATTTGAACTTTCATACACGAAGCAAGACGTGTGTATCCTGAAAGATTCCCTGATCGTCGTCTGTCAAAAATTAAATCGTTTCAAGAAATTCATGAACGTCTATAAAAAGTTATGTTATTTGCTGCCAGTTAAGAAGCAGTAACCTCACTTTTCGTATGTAAATCACGTTGGTTTTGTAATAATTCTCTTAAGAAAGGAATAAAACTCTCCGAAATATTCTCTTGGATTAAAGAGTTTTCTTTTGAATTGCTGCCCTGAAGAACAAATCCCAGTTATTTAATACATTGTTATTAATAATGTTTAGACAAAAAGTGAATGAAGAGATTAATAAGTACAGATTAGTCGGTTCATTATATTTTAACAAAGAAAACTCAAATGGACAGTTCTTAAGCACCTTTTGATGAGTGAAAGCCAAGAATATATTTCAGAAATGGTTCTACGCACAAAAGCAAGCCAACAAGTTCGAATAAATGTGTGGCCTGAAAAGCTTCACTTTCAAGTTACAGCACTCTGAAGATTACTAACTAATTATGAAGAGGCTAAATTAATTTCGTTCAATAAACAAGTTGGCTTTAGCATTAACGAATTATCTTAAATTACTTGGCGTTGACTCTACTGTATTGTCGTTAAGCAATATTCCTTTGTATTAAAAACGGAACAATATTGAATTATGCGAACGGCAGTCGTTACCTTCGTACACGAAACAAGACGTGCGTATCCTGAAAGATTTCCTGATCGCCGTCTGTAAAAAATTACATCGTTTCAAAAAATTCATCAACGTCTATAAAAAAGTATTTTCTTGTACAAAGGGAATGCAAATAAGGGCAGACAAGGAAATGTACGAGTTGTTCATGCAAGGATTCTGCTTGATATGCTTGAACGGGATTAGAGACCTTGTATACAGTAAACTATATACAGGATCTCTAAACGGGATCATGGAAACTCGCCACATATTGTTTTATACAGGCATTATTGGCAACTACTTGTTAGTAACGCTTTAGCATTCAGGAGGCGCATGTGAATTATGCACGTCAAAGCTACAGTCCACTTTCGTGTAAAAAACAGAAGTTTTCCAATAGACGTACTAAACTTGGCGAGCTATTCGTGTTGCTTGTTCTTTCATTCGTTCTCAATCTTTTGTATTTTTATCTGTGGGGTCCATAAATTTATCGTTCGGAGTTGAACTTCAAACTTCCAGTCAAAGAACTGAATCGTTTATTTTTTTTATTCCGTTATACAGCGCACAATTCACACCTTTTTAATTAAAAGAAAATGAGCTAGCTTACTGATTAGCAGACAAAATAAATTTTACACTTGCATTATGGCTTCCCTTCTTCAAATTTTCCAAAAGCAATTGTCAATGAAAACAAAATCATTATTGGTTGGACGTCACAGTAACCAAATTCACATTTGAAATGACTTTATTTCCGATTGAGTTAGATAAAATACACAAAATCTATTACAAAGTGAAATTGATTTATATCACAAGTTTTGGTTGAGTTGTTAGGTCTGTCGGAAAATTGACGTCGTTACTGCTTTTTATGCACGCGGAGATGAGGTAGGAAATTCATCTTGTCGAACTTCTTTTGGCGAGGATTTAAGTTAGGGCGATTTAATCCTACAACCAACGTCATGCGGAAACGGTGTGACTGATTTTCATCGATCCTGTGTTAAGTCATTTTGCTGTTGTAGATGCTTAATTGCATTTCACGCCTTTAGGGCAACTTGTTGCTATTTTAAAACCATTTTCAATTTTTGCGTACTAGCACAATCTCATCTTCCGCACATTTGAGTCAGGTCATTTTGGTATTTTAAGTAGCCACCTAGGCTTTAGGGCAGCGTGCCCGTATGCTAAACCCTTTTAGTTACTTATTTGGCTCCATCGCCTAATTCTATAATAATGATTTTGCACATATTTGGCCCCAAACGCAGTATTTCTCGTCAGTTGGAGCACCCCTTTGCTGCTACTTTGGCAGCCGGGTGTTATCGCTCGCAAGAATTCCGAAACTTCTAGAAATCCCTCCGTTGAGGCGCTTCGCCATTGGCTGTCTTTGATACCGGAATTAATTTGTTTTGTGGAGCGCATCGTCATTGGCTGTCGAGAGTCACGTGGCAACGCCGTTTGGCTCACGCCACTTCAAGCGTCCTAACGCTTTTTACTTGGGGAAGTTCAGCTCTGGCCGTTGATCGAAGGAGGTCGCGTGTGGTTGTGTGAGTGGCACGTCTTTGCGCCAAGGCGTGGGTGTGTGAAGGGCTTCTTGGGGCCAGTTCTGCGTTGGTGAGAAAGGGGGCTTTCCCTTTGCAACTCGCTGTTTCGAGGATCTTTCTAGGCAGGACGAAGTAGGCCTCTTTGCCGCTGTAGTGTGCTCTCAGGAGAGCGTCCTAACGCCGCCATCTTGGCGGATTCCAGCCCGTTTACCCCTAATGCCGTGTTTTGGCGATTGAGCTGCCACAGACTGCCGCTTTCTACCAACTGACTGCACGCCACTCTCATGGACCGTCTGCGGACTAAGGTATTTGTAATTGCAACCATTTAAACATAGTAACTGTCACTTGTGCGAGCGTTGGTGCTTTGTGCTCAACTTTATGTGGGCGGATGCATGCCCCTTGCTTGCTTGTCGCGGCTTTTAATGCCGGTTTGAGGCCACCATGCTGCAAGACGCTACTTTGGTAGCCTGCTAGTAAGTTCATGTGCGCGAGTTTCGCGTTTCATCGCCTAAATAGCTAAAGAACTCTGCGCCTATGGTTTGATGTTACGTTTGTGCTAATTTTTAATTCAGTAACGTTAGGTGCGCGAGCTTCGCTATATTGTACCGATTAATACCTAAATAGAATTAACGCCTCGCCGTGCTGAGCCTGGCACGCCCTAATCTGTTCGAGTTTTTTTGTTTATGTTTGCGAGGGCTTTGTGCTTTGCTTCCTAATATGTAATATGTAAAGGGTCGAGCCAACTGCGGCCGGCCACCCATAGCGTGTTGTTCATTAGCATAGCGCGTCCATCAGCTGGTGCTTAACGTAAGCAGTAACATAAGCTTGGCGGCACGATTTGCTGCCCAGATGTAATTAGCGATCAATAGACGCATATTTAGTTAAGGGACGTATTATTCCTATTCGACCTGTGCATGCTTTGTTTCAGATAGCGCCTTTTACAGTGTAAAGATTGGTGTACGGCGAGACGTGAGAGATCAGAGCGTGCAGGTAGGTCCAGTGATTGCGCAGTCTCGGCCAAAGAGTCCCAATATTACCATTCCAGTACGAAATTGTTATTTGAGCTTGCAGCTCATGAGAATTCTTATCGACGGAGTGTCTTGAATGCTTCGCTCCCGTTTAACCGCCCAGGCCCGGTTATTCGAGTTAAGGCAGGCTTGGTGGCGCCCTCATAATTTTGACGTACCATATATATATGCCTCAACACGCTTGCCCAGAATGTATCGTGTGACTCACGCCCGACTCCCTGAGCGTTCCAGCCGTGGCCCTTTAGCCTGTTTCTAGCCAATCTCAGGGCAAGTGTGCCAGTTTTCCAGGACTGATTCCGTGGTGCGATGCTCACCTTGGGTGGGTGTCGTAAAGTTGTTTTAATACCGTAACACCTGCTCGTATCGTTCCAGGTACAATTGGTTTGAACAGTGGAAGCGAGACTTTTCCTATAGACTACGATTCACCCTGCGCACTGAGCTAATTGTACTACATTTAAGGCTTCTTGCCTGTAACAAAGTATCAACTCAATAAACTAACATTTTCTAAAATTTTCAATAAAATTTGTTTTAACTGAGTTTAAAAGTTGCTTGAATATTTGTGTTTAACGACAGTCTCTTGTTTGTATTTGCAATAAATTCCACAATCTGCGTTAAATAATTGCGGGTTTAATACAGTTCAAGTAACGAGATTTGTTCTTTAAATTAAATACATCTTTGTTAACATTTAAGGTTAAATATATGCATATCGATCTACTTTTCTAAAACCTCCGAGGCACATAGTGGAAGTAAGATAAGACTTGTGTCTACAGCGGTTTGTATTTATATGTTACACAATTCACATGCCATGTTTTCTCCAAGTTTTAGCTGATATTTTCTTTATATGTTTCTAATTTTAAAATAAGATAAAAATAATTGTCGTTCTAAGAACCAATGCTAATTATATCGTTTTAGTAATGAGTTCTGCATGTTAAAGAATTTTCTTATCTTGTTAAGGCGAATTGAAGGGTTTTGATTCAAAAGAAGGAAAATTAATTACATTACGAATTCTCAATTGCGTATTAGCATATCGTTCTGGAATCTCATTGGAAATAAGTTTTCCCTCAACTAGTAGAATGTTAATTTTGAGCATGTTTTTATTAAGACTTTTATAAAAGATTCCAGAAGTTGCTTTCAATATTTCTTGCATTTTCATTGCTTATAGTTCAAATAACCTAATAAGAATCGTTCGCACTTATAGGGATGGATGCTGGGCTTGATTTGATGAGCGTAAACATAATGATTTCACTAAAAGTAAAGCAGTTAGTAATTAATCATCTAAACTGTTTGTTTGGAAAATACGTATATTACTAATTTCCAAATTACTTTTTAAGCAGCTAATAGCAGAATTATCATTTTGGTAACATTTCCAAACGTGGTTGCTTTAATACGCAGAATTGAAAAGTTTGGCGAAAGTTGTAAACATAGTCTCATGTTTTGGGTTTAATATGAAATACAGTAAAATGCATAATAATCTGTTGTAGAAACTTATTATTTTAAAGTCATTTTTCATCCCAGGATTTTTAGTCGTTTCTCGCCTGTGGTAATTGTTGAATTTCATTCTGAGACTTTTATGTTAAAGAAATGGCAAAAACTCAGTTCTGGAGAAATACAATATAATTTATGATTTCCTGTGACTAATGACATAACAGCTAGTTTTGTGTAAGAGAAAAAAGATATTTGGTGCAGGCGCTTATGTTAGTAGATGAGATGTGCATGTGCTGTGTCTTACGTAGTGTAGACTGCATTAACTTACTAATAAACTAATAATTATTGTGTAAGAAGCGAAAAATATGTCTGCGGTAAGTGCAGAGTTAATTTTTTCAATAACAATTGACGACAAATGGCTTCAATATACAATATTGGTTTATTATAAGTATTTATTAATTTCTAGTTGTTTGATTAAAACGATGTACTAGCACATGGCTTTCTAAATACAAATATACGACAACAATTTCTAGTAAAAGTAATTGAAAAAGCAATTTATGTTGCGCAATTACAATTACCAAGTAACTGGTAATTGAATTACTTCATTGTACGGTAATCGGTAATTTTTCAATTTTTCAAGGTAATTTTCCCAGCTCTGAGTCGAAAAAATATATATAATCTTGGATGGCTTTCATTCCGGTAATACTTGTTTCATAAAAAAGGTTTTGTCCTTGAGAAGAAAAATATGAAAAGCATACAACAAACTGTAAAAACAAGGATGAGAAAAATATTACTATACGAGCTGATTAAAGAAAAGCTACAAAAAATTAAAACAATGGCTCAAGATAAGCTTTTTTTACGGCACCACCGTAAAGAGGTAATGGGTATGAGGCCAAAAAAACGTGATCAAGAGCGTCAAACATTCGACAGAAGGTGCCTTCCGTGATAGAGAAGGGTATCAGCGTAAAAAATAATAAGGCCAGATAAAACCACCTTCGAAGTGTTCTGAACTCAGCAAATAAAAAACAGAGGTTGCAAGACAATTAAACAGGATAGGGCGAAAGTTTACCGGGAGCTAAGCATGGGTAATGTAAATACAATTATTAAATAAACAGAGAAATATAGACAGCGTCTCGACATACCTTCGACGAATACACGTTCTACTGTAAGAGGTTTATTAAATAAATAAATAAATAAATAAATAAATAAATAAATAAATTACCTTCACCTAATTAGCCTAGGAGTATTAAGCCAATTTTCATGAAAACCTAGACAAATTCCGAAGAAATTTATTGCGCCATTAGGTTCAGGAAGGTCTCCTCATCAAATCCTGAAG
This sequence comes from Agriotes lineatus, assembly GCA_940337035.1. NCBI lineage: Eukaryota > Metazoa > Arthropoda > Insecta > Coleoptera > Elateridae > Agriotes > Agriotes lineatus. The sequence goes on along the minus strand of OW679199.1, from coordinate 141,679,191 downwards.
ACGCCTCACCTCTCCCACGCCGACGTCACCTGATAAGCGTTATTAGTGGAGCCACCATTCCCTTTTCAAGAACCCATTTTGTTATATTTCCGATTCGAGAAGACCACCAAATTTGGTAGAGTACCCTATGTTACTGTAACAAAGTCCGTAATCGGGTTTTGAAAGGGCTCGGGCCCGGGCTCAAGAGATTTTGTGAAAAATATCTGATAAAACTTAATCTTCTTAAGTAGATTACCAGTAAATCAAGATAGAAATATAAAGTTGCTTATCAGCACTTCGAAAACTGATACAAATAAAAAAGAACGAAGAATATCGATGAAGAAGTCTAAATTGCATATTTTCAACAAAAATTCAGTATAGTTAAAAGTTCCATATAGTTGAGTGAAGGATGTTATCAGTGGAAAACGCATCTATTTAAAGAAGTTTGTTAATAGAAAATCGACAATGCAGCAACTGAAGAAACCTTGTTTTTTAACGGAAGTGGCAAGAAAAGATTCTTGAAAGAAGCACCTACTTGATAATAACGTTTATATAAATTTCACACTTAACATTTTTCAGAAATTCAGAATATCTTCATTGTTTTAAGTAAAGTGGATTGTTGCAAATAGACGAAACAAACGAAACAATTATACCAACACCCAAGGGAACGAAAAGAGAGACGATGCTAAAATTTAGTAAAACACTAGCAGTTCTTGTACAGCTCAGTCCTATGGCTAGATTATAAAAGAAAGGAAGACGTAAGGTACGAGTCTATCTATACGGGTTGCCTAAAATTGTAAGAAACGTACAGCATAAGTGTACTAGACAGTAATGGATATATACTACTCAACAAATGAACTGGACCATTTGCATATATTGTTGCAATTTTAAAAAAATATTTTTCAAAAGGACAGTCATGGCATTTTTGGCAACCTCTCAGGATTGTGACACTATAAAAAGCCTTTCTTTTCATATTGTGGTTTAAATTAAATCAAGTCCGTTAATAAAATATTATCATTTGAAAATTTTGAGACTCACAAAACTATTCATTTCCCTTTTTTTTTGTTCTTCTTCTTATTTTGGTTAAATATAGTTTTTTTATCATTTTATAATTTTATTAATGTAATTTTGTTAATGCTTCAGCTGATATTGAGTATACTATAAAACAAAAACTTTTATATATATTATGACGTAATGTGACAAATACAATTTTTATGGGTGGTCCAGTTCATTTGATATGCTTTTCGGACTTTTTCCACTGTCTAGGGTGTAAATCACACAATGTTTCGGGAGTTTTAATCTACTCCCGTCTTCAGGTATTCCTGGTTAGTCCTGAGAAGGACTGATATTATACGTTTTTCTACGTAAATTTGTGCCTCCCCCGGGGTTTGAACCCGGGACCGCTGATCGCTAGTCTACCACTCTAACCACTAGGCCACCAGGGCGGTTATATATTTTAGTTGTAAACTTATGTATATCTTACCGCTGTATGCGCAGTAGACTATTTTTGTAATTCTCTGAGCAGTAGTGGCATCCAAATGGGCTTTAGTTCTGCGCTAGCCTGGCTAATTGGTTCTACTGCCAGCGCTATGTATGTAGCTTTTTTCAGCTTCCTACGGAATCTGTTTTCCTCTTTAGCTACAATTGATGCGTTATCCCATTGTATGTGGTGGTCTTCGTTCCAGACGTGTTCTGCGATCTTGGATTTGATGGTTTCGTCCATTCTAACATTTTTGCGGTGTTCCGATAATCTCACTCGTAGGGGTCGTTGCGTTTCCCCTATGTATTGTCTTCCACACTCGCACGGTACGCTGTAGTTACAGTGTAACGATTCGTCCAGTCGAAACGCGTTTTTGTGAATTAAAATCAATTCGCGCGTTCCAGCCTAGCGATTTCTACGTTACCAGTTTGAATTTTTCGCACGCGCACCCGGCTACGTCATCAAGAGATCCCTGCTCTACGTATTGCGCTGCTCCCCACTTAGAAGGCCCGAGGTGGTGGCTTGATGCACGAAACACGAAGAGGAGCTATAAAAGCCGCTCCTCGGCAGACTTCCTAGGCAGACTTCATTCATACATCCTTGCACTGCCTCCCTTCATTCCCTTCCTGACCCTGTCCGACCGTTTAGAGAGAATTTTTCCCGTCCCGACATTAGCATTTTCCCTTAGCTAAGTTCGAACCCGAAGCCTCCAGTCTTGGAGACCGTGTTCCTAGCTATTGTTTAATTGAACTCGTTCCCCGAATAAACAGCTTTAAGAAACGACGCTCACGAATGGGAAACCGTTTCGCTGTTGAAATTTAACCCTTGTAAATATCCCGAACTAATAATTATTGAACCCGTTTCGCTGTTTAAATTTAACACCTGTAAATATCCCGAACTAATAATTATTGAAACCGTTTCGCTGTTTAAATTTAACACTTGTAAATATCCCGAACTAATAATTATTGAAACCTCGCTTGGAGGACGCTAGTAAATAATTGCACCAAAATTTCCTGGACGACGTATTCGAAACGAGGGTTTAACAAACCAGGCCGTTTCATATGTCAATTTGGCGATACAAAATAAATCCAGCGTCCAACACTCTGTTTGCACGGCCCGGAAGTCCACTGTAAGATTGTGTTTAATGTCTGTTTGACTATAGGACTGCACTTACCGATCGAAATTGCTACCTGTCAGCTGCAGCACCCTCGGGGCCGCGAGCTGTAGAAGTCGCCTCCACGAACCGGACCTCCAGGTGAACGAACGTCGACAACTTCCCACCGGCTGCCAATCGCACAAACACTCCACCGTATCCACGAGAATTAGACCGCTAGCACGGAGTCGTAAGGCGAAAAACATAACATATTCGAAATTAACCTATATTTGCAGTTACACGCGGTTTCAACGCCGAAGGGGACATTCGAATCCGGAAGTTGGCACCACTGCAACTTACTTTGGGCAATTCGTCTTCGCGGTCAGGGGCGTCCGAACGATTTCTGTAGAAGGCGGCTATTCGGACCTTCCACACACAGATGCAAAGCGGGCTGCCAGCGCGCAAGGAACGAGCAACCGGGTCCCCAACATAATTAATTAAACACATTGTAAAATACATTTTATTTGATTTCTAAAGAACAATACCTATGTTTGTAAATACTGAATCTTATAATTAAACTGTCTAAAGTTATCTTAGTGTTTGCTTGTTAATCTTCAAGTGTATATCTGGCTGAACTAAATTACCTCCGACTGATAAGCTACCCGAAGGAAAATTAGTTAAATTCATTAGCCCTAATTAGCAGAGGGCTAGTAACGTTGCAACAGTTCCTTGAACTCTGATCTTCGTTCTGAGGATTGGTATGCGTCATCATGCCTCTTAGAGTTGTTGTGGACTTGAAGGCAGTTCTTATATTGAATCTGTCTCCGATTCTTCTCAGTTTGTTGGAAACTCCTCGGATGTATGGTATTACGGCCGTGGTTGTTGGCTTCGTTTTCTCATCCCCTGTCGGTGTTGTATGTCTGTCAATCTCTTTTAGCCTTTGGTTTAGAGTTCTTTTTGGGTAGCCATTAGCTTGCAGCATTTCTGTGATTATCTCAATTTCCCGTTTAAAATCTTCTTCCTCCAAGCATATGGTCTTGGCTCGACGCCACGTTACACGCTATTATGGTGGTTAGAATCGTAGTGTAGGTATCTCCCCGCATGGGTTGGTTTTCGATATACCTTTGTTTGTACCGTGTCACCATTCTTCTGGACTAGTACGTCTAGGTATGGGAGTTTGCCTTCCGATTCTATTTCCACCGTGAACTTAATTGATCGGGCTTGATTATTGAGATGTTCCAGGAAGCCGTCCAGTGTCTCTCTTTCATGGGGCCATATTACGAACGTATCATCTACGTATCGCAGCCATAAACTAGGCTTGTTCTCATATTGAGATATAGCTCGTTCTTCAAAGTCTTCCATGTAGATGTTACTGACTACTGGAGATAGTGGAGATCCCATGGCCACTCCGAACTCTTGTTGGTAGAACTGCTCGTCTGCTTGGAAGTATGTGGTCTTAATGCAGATCGTTAACAGCTCCATTATTGTATCTACCTGTAGATCTGTGCGTTCGGCAAGTGTGTCATTCAATTCCAGCCTGCTTCTGATGATTGCTGGTGCGTCATCTTTGGATTCCTGTATTTATGTGTGCATCGAAAGCAACCATACCACGACAGTGTTTTGCTGTCTCCTGTATCTAGCATGGTCCCATTAACCTTCACCTTTGTATAATTTCTCTATTGGTGATGCGCTTATTCCTTTTCTTTTGCACTTTCTTGTATTTCTCTTATCCACCATAATTTAGTTTTTGGTTTAGGATTTGGATTTTGTTATACAATGGTTCAGTACGGGTTTGATGGTTTACATCGCATAGTTTCTGGAAGAATCTGAATTTGTGCATAAACTTGATGGAACTGTCTTTTAGACTAAACATATTGTGCCGGACTGTACCTAATGCTTCCAGTTAAGGATCTTCTTTCCAGGTTTTATGGTTGCTATAAGGAAATTGTAATTGAGTAGTGATAGACGGAGATTAATTTATACATTTGTGTTACAGCCATGCCTAGTCAATCATTGATTGTAATTTCTTTTGTAGGTTGGAATCACGTAAGATGTGTCTTTCTATGGGAGCACTAGCCACTAGTTATTCTCAGGCCGTGTTGGTTTGATAAACCTTTCGCTATTGTCATTAGAAGCTTTTCTCATAATAACCTCCCGTTAGTGAGTTTCCTAATAAAATTATGTCTGGTCTATTACTAATATTACCTAATAGATCCGCAAAATTACTGTAGAATTTTTTATTTTCGTTATCAAAGATGAAATGTACTTGACCTCCCTACACCTGAACTCATTGACAGTAATTAGTATTTTCATACATAGCCAATTTGGATATGTGTACATTATAATATGTCGATATAAGCCTACTCAACCAGCTCCTTTGGTTTTAATAAGTATCGAACATGTAGTGTTTCCGGCAAAGTAGCTGCTCTGTCTAAGTGTGCGGTTTTTAGAGCGTTGCCGGAAGTGCGCTTTTTAAGTTGACGAGGATTCATTCGTAGTGCAATACTTGAGATGGGCAATTTGCTCATTCTAGCTCCTAAGTTTCTGATGCACAAAAGAAAGTGATTTTCGCCCGATCGTTAAAAAGTGTCCAGCTTCAAGAGATTGTTTTCGAACCAGGTCTGAGCGTAATTGCGCGCTCTCTGAAGAATGACGAGGTTGAATACAAGTTGAAAACGTCTCTAACAAGTTGTTCTCTGAATGTCATTTTTTGGCAGTGGTCTATTATATGTTTTATCGGACTTTTTCCACTGTCTAGGGCAGGGATGAGCACCCCGCGGCCCGCCACACTTTCTCGCCCTTCAAACATCTTACATTTTGACTTTTAAAAATTGCTACAGTGTCCCGCAGCCTCATTGTACCCTATTTCTCATCAACTAATCTTTTCCACATATATCTTTCGCCGTTTTTTAATAGTATTTCTATTAATGAATGTTTTATTTCTGTAATTTTTATACTAGTTTTCTTTTGTTATCAAAGAGATAATTTGAGTTCATCATTCAGTGTTTGTACTAAGTTTCTTACATGCGGCCCGCACAACATTTTTAAATTTGTAGCTGCCCTTTGTAAAGAAAGGTTGCTCATCCCTGATCCATAGTGTATATCACACGCCGTTTCGGGAGTTTTGATCTACTCCCGTCTTCAGGTGTTCCTAGTTTGCCCTGAAAAGGACTAGGAACCCCTGAAGACGGGAGTAGATCAAAACTCCGGAAACGTTGTGTGGTATACACCTTAGACAGTGGAAAAAGTCCGATAAAACATATCGTCTCTAACAAGGTGCCACAAGCTTATTGAGACAACGGCAACCATAAGCAAGATCCCCTTCTTCCAACATCGTGGAGAAGCCTGCTATAAGTGCAAAGCTACTAATGTGGATTTGTAGATGTAATACAGGTTTGTGGTATTCACCTTTTGGAATTTGCAAGATTAACCAATTGGATTACGTTGCGTCTAAAACCCGGGAGGCGATCTGAAGCCGCTTCGAAGGCATTGTGTATTAAGGAGAGTTATCCTGGCGGCGATTCAATGTTGATTAAATGTTAATGTATTTCAGATGCAATTATTCTGCTATTTTTTAATTTGTAACTGTGGGCCGCAACGAGATATTGCGCCTTAATAATCCATTCATAGTTAAAACCAATGTGATTAGGAACGACCATTTAATTTAGCGGTTAATCCTAATTGACTTATTGTTTTATATGTGTATGTAAAGGTCAATTTATTGCAAGAAATGCAATTTAAGTTAACAATACAGTTATGATAATTCGGGCATTTCAAATATTATAATAAATCTTCCATATAAATTTCATAATTTGAAATTGAAAATATAATCAAATATTATTAGCCTTGACTTAAAATGAAAAACAGAAAGAAAACCATGTAATATCAAGTGGGGCACAACAAAGTTTGTTGGTGGTTGGCTTCCCCCAAAACTCAAGCAAGAAATATAAAATAAATACCGATTTTACATGCAAATGGTGTGTCTGATATTAGTGCAGTGTCGTGGATAGGCTGCAGGGGATTGCAATTATTCTTAGACCATCTGCAGATGACAAGGGGGTCTAAATGTGACCATGTGGGTGCTTTATCGATAATTAGTTGAAGGTCCAGCGTAAGAAGCAAATGCCATAGAAGCCCAAGGATATCAGCCGCGTTCATGCATCACGGCGGAGCTCTAGCTGTGAGCCAAAAACAGTGATTGGGGCCATATCGGAAGGAGTGCAGAGATCATCCTACAAGAATCACATTAGCAAGTTTTAGCACGCTTGCAAGGCAGACTAACCATAAGAAAGGAGCTCAGATAACGGGGGAATTGTTGGTGGGCCGATACAAACCTAAACATCCGTCTAAAAAATAGGATTTCAAATTTAGTGGTAAATTCCTGTGGCGTCCTTTGTGAATGTTTTGTCTACAGTAGCTTTGTTTACTTACGGTAAATCACTTACGCCAAGCATCAATAAGTTATAGCAAATATAATTGTTAAAAAGTAAGCTTATTAAATCTATACCGCATGAGAAATGTTGAGGTGAGTTGATATTAAGAAATTTCCTATAACTTCAAAAATCCCGTACAAAGATATTCCATTGGTTCAACAGGCAGCTTAAAAACGAGCGCACTTAATGAAACCATAATTAGATGCACTAATAGTACAGTAAAACTAAGGTTTAACCCAAACATAAAAAAAAGTTCTACCCAGCGGCAAACTGTTTAGTACCCTCCTCTTAGTAAGTGGTAAAAAGTCACACGACCTTGCGCGTCAGGTTTAGGCGGAGAGGGGTGGAACGGTGGTAAAATGGTAGGTTTCAACAGTTTTTCGCAAATATATCGTTAACGATGAGGTTTAGCGCAATCTTTGTCTTATACATAATTAATCTACATTTAATTTACATTAAAAATGGGTTTATGTATTTTTGCGCTCCAGTAAAGGATTGCGGAGATATGGAGGGGGTATAAATGTAACTTTTTCTGCTTTGGCTAAAAAATGCACGAACGCCTATGAACTCGTAATATTCCCTCCAAGTTTATTATATAAAGGGTTCAGGGAAGTGGGGAGGCCAGATGGTTATGGTGAAGAACCCAACACAAAAGACGAAGAACATTTGCACAGATCATCCACTACTACCCATGTTGAAGTGAAAGTGGAAAATGAAATTAATGCCGCTCTTGGGCAAGCAGAATTTCTAAGTAATAGAAAGAACAAGATGCAACTGATTGCTCTCATCACGGTACATTTTCAGCAAGCTGGCTGCAAAGTGATTCAGACAGAAGGTGATGCTGACACCAAGATCGTTTTTACTGCTATTGACGAATCAAAAAAGGAAAAAGAGGCTGTCGTGATTGGCAATGACACCGATTTATTGGTCTTGTTGGCTGTTCATGGTCCAGCCAACAAACAGTTGAAGATGACTGTACCGAAGAACTTTTTTTTTGTTTGGCTTTTGACAATTTTTGAGCTATCTTTACTGTACTATAATAACATACGTACGGAAATATCTTGAAATTCAGGTGGAAACATTGGAGTTTGAATTTAATTGAATATTTAGAAAGTATTCCTCTCTTTACTCATCATCAATTAAAAATAGAAAATTTGAGGCGCCCCAAAAAAGATTGCTGAATTTTTGAAATCCTTCAACATACAACATTTTCCCAAAGAAATTTTCGGAAGTTGTAAAAAAATACTGTTAATAAATGGAACTGTTAACGATAATAATTGCTTTACTTCACCATGCTTGTATGAACTAATTCGATATTCCCTACGTCATGAATTGAAATATTTTATTAAACTATTTTTATATAGATTTTGATTGGATATTTGAATGTCGACCTAAAATGTTATCAACAACTTTTCTTAATAAAATTTTTTAAATATTATTTAAAATGCTCACCTTCGGCAATATTACAATTAAAATATTGGAATCCACATTAAAGATGCAAATTTTATAATCTGACAAATTTGGAAAGAATTGTCCAGATAGGAATTGTAAATGTAACAAAAGAGTTCCTGACAAACAAGAACTCATTCAATTTGTAATGAGGGAGAAGCTACAGAAGGACAGTGCAACGGGCTGACTACTCAAACATTTAACACTTAGTGACAAAGTGCGACTTCCAGAACCTAAACAGTCGTCTGTGATTTTTAAATCAAGGTCTATTATAAATTTATGTGTTTCAGGATGCAATTAAAGTATCTTTTTTTGTTGGACAGACGATCGGTGATCGAAGTTAGCTCTAGGAAAATTTTACCATTTCGTAAATAGCCTCAGAAAGACCGAGTAATATTTTCTTTCTATTAGCTATATCGTTTCACGATTTTCAACTTCTACCGTAATGGGTGATGTGATTCAAGTCTGTGCGTACACTTGTTCATATATTTCCAAATATTGTTCTAAATATCCTGTATCTTCTGTCAGTAAGATTGCTATACGAGAATCGCTATATGATAAGTTAACTAATATTCAACTATACTTTACAAAAAAAGCATTTTGATTCAGGAATTGTCTTTCGGTGTAGCAAGATTTTTCCAGCTAGTTTCTTAGCAAAATTGGGTGGATTTTCCTAAAGTGCCACTGGTTCTAGACGGTCTAGGCCAGAAGAGCTACAGCTTTTGGTCTAAATCCCTAAACTACATAACATTTACCATAAAGAAATAGACCTCTCAACGGATTATATTTTGAGCATATCCTTGTTGGGGTGTGTAAATCGCAATTTTTAAAACGGAAGTATGCAGCTTGTATACCGTAATGAAAACAAGCGCGTAAATATATTAAAGGTGATTTAATGCTGCAGCTGCAGCTGTGTCCGATAAGAAATCCATTTTTAAGTGCATTGTTTATATTGTATAACCATCTCAGATTTCATACTGTTTGATTCCTTGTGAAGCAAAATTCTATACGCGTTCTAATGGAAGTGAGATAAAAAAATTTAAGAGAAATTTCCATCATGGTAATTTAAATCTGGGAAGTAAGCAAACATATACTTCCAATCGCGGAGAGGACATTTTCTAAAGATAATAAAAATTTGTTTCCATATCCTTCCAGGTACAATTCGTTTTATTATTATGAGCGAGCAATCTTTAAACTGCATGTCGTAAACATAATTTCCCTGTAACACCCAGGAATAATAGAATTAAACTATTTTTTTTGTTCCACAATGGTCATATAAGATCGTATTTGTTATTCAGTTCTTAAAGAGCACAACGAAGCTATCGAATGGTTATTGAAGAATAAAAGCTGCCGTACTTTCGAGAAAATTATATGTTAGTTATATGTTATAACTCCCCTTCAGAACTATTTTGTGAGAGACTGACTAAGCTGAAAAAGAAAAAAAACCTTTGTGAACAAAATATTTATATTTTTAGTAATTTTTACGTGTCTTACAAGGTCAGAACTTTTTTTTAATGTACAGTTCCATTTGAACTTTTACACTATTCTTAAAGGTGTAAGTGACGAACGTGGCAAATAAAACCATTTCAAAGGCATAAAAACAATACTACAAAAATGTAGTTCTAGAATATTGTTTTACTTTCTGTAAAACAACAATTGTCAATAAATTATTGTAATAAATAATTGTGCAGGTTTATTTTAGTAAAAATATGGTTCGGTTAAAAATTTAATTGTTGTTCTTCATACAAAGTAATTTTGTAAATGGTTTCCAAACTTTGAAATTTGCTTTACAGTGTAATGTCAAAAACAGGCATGAGTACAAATATCTAAAGCAAATTTTAATGAAGATTAATTCGAAAATTTTAAATTCCTGGATTAAGAAACTCGAAACTTCCGTGTAAGTAAGTTTCTTAGAAGAAATATATTCGTTGGGCCACTTAATAAGTCTGCCGTTATGCTATATGGTTATAAGCGCTCCACCTTTTCTTCTTCCTCCCATTACGCCGAAGTGTAAAGTTTTATTAGGGCTATCTAATTTTTTCATTCGCTTTATGGCCTTCATTCATATTCCTGCAATGCTCTATTTTTAACGCAAAATTGCGTGCTCTAAGAATAGCAGCTTCTCATGCCCTCACAAGCTGTGCCGAATTTTGTCTGCGGAAGGTGGCAGACGCAAGTTTAAATACGCTAAATCCCATTTTTGAAGCGAAATGAGAGGTGACATTTGGCATTTCCCGGCAGAGGCGGCTTTTCTAATACAGTAGTTCTAACTGTTAATTATAACTTTATGACAGGTGTCATATCAAAACCAAAATATGAGCTTATGATGAAGTTATGTGGAAACGAGCATGTAGCTAATGTGTTGACTCCAATCGAAATTTCTGATTTGCTCATAGTACAATTGTAAATTATGTTTACAGTTGGACAAAAGCATATTTAGACATTTTTCTAGTGATACCTACTATGCAAGTGCACACTTAGTAGCGTTGAAACGTACACAAGATTACTGCATTATTTCAGCAGTTTCACAGAGGTCCTTAATGGCCACTTCACTCTATATTATATTTAATTTTTTTAAATGCTTTCTTGTCCCTAAATTTGTATTATTTCCAGATGATACGCCCTTCAAAGCAATTTATCCAGTCAACTTCAATATTATATCGATAGTAAGCTTGACCTTAATGTCTCGAAATACTACTCAATAACTATAACTATACTTACAGCAGCAATAGGTCACTCTGTAAACGTTCCATATTCCCTTTCTGGATGAAATTGCCATATCATTGTATGTCCATAAATTTATGGGAAAGAAAGTTTCGCAATACTCAACGTTATAATTGTTACCAACTCTTCTTGTTTTTCTTAATATAGACTGAGGGTCTGTTATTAAACACGCGAAGTGTGTTCTGTAAGTCCCTTTTGTTGAAGTAGTGGAAAAATATCCTTTTCATGAGCTATAACCACAAAATCTGCTCTTTGATCCTGTTAAAATCCCCAATTCAGCACAATCATACGTCAGCTATCCGTTAGGCGTATCAGAGCTGATTGGAAAAAGTACGTCCAAGAAGTATTTTATTTAGAAAAATAGATATCCCCTCTTCGCCATTTTCCCAAATTTAATTTATGAGAGTCAAACCTCTTCGATTTATTACTTAACGTAAAGTTAAAAGTTACTCACTTTTCTAATAACGTTTAGATTACGTCATCTTTTATTGACATCCAGGCAGCTTTTTTCTTTTAATATTTACATCTCTAACCACTTTATGTTTAGCCTAACGAAAAGTGCGCGGGTACGGTCTCGTTCAGTAAAACGCTTGTTTTAGTATGTGCACGATAAACGAAAAGTTAACGATATTCGTTAAGAACTTAAGCAGCCGCCAGCGGGCTCAGTCGGAAGCTGCACGTCTGCAAGCGATTCGAAGTGAATTTTGCCTGTAGCGAACTAAATAAGAAGTGGCTGGACCCTAGGCAGCATATACGTTGTTACGTAAAGTGCAAAGGCTGCCACCGCGCCAACTATTATACTTCAAGTAAGAGTTCTTTAATCGTATACAGAGAAATTACGGAAACAAAGCAACCAAGAAACATCGTGACGTCCTGATGGTTACGTGACGTCAGCCGCCAGAGAAGCACCAGAGCTAGAAGGCAGGGACTCCGCAGTGTTGGTGGGAAATTGTAACGCCGTCCAGTATTAGTGATGCAGTCCAGTTGCCGTTCTCAGTTCAAGAACATTATAAAGTAATTTGATGGGCAGGAAATGATTGCAGTTTAAGCGATGAGCGTTCGTTCCAGGCTGTGTTGTAAAAACCCCCCGAGAGTAAATGAGTGTGCTTGATAAACTATTAAACACTTTAACTGTTTTGATAGATATTGATACGTCATAGCCACAATTGGTGAAAAGTGAGAATTTAGTATATGCTCAGCCAGGTAGGTAAACGAACAGGGCATAAGGCGTAATAGACCTCTAATTTGAACTTAACGTCCCTCTGGAGGGGATAACAAAAAACTCATTTCAATGTAACCCAATGCCGACTTCCTTTTAGTTCGCTTAACTTGTGATGTTATTTGCTGCAACATGGTTTACACTGGTACAACCAATTAAGTTAATTTCGCTGAGGTAGGTCTACGATCTTGAGCCTTCTGGAGACTGTGAGAATGGCCGCTTAGACAGTCTTGATATCCATTACTCAAGGCTGAGATTCCTTCTTTAAAGGTTTTGGCGTTCAGCTCTAGACGAATAATGTAGTTAGGGACATACCATGGAGAATTGCAATGTATTTGACTAGAAGCGCGGGAGTCTGTTGATGTGGGCGTCAGTGGTACGATCACCTTGTAAACAAGTAGTTAGTTCTCCATGAGTATATAGGACTTACGACTTATTAGCTATTATATTTTATGATAAGCATGCTAAATTTGAGACGTTTGTTTCAAGTATGTATAGATCACATTAATCGTCTAGCCAAGTGAAGTTCCAAGTATTTAACTTCGTCCTTCTGAGTCAGTGGAATATTGTTTGACGAAACAACATGACATGCATCTCGTCTAAGGGTAAAGCTGGTTCATTTGGTGCGATTTGCTATTATGTTCCATATTTTCATCCATTTCTCAATTTTGTTTAAATAATATTGTTATATGCCAGTAACTTTAGATCTTAGTCTGAAGCTATTACAGCTGTGCCGTTCGAAAAGGTTGAAATGTCCATGTTGTTGGAAATTGGAATGTCTGCTGTTTACAGCAGGTACAGTATAGGTCAGAGTACGATACCTTGTGCACGCCTGATTGAATTATAACCAGAGGAGTGTGGAGGGGTATCCACACTCTACTCAGAAATGCCTGTGGGTTTGCAAAATGGATTTTGTAGATTAATCTTGACTTTAGAAATTGACTTTCGTGCCAAACTTCATCGAAAGCCTGCCAAGTGTCAATTAAAACTGCGGACAGTATCTCCTACTTGCCATATAATTTTATTTGTTTTTTGTTACTCCATACCCGAATTGATAGTTTGGTATAGGATTTCTTTATTTCAATAAATGGTTTTGTTTTACCCAAGAAGAGATTTGCAAACAGCTTAAAAAGTTTGGATGGGAGACTGATCGGTCAAGAAAATGTTACCCTCGATGAGTCTTTTCGTGACTTTATATGAGTATTATCTGAGCCATCTTCCAATATACGTCGACACCTTACCGCAAATGATGGTTAAACACCGCTCTTTGCTTATAATATCTTGCCCAATTACCATCACTTGTCCTTATAGGCGGCTCTACATTTGCCCGTTTAAATTTTCTTAAGGCTTTCCACAGGAAATATCTATTTTTTCTGTAATGAGGTAAAATAACTGTTGTAACACAGAAGTCAATCTTATTTCGAATTTTTTGTCCATCTGTACGCCAGTGTGTTCGCCTGCCAGCACCACATGTTGCTCCTAACATCAAATACAATTTCAAAATTGATATTCGCACTTTTCAACGTTCTTTAGCTCAGCTGTTTCAAAGATGCGTAGAACGAACATCAGCACACACCGACTGTCTGCTTTTAAACCTTTGTGACACTCGTGACAATGCGAGTGTGTCACATTCTCATACCCAAGTGCTGTCGTGAACATTCCTAGAGTTATTTTTTATAATACACTACACAAGCCACAACACTTGCACATTCCATCTATCAACATACACGGCTGCATCAAATATTTCTTGCTCCTGCACAAAACTAGCTGTTATCCGACTAGTCATAGGAACTCATAAATTATATAAAAATAAACTGAATAAGGCTTTTCCTTACTTTTGGAGTTATTTTCAATTAATACCTTATCGAGGCCTGTAATTTTAGTAATTGAATTACCAGGAAATAATTCAGTTACCGCAAGTATTTTCAATTACCACATTAAATTAAACACTGGGAAAGTAATATAAATACTTTAGAGTAATTTAATTATTCAAAAATTTTTATATACCTTCTTCTCTAGTAGCCAAAGCGTATCTACGTATATAATTAGAAGTAAATTAAATATTTGAGTATAGGTGTATGTTATTTGAGTATTCGCTTCACGGACCTTATTTCGACCTTTCTTCAAGTTTAGAATGGACATCGAGTATGGCTAATAGACAGGTTGGATTGTGACCAGCCTAATAACTTTGTTAAGGTAATAAGGTTGTAACCGTTACGTCCCCTTAGCGCATTTTTTCCTCGTATAGTGTTGCCGGCTGCGGCTGGATATTCTGTCCTGTAGCCTTACGTGAATTCAATACTCTGCAGCACCGCATGCAGGTGACCTTATAAGTAAGTCAAGCGTTAACAAGTGGAGGCGCAGGTAAGTCTGCATCCTTATCAATTTCAACGACCCCATTGCTAAGGTTGTATGCTTCTAGATTAAGGAATTCTAATCATACCTGTCGGTGGGAATCTAATCTAGGAGCGTCCGTATAATATTGACTACCTAATTTACACGTCCCTCCTGACTTGCGTTTGATAGAAATACCCTCCCTTTCAGCATAGAACTGCAGCGGTGTCCTCCTATAGCTAGCTGGAATCACTCTTACTTTGATTGCATTGCTTTATCACGTAGGTTTTATGTATCCTTAACTGCACTTTTAATAAATTATTTTTATATTCGGGTAAATTCGATTTTAAAATTTAAACTGATCAAAGTCACCGGTTGGGGTTCAGCATAAAAACTGATTTAAAATCACCTGAATAGAAACGAGAAAAATTAATGCTAACGAGCAGTGCAATTAGTGCAACATAGTGTCGATGATAGGGTGCAGATTGAAACAAGGGAATAGATACCCTTATTTGATGAGATTTCGGCACCGAAACGATCCATCCCGTATCTGCAATTCGTCATTCAAATCTATCATATTACCGAACTACGAACTACTTAATTAGTACGGCCCACCAATTTAACGTTTAATAATCCTTCAATTATTCCGTTTAAATCGGTCCTTGTCTTCCTCGGTAGCGCTCCAAGCTGGAAAACCGCCCCTCGCTAAATATCAATACGTAATTAAAGTGTTATTCGAATACGCAAAAATTGTATCAACTCGAAATTAAGGAACAACACTTCGTATGCCTCCCCTTGCTCGAGACAGCGGGAGAACAACCCGAGGTCTAATTAAGTTGGGGTTGGACTAGTTCGGTTTCAGCCCGGCGAAATGTTTGCCGGTTTATCGTAAGCACTTTAACTTGGTTACTGTTTTGATGTAATTATGGCGCGGCATTATGCCTCAAGACGTCTAATATAAAATAAGGAGCCACCAAGGCGTCGAGTTTAGCGCAAACATGCTTGGGTGCTGAATTGCGGCGTGGACAGCCAAACGCGAGCTTAATAATCGTCATAATGGAGGAAATAACGACACATTCAACAGGTCCATTGTCGATCACATAATTGTATCTGCCGACTTTGGTCGTGATGGAGCTTGTTTTACTGCCTCTTGTTAAGCAATAAAACTGCCATTTACATGCACCAAAGGGCGCTGCCAGCACGACGAGGGGGAAATTTGCATGCAAGGTAGTTGTTTTAATTGCTTTTAGGTAATGGAAGGTGAGAGGCTTTGTTGTAAGGCAATAGCCTGCGTTTGACTTTTTCACTGCAACCCGTACTTTTTGTTGAAAGCAAAACGACTTCGTTTGTTTTTAATGGAAACGTGCAAAAAAAGTTCACTGCATACACTTATTTCATGTGATGAGTGCCCGTGCCTTCATAAATAGTAATTAGAGAACGTATATGTTCATTTATTTAGTAACTACTTAGGTTCCATGTTTGCTTTTTTATCTCAAATTAAAGAAAAATTTACTATAAATCTGAAGCTTTCCATAAGGCGGTAAACTATTTTCAGATTGCAGTTTATTGCGTACAATAACGTAAACAAATTCACGGAAACGTAAATATAGCAGATCAAACTCATGAAACACAATAAATGTTTCGGAGACACGGCGCCAGTGGTTGTGTTTCTCGAGAGGGCGCCAGTATTGGAAGGTTAATATGATTTTTATATTTCCTTTATTTGTTCTTCTCAACTATGCCTATTCTTTACTATTTGTACCAATTATTTATGTTAACACTTTTCTGTTCCAAATACTCAGCTTTCTTCGATCCCCCAAGTTACGAAGGATTAAGGGTCGGCCTTACTTGGTGGCGACAGTTATATTTGGTATTTTGCCGGCTGGTAAATATCGGCCTAACTCGTCGGGAAGTGTTGGGGTTCCAGCAAATCTGCAAAAAAACTATGCGAGAGGGTGCCAGGTCCTTGACGTCGATAAATTCTTGGGTCGGACCTCCCCAAGGTAAGAGATAAACCCAGCAAACCAAATAATAGCAAAACAAACTAGTAACAGTATTTATTTTAACATTCGGTTCTATAGTGCAACAACACAGGTAAATTTAAGTATATAGGCATAAATAAATAAACATAAAACAATCAGACAACTGGCACAAATATACGACACATTAAAAAAACCGCTACATAAGCATTTATAAAAGGGGCGAGCTGTACAAATATTTTACAGAAAAAGACCGAGCTGCATAAGTAAAATTAGTTCTTAAAACAATAGCTAGCAAGTAAATACCTAGTTTAAAGGCCCACAAAGGGGTAAAATCAAATGAAAAGTATCTCCGTGAGGAGGAGGTTCAAACAAATCGGAACACGTCGGACTAATTCCGGCTAGCAAATTACAAATTCGCATGTATAAATTAGGACATAAATTAGCGCACACCCTGTTAGGCAAACTGACTCGGGACAGAGCGATGCAAGCAGCAAGATAACATAAACACTGATCGTTAGCTCCATCTGCCATTATGATAGTACTCAAGATTTAGAAGGGGCGAAATGCCTTCAAATTGTATGGCCATACAGGGGTCGAACAGATTTCTACGAGAAACTCATTAGGCTCTTGATAACGTTTCAAGTAAACGACTTGTATGCGCTCCTAACAAAATAATTAATAATCCCGGATCTCAATTTTTCAGATTTTGGTAGATAAGCAACCGCGGGCGGTACATAAACCACAACCAATTAGGCCCTGAACTGAAACGCAATTTGAACAGTACGCAGAGACGCGAAATGGCCTAGCAGGTAACCTAGAAACGGTCTCGTGAATAAGTGCCAAAATACAGTGGTCCCCGCCGAAAAACACAGCTAAAACGTATCCTAGGTGAGTTCAAACGCCCTACTATAGCTTAATGGTCTAACCGAGACCTAAAATACTGTATTATTAATTCATTACATGGCTCCAATCCACAAGCGACGATAGGGTTGTCAAACAGCTGGGGGCGAGTAAATTAGTTCATAAGATCACAGTCAGCATGCTAAGCGAATGCCGCATTTAAAACAGGGGCATGCATTATGATCACAGCTGGTGCCCTACGTGAAACGTAGCTATCAACATAACGAAAGGGCCAGGTTATAACTTATCGCACAGATAAGCAGCTGATGTAGCTATTAACAGAACAAAGGGGGCCATGCAATAATCTAAAGAGCACGGTTATGCAGCTAGCATTAAAATCATGTTACTTATCACAAAAGCGAGCAGATTTGTTCGAATCGACCCATTTTCATCTACACACCTAATTTCAAATACACATTTAATCCTCGTAGGCTTGGGTTGCAAGTGCCCGAGGCCAGAGGCTGCGAGCGACTCCTTCCGCACCTGGGAGAGACACATCGAGGGCGCAAGGAGGAAGTATTGCCAGCTTCCGGAGGAGGTATTGCCAGCTTCCGACGGTGCCTTACCTTAGAACCAAGGGGGGCGAGCGAACAAAATGCAGGCAGGTAACGTTTCCAAGCGCTTTCAAGGGATGCAGCGCAAAATTTACAATTGCGAAGCCCATGAAAAATTGGCTAAACCGTACAAATTTCTAGGCAAGCCCCGAGAAGAAGGTAGGAGCTAAAGAAAACTAACCTGTTGCTAATAGTCAGCCAAGAAGTGGTCGTGCATGTGACAAAAGTTGGCTCCAAAATTCCAACGAGGCGTTAGACGTAAGAATTCTAACAGCAAACCAATAATTCAAACGTCAAAAGGGCTTTTGTGCTTCTAGATCATTCACCACCCAATGAAGCTAGCCAAACCAATTGGCTTTGGAAGCACTACGCCGAGGGGCTCACAACTTAATTGCACGAATACTGCAGTGGAAAAGAACGAGAAATTCTAGCCACATGCCAATCAACTCAAGTTATCAAAAACTTTCCAAAATTTTGCAAAAGGAATGTGATAGTTTTATATGCCTAACAATAGTTTAAGCTGAACATGTATTATCACCAGAAGAGAATAGAGTTGCCTACCCAGTCAGGCAAAATGTACAGGATATTTGGGGGAAATAAATGCGAATAGTAGGATCTAGTTAATTATTTGAAATATTGCCTGGGAAACCACCATTTAATCATAACAAAATGCTTAGTAATAAAATACATCTAATTAACTTCCACTAATGTATGCGAAACTACAAACTAACCGTAACACCCATTCCGCTATCACCTATTAGGTATTTTTTCAAACACAGTATTGAGGATAAAAAATGCCCCTGTCGCAACCCATTATTTACTTTGACAGTATCTGAAGATCTTTGGTGTATTCTTGCGCTATTTGCTGTGCTTCTCAATGCTATTTTAACTAGGTTCATTATTTTTCTTGATGCTGTTAGTTTCTTCAAATTTTCTGTAACTGCATTAGTAAATAACACAGATTTAAAATGACAAATGCATGAAAATAATGTCACCAGACCTATTTGAGTCATGACTAGAAATATACATCCATCATTTGATGTCAAGGTGATTGATAAAAACCTCAAAGATAGAGTGTTCAACAAAAAAAGTGAAGCAAAAACTCAATAAAACGAAGAACAACAAGGAAAAATATATTCGTCTGCCTTTATACGTGTTGACGTTCGATTATTTTGAGGCCATCAACAAAATATTTGGCATTAAATACTTCAGCCATATGAAGATTAAAATCGAAGCGATGAGGAACAACCAACTCATTCTTTATTGCAAAAAATGTCAAAGACATGGCTACACTCAGAAATTCTGCAAACGCACACCTATTTGCATTAAGTGTGTCGACAACCATTTGCTAGCGAAATGCACCAGTTCTCTAAACACCCTCGCTAGATGCAGCGAACCCTCCCAATTATACAGGATGTGTCTTCGCCAAGCAATTGCAAAAGAGAAGAAATAATTCTGCTAAAGCTAAAAATCCATTTGCCAATCAAAGTCCAATAAATCTAATTGCGTTAAGTTAAGGGCTTTTATGTACAAACTGCTGATAATAAACAGCCTGCTTCAGCAGCTGCAATCGTTTAAAGATATGAGACTTGAATGCTACAAATGGTGTAAAATATGACACAAATGCTGGATTGCATTAATGCAAGATTGGACAGACTGGAAACCAGGAGCATTGGCGTTATTTCTAACAAAAATAAATCATGGATCAGCGAGACCTAAGAATATACATCACACAATCTTTCCTTATTCTCCTTAGCATAGAATTTCGGCTTAGACCGCGTAGTATTTGTATATGAACACCCAGCATTTTCTGGCGTAATGTGCCTTGCACCTTGTGAAGTCGAGCAAAAACCCGCGCGATGGCCATGCTCTTTGGTGGCTCGTGTTGTTTGAGTATCTTGAGAACGAGGATACTTAGGCAGATTTGGCCGTTTTGCTGTTTGTGCATCCAAATTCACTAACGTTTCGCAAGACCTTGCAGCTTGCATCATCAGAGTGAAAGTCGCACTATTGCTTCTGCAAGATCTAACAGTAAATAAAGAAACAAACTGTTCTCTTTAAAACTCAACCAAAAGAAATAGAAGGCCAGTAACCTCCATTCCCGCAATAAGGAAACATAATGGTCCTTGCGCTAGAGACAATAAGGAAAAAGCTTGGGTTTTTGCTGATCAACTAGCAGAGACCTTTCAGCCTAATCAGATGCAAGTCTAGACCACACTTGACGCTTTAAAAAATCACTTCTCGAAAGAAACTACACCAGGTACTCCAGAGGAGTTAGCTAAGGATATCAAGAACAATTTTAAATCAAGAACAGCTTCAAGATTTGACTTGATCATAGTTGAAATGTTTAAGCAACTGCACAGGAAAGGTGTACTTATGCTTGCATACCTTTTCAATGAGGCATTAAGATTGAAGCATGCCCCTCCATCTGGAAAGTGACGGAAGTAATGATGTTAGCAAAACTAGGAAAACCATCTCACGATGTGAAGTTTTATAGACCCATATCACTGCTCCCGATCATATCAAAATTTTCGAGAAACTGTTTCTCAAAAGTTTAAGAATCCTAATAGAGGATAATAAGTTGATTCCAGATTACAAGTATGGGTTCAGACTGAAACATTCTACTATAGGCCAAGTACATCGGCTCATGGATCATGGATAATAGAAAAGACATAAGAAAAAAAGGTGTGCCCTGCTGTATTTTTAAACATGTGTCGCTTTTTTATAACTTACCTTGGATGGCTCACACGTCTCCAACTAGCTCAATGTACGGTTTTTATTAGGGTTTAACCAATGTGGGCTTTTTAGTTCGCTTCACTTTCACATAAAGATAATAGTTCATTAATCAACAGAAATGGGCGCCATAACTTTATTATAAAGTGTTAATTTTAAGATGTTTACAATAATTGGGTATTCTTTCTTACAATTCACGGATTATATGTTATTTGTTAAGGTTTATGCCTTTTTAATTTTGACAAATGTTATGCAATTCCTTACTAATCCTAATTTACCCTGACAAGTTAGAATTTGTTCTAATTAAACGTCTGCATTAATTAATCTATAAGTATCTAGGAGATTTCTTATACATATTTAACTAATAACCTCTGAGTAGTAAGATGAAAATATAAAGAGCTCTCTATACCCTCGTATTTCTCATTCGAATTCTTTAATCACAATTAATAATCGGTGTTTAGTTTAGCTGATATCATTCCAGGGAGTATAAGAAAAATCCCGTATGATCAAAAGCTTGTTATTTGACAAGTGATTGAAATACTAACTTGACAGCTGCAAACCAATTCAAGTCCCATTCAGGATCAACACTAGGTAAGTAACAATTCTTTTACTTTGAAACTAATCTGTTATCGATTATCATTAAGGCTTATGCCCTTATTTAACTATATTCAAGCTATGACGTTGGTCTAATTCTAATTAACAATATCTAATTCTTTCAGGATTAACATACGGTTAATGCAGAGAACCATTAAATTCGGACCTCTTCATCTTCCAACATCAACAGAGAAGAACCCCTCATCTAACCAAAGAAATGGTCTTTGACTGGTGAGTGATTTCCTAACTTGTTAGCAGTTTCTAACTAAGTTCTCCTTTCTCTCCTTATCAACTTGGATCACATCAATACCCTCTTCCATGGTGAAGATATAATCAACCAGGAGATGCGAACTAGTGAAAAAGCCTAAGAGCTGGTAGCTATCGAGGAGTCTCTAAGAGCTGAATAAAGGAAAACCCTCTATTATGATTTGTATGTATTAGCTTGTTAGTTACCTACCAGTTAAGTAATAACTGCCCTTTTCGGAAAGAAAATGTTTGTGTGATTTATCCTATCTGCCTGAAAAATTATTATGTTATAATAATATGCTGGATTGAGTAAATAAAGCCTTACTATTGTCTGCGTGTATCCTTTTTAAGCTAGGACTTTTAATTTGCTTCGCTTCTACACAGAGAAGCGTCCTTTTGCTTTTTCAACCAAAAAGAAAGTAGCAAATTTTGTTATTTATTGTTTTTAATAATTTAACCATGAGCCTTCTATTACGTCTGCTTTAGATTTATAAAAAGGATAGGCAACCCCTTATACTGTTAATGCACTTTAAGTTGCCTATCTATTAAGTTTAACTAATACCGAACGGTATCATTGTAGAAGCTAAGATATGTACTGCTACAAACATAGCTCAAGAGTTCGACAAGGTTTGGCATGAAAGTTTGATCTATAAAGGGATTAAGACCCCCAAAATAATAGTTGAAAGTTTAACATCTTACACTTCTGACAGACTATTTCGTATTAAACCTGAAGATGAATCCATGCGGGTGTGCTCCAGAGTAGGGTACTGAGGTCAATCTTGTACCTATTCCACACACAATGGCATTCTACAAACGACATCAATTGCTACAGCTACCTTCGATGACGATATAACTTTACTTGCAGTAGGTCAAAATGCAGTGAATCCAACAGAAAAAATACAAAAAGCTTGCGACGGAATTGTTGACTTGACTAACAAATTGACAATTAAATTAAATGAGCTCAAATTCAGCCATATCAATGTTGCCAATAAAATAGTGTCTGATCTACCTTCCTCCAACATCAATGGTACTGTTGTCCCATTTAAAAGCTTGACCCTGGGTGCAAAACTGCGGTGGAGGGAACACACTAAGAGGAAAAGGATTGAACTTGGAATTAAATACAAACAGCAGTATTAGCTCCTGGGTAGGAACTCTAGATAGTAAGAAGAAGCTCTTATCTATAACCACAACTTTAAACCCATCTAGATGTATGGTACAGAGCTCTGAGGTTGTACAAGAGAATGTATCATAAAAACCATGGAAACAATCCAGAACAAAGCACCGTGTACCATGGTAAATGTTCCATGGTAGGTACGCAATCAGGATATACGTACATAGCGATCTTCTCAATTCCGTTATGGAGGATTGGATCAGAAGATATGCAAGAAAGCATAAGGCCATACTTCATCGGCATGTTAATGTGGAAGTTCTTCGACTATTGGACAACCAATATCTTGTTCGCAGGCTGAAAAGGACCAAGCTATTCAAGCTCGGATAGCATTTGTGTGATTAAAAGCAGAGCACAGTGAGAAAGTGAAAGTTATGTAAGTGTATTTTTACCAATGAGCTTGGAACTTAGGATGGTATTGGATGTACTTAAGTATAATTGAACATACTATAATAGATTTTGCTCATGCCTGTGGCTTTTTTCTCCAAAACTCTTCTATCAGCTTGTGAATCTTTTTTGTAATTCTGTGATTAATTAAACTAGGTATCACCACCTCCTCAGCGTTTTTTATTGTTTTTTTTTAAATATGTTGTTTAACGTAGGTTTAGGGATCTATAGCTACCGTTTCTGGCTATATTTTTACCAGCTGTCAATTTTATGCACGCTTGGTTCTGCTTCTAGTGTGTCTTCTCAATTTTTTGTACATTTACTTCCAGTGCAAAGTACATTTTCCATCTTTCAACGATATCTACTGGTCCACCTATTAAACTACCTTGCTTGCCTTTGTCAATTGCCGTACTTCCTTGATATTTATTTTTGTATAGTCTTCATACCATAACAGAAATGTCCATTTCCTTTATTGTTCTAACTTAACCCCCTTAATTTGGGTATATACACGGTGTTTCAAAACAAATGCGAAAAACTTAAGGGGCTCATTCCTTGTTCAAATTAAAGGATAGTATATTATATAAAGATTGGGTCAAAAGTCAACCATTAGGGAGATATCGCACTGCACTCTTATTACTGAATAATTACTTCGACACGAAGTGTACGAAGTATTGAAATTCCCTCATATCGAAAACCACTCTGAGTCAAATATCTCTAAAATTCGAGCCAACCGACTAATGAACCCGCTATATCAAATCTCCGTCTCGGCGGTGCGGATCTTTTGGTGAAGATCCCCGCCCACTAGATCAATCCCCCGTA
This sequence comes from Agriotes lineatus, assembly GCA_940337035.1. NCBI lineage: Eukaryota > Metazoa > Arthropoda > Insecta > Coleoptera > Elateridae > Agriotes > Agriotes lineatus. Next base: position 141,655,097 of record OW679199.1, on the reverse strand, counting down.
TTGGGGGGTGCCTAAGCGTGCTGTGCGGGGGATGTATGTTCGTATGTGTATGTGTACACAAGTCTTGGATCGGTTTCATACGATAGGTCCTCCGAAAAGGAAGGCAACATCAACTTTTGAGCTATGGTCGTCGGCAAAAAAAATTTTTTTTTGTTTTTTTTTATAAATAACTGGTTTATAGCATTTCATTGTATTAGCGAAACGGAGTGATGCTGAGTATCGAAGTATTCTTGGAAAGCACGGAAGGGCGCTTTTCTTTGGTGGGGGGTACCGTATATTTTTTGATTAAATTAGTCGTATTTTGTATTCAAACTAAGTGAGCAATGTCAAATAAAACAACAATAAGAAACGTCTTAAAAAGTGATAACAGCCAACTAGATTATTTTTCTAAAATAAATTTCTTTTTCTCGACATGCAATGCTTTGCGTTTTATTTTTTTATTTGGAAACGGTAAGTTTTATGAAAAAATTGCAAGAGACAAAAAAGTTTCTAAATAAACCAGGCTATCAATTGATATTTTTCTATGTCATTGCGTAAGTTTTTCTTACATTTAGTTAAGAAGAATGATAGCGGTAGTCTAATTCAATTCCCTCTACTATTTTTAAAAAAGTTGAGAAATATGCAAAAAGCGTCTTTTTTTTAAAGTAATAATTCCATAAAATTTTATTGTTCTACCTATTTTCGTTTTTAAGATAACAAATAAAAACATTATTTTCCGCCATATTTGCAGTGCGATATCTCCCTAAGGGTTGACTTTTGACCCAAGGTTTATATAATAAACTATCCTTTATTTTGAACAAGGAATCAGCCCCTTAAGTTTATCGCATTTGTTTTGAAACACCCTGTATAGCAGTATAGCATACGTAACAACATGTTTAGCATCTTTGTAAACAAATTTGAATTAAAGTTCAGGTCACAAATGAAATGTCCGATATAATCCGAGTAAACGACGTTGACGTCTATCTATACCTAAAAATATTGTTGAAAGACTAATCAAATACAATTTATATATCTTTATGGTAATACGGTAGCTGCTATTTTGCTGTCCCAAGACAATAAGGAGTAGTAAGGGTAGCTTTGCTGAAGCCCAGAGGTAAGTTGTCAGTATAGAGATTTGTGAAGGAGGTAACCGAAATACTTTACATTTCAAGAGGTAAGAATGAAAGAATAATGAAAACAGTAGTACGTCTGAGAGCCGCATTTAAGATGAGAAACAGATAACTCGATAGATAAATATAGCTCAGAAGCAAGATCAGAAAGAAGAAGAAATGACGTAATTAAGATAATCTCTGAAACCGTTTTGTGTCGTTCATAGACTTGTTTGAGTATTTCGCCACACTAAAAAATTAAAACTATTAAATTTCCAACTTTTAAGGGAAATCTTTATCTTCGTTTTCAATGACGGAAATAGTAAATATTAAAAATTAACAATTAAAGCTTAGCTTTTATACAAGTGGAGGACAACTGCAACGAAATGGCTACTGGTTTATCTAAACCTTCACAATACTTTTCAATGCTTAAATATTACATTGTTGGCAATTATGACTACGAGACTTTACGAGTCGGCAGAACCTCTTTCTGAATCTATTTTGCCTCCAAAGATGATAGTTATATTGAGAAATGTATACTAAGTTTTGCTGAAAACTACAAAAAACTCAATGTCACCATCGCAATAAGGGATGTACAGATCCGCCCGATCTAGGGTTGGGAATTATGTGGAGAAGCAGACACATCGTTTAAACTATACTAAACGATACTGTATATCTGGATATTATTAACTTATACCAACGAAAACATAGTACGTAATCACACTTACTTTATTTTCCTTAATATACGAAACAGGAATTTCTGACAAATAGCAAGATCAAGGAAAAGGTCAAAGACAATTTTAAGAAAATCTATGGAAAACTAATGCAGCGGAATTCGATGCCATTTGAAAAACGCCTGCTTGTCAAACTGCAAATAACTAAAATCAAACCAAAGCAAGTCCAAACGCAAGTGGATGCACTAAAACACACTATAAAATCCAAAGAAGGCGTTACGTTAGATCAGTGCGAGGAGATAATTGAGTTGAGCTATGATGAAAATAGAGAAAATAATCTACTGGTGAAGATAAAATTATGAAAACTACTAAAAGTAATTAATGCAAACGAGTTGTGTTGATGTTGTGGTCCGGCAAAGTTCATAGACGAATGTTAAATTCTATTTCGTGTCTCGCTGTTGTACAGTAAAATTTCATTTCGACCCCTAGTCGGATATTTGGAGAAATTTTGTATCGTCCCGCCACCACACTGTAGATCGACGATGTATGTTGTTTTAATACAGTAATCTCAGATTACACGTTGTAGGATGTAATTTAGCAAGCAAGTTCTTGAAGTAAGGTGAGCTTTTCAAAAACATTACAACGTAAAGTAAGTCATACCCATTCTCCTGCATCCAAGGGAAAATTTTCCTGGTACACACCCCTTTTCGTTTCAAGCAGATACAGCAGGTGCCGTGCTCATAAAGTGCACGGATTAGTCCTCGTATCTTTCAAGGTAGGTTTTAAGTATTGCCAGCAAGCATTTTCAACCAGCCTACAACCACCCTCAGCTAATTTTAACACCATTGTGGTTTGTTGCGGCTCATAAATGACCTCCCCCCCATTATTAGAAATTCTAGAGCAACTGTATCCTTCTATTCCTGGTGGCGATCATATAAACGTTTTCAGATTCATATGATCGTTACCAGGACATGGAATAAAAATGTAGAACATCCGTGGCTTCGAGAGAGTGGCGATCAGACTTTATAAATTAACAAAGATGCTGAATCTGCTACAGAAGCTTTTATTGAAATAAAAAGCAACAGAGAACGAGAACGGCTATTTACTATCAAGGAACATTTATTTTGGTAAACAAAACCGTAGTGAGTGGCTTGGACAGACATCTATAGATTTACTCAGATTAGCAGCATTGTTTGTATAGTCAGTTTACAGTTAAATGCCTTTTTTGTTAATTTGATATCATCAGTGTAACTTCTCATAGTCAAGTATGCGCGGATACGGTCGAGTTGTGCGCGTATTGCTTAACCTTTGTGAGATAGTTTTCGTTTATTAGTTCTCAAAGTGTGAGTTTTTACTCTCCATATTCTATTTATTGTCATGTAACAAAAAAAAGCATTATCAGGAGTTGTATTTGACGAAAATCCTAAATTTCTATTACAAAAAATTAATAATACTTGTAAAACTGGTTGAATGGCTGTGGTGCGGTAACGGCCTGCTGTTTATGCATCCATTCTTATTTTATATTTGCGTTCAGAAATGGCCAATTCTATTTTCTTTTATTTTTTTATGATTTTGTCTTCTAATGTTGATATATTTGTCTAAACAAATTTTCTTTCTTTGTGCAAATGTTTGAAGTATATTCATCGGATTTAAAGAAACCATTAATTATCGTGTATCGACGCTTTGTGTCCCAGCCACCCCTGCATGTAAACACATCTCTAAAGAAAACTTACCGACCATCATGTGTAGATTTGCGCGTAATGCTCGTGGAAAATCTTTGAACTACCACTGTCCATTCTTCAAACAAAGTTCTGAAAAAGTTTTCCCTAAATAGCGTACAGACACCCCCGAGGCTGTATATTTGGTTTCCGTGCGAGTCACGTGTTTTACTTTGCGAAGGTCGCCTTTCATCGCTCAACTTTGGCGGCGGCAAGCCCGGCGAATATTTTGTACAACACCCGAATTTTTTGACTTTCTTTGATTCTGGCATTCGCCGCTAACGGGATTGCACCTAGTAACGTCTCATATATCGATTGTTATTACTTTTTATGTATCTCCGTTTGTAGTGCAGTAACGCCTTTAACACGTTTCACCAATCAGAAGTGCTTCCTCTCGTTGAATTCTTCAGCAGGCATTGATGGTCTAGTTTTAGTGACACAGCTGCAAGGCTGACTTTTATTTGTTAAATACTCCATATGCTTCAAGATATAATTAATTTGACTTCTGCTTGCGACGCCTGTTTTTATTTCAGTATAATAAATAATTGAGCACCCAAGAAGCTTGTCACATGACGTAAACGGGGATTTACCGGTCATACCTTCGACGACTCCATTGCTTCCTTGCAAGCAAGGGCTCTTATGACTCGATCACGCTAGTACTACTTATGTGTTCAGTAACTAATAATTTTATAGATCAGAATTTTGTCTATATTTACCTACATTTAGGAAGAAACCACTTTATATCCCTATAAAAATTTGCATAGAAGTGGCAGCTAATAGTTCGCGGATTCTCACGTAAAGCTGTTCAACGCACTGAAAAATTTGATTAACTACGCCAAGCACAAAAAATGTTACCACACATTATTTCCGAAGATTAATCTTTCGACCAATATTCCCTCGAGGGATTTATAACGTACCCAAGCGTTATATTTAACCGAAACTTCCAGGAGGGTCATTTCACCCCATCATTGCACCCTTTATCGTTATTATTGTTTTTCGATTTGTAAACGTCTGCTAAATGCCTACGTCGTATGCACGATACGCCCAGAAAAGCTTCGATCAATGGCCGAGAAAATTGCTGGGACTTCAAAATGATCCGAGCTGAAAGATATATTTTATTTCGATATACGACATGAATATTTGAACAAGAAACTGGCGCCGCTGTGTAATTTAAGGGCGATTTGGAGAACGAGCACACTTCATTTTTTCAGCTGAACTGATCAATGAAAGGAAATTCATTGAGGTTTTGATATGATATGTGCAACAGGGCAAACCGCTCTTGAGAAAAGAAATTTCTCCCGCGTTTATAATGCAATGTTTTTCTGTTTTTAGTTAGTTATTACCTTGTTAAATGTTGGTCGAATTTATATAACTGCCAAATTTTGTTACATTTAGTCTCAATACAAATTATCTGCTAATACATGATAAATGGAATATCCAGGTTTCTTCCGTTTACGCTGGCCTGACATATAAAGGCGTTTCAAATAATTTCTGACGTCTTTTTACGGTGAAAAGTGAATTGAATAGCCATGTTTGTAGAAGCTAACGCTATTTCTGCTATTGCTCTGGAGCTAGAACTAACAATAAGATAACAAAAGTGCTGCTTGGCGTTGTGTGAACAGGACATGTCTAAAATAGAATCCATTTGCAACCTTCATTTTGTAATTCGTTTAACGCTATGCACATGTTTTGTGGATGACTGAAAACTTCCCTTATTTTGATGCAGGTAGATTTTTTCCATATCGCCAGCAATATGTTCTAAGTGTCGTTTTAACGTTTAACATTTCATCCTCCTGTAAAACCTTTGCTTTTATAGGCTATAAATTTTAGAAGTACTGTGATATAGCCTTCAACAGGTATAATTTATTACCATGAAGTGGTTAGCGAATGCAAGACACTTTTTCTTTGGCTTGTAACGTTTTATTAAATTTAGACTTTCCGTTCCGAGGTGGTTTAAAACAAGCTTTGCACCAAACCAACATTGACATGAGAACATCAGTTTATTCCCGGTTCGATGAAGTATCCAATCCTGTAAAGTAAGCTCAGCTGATAATAAAACTTTTCATTTTATGAATAACAGAGTAAGCTGTAAAAACAGAAAAAAATAGGGACGAAGTTTGTGTAGGAATCGATAAACCTGTCCGTTTTTTCGCCTTCTATTTTTATTACATTGCGGGTTTTCCTTTTATTAAAACCGTCCTTTGTACATGCAGGAGTTTTTAAACGGCTAAAGTACTAGCAATCAAGATTTGAAAAACTGTAAGCGAGAACTGTTTATTATAAGAAAATAAAACCATATCGCCCACCTAAGACTAATTTTTTCAATTTCTCAACTTCTGATAAAGATATATTTAATTAGAAAAGCTCCCAGACGCATGAAGCTCAACCTCATCAAGGAAACTGCTAATTCGGAGCAAACAGGTTCTCGGCCCACTCTGACTACGTATTGACTTGACATTTAAAGCCCCGGCCTTTATTTTCAGAGCCTTTGGCAGTCGTCAAAGCTGTAAAGCCTTGTACAAAGCGGCGAGCTATTACAATTTTCCTTTGTTCACAGCAGGGAAAATATTTAAAAATCATAGTTTACATTACAAACTAGCTTATGCAATTTTACAGTTTACATGACGGTTTTTGAAGGTTGCCCAACACCTATCAAAGTTGAAGGTTTGAAGCTTAAGCTCCTCTAAATTTCAGTCTGATCAAGCGAAAAAACCTTATTAGATTTTCAGGTAATTGACTTCGTTCAATTGAAACCGCTTTATTATTTCATCGTTCAATTGAAACCGCTTTATTATTTCAGAGGAAGTATCGACCATTTTCACCATATACTTTTAGAACGTAATGTAAAAAGTTCAAGGCATTTTAGCTATCAAAACGTCAAAAACTTCGGTAATGGTTGGTACAAAACCAAGGGAATTTCCTGTTAAGTAGCTTGAATAGCAGTGAAGTACGAATAATAAGCTCTTATCACCTGTACACTCCGCCAGTTTGAAAGCGACGTTGGGATTTGTTGGTATTATTTCATTATCCGTTCAAGTTTCCACATTTCTGCCTGGCTTCCCGTTTAGAATTTCCCAGAACATTATACAAATGTCTGATTAATGTTTTGGATATTTATCTTTTTAAGTTTTCTTTTGCCAATAGTTGAGTAGTACATATATAGCATGTAGTTATATATTTATTGCATAGTGAATATTCGTATCATAATTCTGAAATTTTCTTTAAAATATCAAAGTTTCGCAAAAACATCTATAAAATTTTAGTGCAACAAGATGATGCTAGGATGCATTTCAAATGATTGGAGAATCTATTGAAATATTAAATATTTCCCAGTTAACAAACTTTAATCAGATTATTAAAACCCACATAGTGTTTCGAAAATATCCAGAAAATCTATAAGAAAGAAAAGAATTAAATAATGCATTAAAGAAAACGTTCATAGTAAGAATAATATGTCATTGTCGCAGATGCTCCTTAGTTAGTAAATAAAGTTTCAAAAAAAATTAAAAGTTTAATTAAATGGTAGATTGTGGTATTTTCAACAAGGAACAGAAATTATGAAGCATCAGATGTTTGTCGTATAAGGGATTTTACTATGGAATTTTAACATCCGTTGTTAGGTCTATCTGAAAATTCAAGCGGCCACTGTTTTTATGCACGTGGTAAAGAAGGAAGCAGACCCCGAAATTCGTTTAGATTTCCCAGTCCAGCAATTCACTAAACAGAGAGATTATGAATGATGTGGCCGTTATTGTTCCATGAATATAGCTATTTGGGAAAGCCTTACCGAGCCAATTTCCTGAAGCGAATCTTACCCATTTGAAATTCCAATCCCGTTTAGTTTGAGTACCGCGGAAATTTCGTATCGAATTCCGATCGGATATATTTAAAGAAATCCTCGTATTGTTTCGCTGACGCAGCGCTACAGACGCATCTCGTTGTCAGCGTGTACATTCAAGCTAAATTCAACTGCCCCCTCTGAGTTAGGTTTACATGCGTAAATTTTCGCCAATCTTATATGTGTTTGATAAGTAAGTTTAAAATCAAATGCGTTCTTACCTGTGAAATTGTTTCCAGGCGAACACATGTAAATTGTTTGCTTATCGCGCGGCGTGGCGTCACGAGCAGCAGGTAGAATTTTTTTTATTGTTACCTTATTTGTTGCGGTTCTGGTCTTCCGCAGGTTCTTCTGCTTCTTCCTCTTCTTCTATCTAGGGATAAGTCCTGTTTGCTTGGCCTGAGGTAGCTACAGAGTGGCTAAGAAAACCCCGGCCACTTTTCCAACTATTAATAGCAGCTGTCGCTATTTTTACGATGTTTAGATATTTAAATTAAAATTACCTAAGCTGCTTTCCACTGTCAATTTCAAAATTAAATTCTGTTGTCAAAATGACAATGAAGCAGATATGAATACAAATCTCCAACAACGAAGCGCAAATGGGTCATTCTACCAGAATGGCGGTACAAATAATGCAATATCGTTGGCGTCAAACTTATGCGAATCGACCACCACCAGCTCGTAGTAGCATAATTACAATTGTTGCTACACTTGAACTCATTTCAGTAGTCCACTTTGATTTTGCGTTGCTGTCAGTATTTTACTTTAATTTTCTTTATTAAAGCGCCATCTCTTGACCGCCGCAAGAAAAGTGGCCGAGGTTTTCCTAGCCGCTCTATAGTTTGTGGATGAAAAGAACCAGCTCTGCGCCCATATTTTGAGGAATCGTTCCGGTGGTTTATTTTCATTTGGTCTTTTGTTTTTCCGTATTCTATGCGATATTCTCTCACGCTATCAACGTGATTATTCCATTCTTGGCATCTTTGTTTGCTCCACTGTATTGTGTCCTGTACACCGCAACTGTTTCTCTGTTTTTTTTTTGATAGCTTTGTTTGCCGATCTCTTAATGTGAAGCGGAGTATAGCATGAAGAATTTTTATTTCAACTGAGAGTCGCTATACAGGTTTAAGAAAGCATTGATGACGGGACGATCGGAGTTCCTCAAATATCCGACTAGGGGTCTAGATGAAATTCCACTGCACAAGAACGAGACGGGAAGAGAAACTTCAGATTTGTAGGCTGTGAGAATTATTGAATCAGATAATGTCGAAATTACCTGAAAGAACGGCAGTTTTTGCTTGATTGGTTTTGTCCATGACCTTGTCTTAATTGCGTAGGTCAACACGGGTCTTGCTATAGTTGTACAAATTCGAACTTTACTTTCTTGTTTCATATATTTATTGCGCCATACCTTAATGTTCAGATGTACAGCTACATGAGTAGCCTGTTTCTACTTCTAGCACTAGTAATTTCCACCCCCAAATAATTGCTGGCTTGCTGCCTTAACACCATCGTGCATGGCGAAGATACACATCCTACAACAACTGCTTCTCTCCAGTAAAACACGACAGGAGCCTATTAGAAGTGAAATTTATGTTATGTTTCTAGACACACTGTAAGTGCTACTCAGTAGGTGCTCAAATAAATACATTTTTATTAAAGCTATCTTAATATAGTTGTTAAATTTACTATCCTCCCGTTGATATTTCCACTTTGACGAAGGCCATAGCCGGGTGGTGAGGCTTGCGTGCTTCAATGAGTCCTAGAGCTATGTCAGCAGTAGCTTAGCTATTGGCAGGGCCTCCCTTGCTGGACAGGTCTTCGATGAGGAGCCTGACTAAGAGAAATACCGTGGTCCTCCAGGTTGGGGGTTGGATCGCAAGGAGTAGCAACCCAGTATCCGTAAAAATCTAGAACCGCTAAACAACCCAGTACAATGCCTCGGAACTCTGACGGATATAACAGACGACGACACACGCAACAAAAACGCTTTATGAATATAGCAATATGGAACGTAACAAGTTTGAGAGGGAAATCAGAAGACATTGTCAAAGAACTGAATCAATTGAAAATAGATAGCGCTGCTATATCGGAAACAAAAGAGAAAGGAAATGGTGTTGAACACATGGAGAACTACATACATATCTACAGTGGAGTATCAAAAGAACAGCCAGCAGAAAAGGGAATATCTCTAATGATATCAAAGAATCTGAAGAAATGTATAACAAATGGGAAGCAATCAGCGAACGTATAATAAAACTTAATACGAACCGTTTGGAACATCGGCTTACAATAATTGGTGTTTATGCACCGAATGATGATGACGATGTAGAAACAAAAGATCAATACATGGAATTGTTAAATAAAACGCTGAGAGAAGTAGGAACTACAAGAGAAATTATTTTAATCGGAGATATGAATGTAAGAACAGGTAGAAGAATTAAACATCACCTTGTAGGTAGCCACGGAGAGGAAACACTAAACGACAATGGCCAGAACTAATCGATATCTGTAAACAACAGAAATTGAGAATAATGAATGGACACTACAAACATAAGGACATACACACATACATGGAGAGATATGGCACGCATCAATAATAGATTACCTAACTGTTAAACAAGAAACAAGAGTGAAAATATTAGATGTTAGAGCACATCGGAGACCTGATTGTGGTAGTAGTCATTATTTAGTAAAATCCAAACTTTTCTTGCCATTTATCAAACTCAACGATCAACCCACACAAAATACGGATAAAGACGAAATAAAATACTAGAAATATAAGATAGATGGATTATTCGATGAAAGTAGCAAACTTCTCTACCAGGCCAGACTAGATCAGAAATTAAATGAACAAAACGAAAATCTATCTCCTTCCGAAATATGTGAGCATATAAAAGAAGCTATACATCAAGCTGCCGCTGAAGCTTTGGGAGAAGGAATAAAACCAAATAGAAAACAAAATTTCTGGTGGACGGAAGATTTAGAAAATCTAAGGAAAGAAAGGCAAAAACTACATCAGAAGTGGCTACAAAGTAAACAAATAGATGATCATATTGAGTACAAACTTGCCAGGGCAAAGTTCAAGAAAAAAGTTATAGAAGAGAAAAATCAACAATGGGAAAGGAAATGTCAAAAATTGGAAAGCTGTATTGGAGGAAGGAGAGCGACAGAGTCGTGGAAATTTATAAAACACTTAAAAACCCAAACAAATAATAAGATAAATATCGAAATAATTACAAAAGAAAAATGGAAAAGATATTTTGAAAATATGCTCACTGAACAGAGACAAGAATTCAAATATATAGCAGAAACATGTAAGGATCACGTAAAAGAAGAAAGAGTAGACATAGATAATGATATGCTTAAATCGGCTATACGAAGATTAAAGAACAGAAGATCAGCTGGACCTGGAGGAATCCCGCCAGAATTTATAAAATACGGCTCCGATAAACTCCATCGAATAATAAAATGCCTGTTTGAAAAATGTTTAAACGGTGAAGATGTACCACCGGAATGGAAAGAAAGCTGGATCACACCTATATATATATAAAAGGCCCACGAGACCAGTGTGAAAACTACAGGGGTCTCTCAGTGAACAGTACACTTAGTAGACTTTACGGACAAATTATAACGGTCCTTATTACTAATGACTATCAAATATATCAAACAGAGGAGCAATCAGGATTCAGAGCCGGTAGCTCAACAATAGATAATATTTTCTGTCTGACACAAGTTCTAGAAAAACGATTAGCTACAGCAAGAGAAACACATCTTGTATTTGTGGATCTTACAAAAGCGTACGAGCACCAATTATAAACATGTTTAAAATATTAGACGAATCTCCCATCAACGCAAACATAATAAAAGCAATCAAAGAGTTATATAGAGGCACACATGCTAAAATAAAAGTTGGAACAAAGCTAACAAATGACTTCAAAGTTACTAAAGGTCTGCGACAACGCTGTTGCATGTCTCCAATTCTTTTTAATATATATCTTGATACTGACTTAGGACAATGGAGAAGGAAATGTGGCGGAATGGGTATTCCAATGGGAAATAGAACATTGTTTACATTACATTACGCCGGCGACCAAGTGGTAGTTGCTCAAGACTTCGAAGACATTGAGTACATGATTAGAAGACTTGGTGAAGAATACTCAAAATGGGGACTAACAATAAATCCAAAAAGTGCGACTATATGTGCGTAGGTGGCCCAAATCAAGATATTGTAATGGAAGATGGAACATCGATAAGAATATATTTAGGAGCTACAATTGACAATACCGGCCGATGCAATGAGATGATTGCAAACAGAATCAACAGCGCTAGGAAAATAACTGGTGCACTAAACTCGATACTTTGGCAGGAAAACTTAACAAAACAAACAAAAATGCATATATATGGCGCTATAGTTAAAAGCACACTAACATACGGATGTGAGGTATGGCAAATAAGTAAAATCATGGAACGAAAGTTACTAGCGACCGAGATGGATTTCCTCAGAAGATCTGCACGAAATCAAGAACTGAACACGTAAGAAATGAAGAAATACGACAGATAGTGAATAAAGAGGAAACAGTGATAGAGGAGATACAACGAAGGCAATTGGTATGGTACGGCCTCGTAAACAGGATGGATAAAGACAGATTTCCAAAGCTAACAATGGAATGGGTACCAACAGAAAGAAAAAGAAGAGGAAGACCAAGAGAAACATGGAAGAAAGGAATCACCAAGGCAATGTCTGAGAGAAACCTGCGTGAAGGAGAATGGGAGGATAGAAAATACTGGAAACTGGGAAGGTGACCACAGTCGCTGTGAAACCGGATATATATATATATATAGTGCGTCCCCGGATAGGTGAAACGACTCTTGTGAAAGGTAAAAAATTCTCGAATTTTCATTTTTTGGTGTTCAGCCGTGCTTGGTTAAAAGCGAATTTCTAACAGCACTTCAGTTCTGAGAAATCAAGTATGCCTTGGAAATTTAAAAAAATCCTATTTTTCTGTGAGGTAAAGTACCTTTTATGTTGGCAAATACGCAAAAAGTTATTAATAAAAGTTGTTTAGAATCAACACATATGCCACTATACCAAATTTCAAAATCTTCAGCCAACTTTGATCTCTCACAATTTCTTTTTATGTTTAGGTCCCAAATCAAAGAATTTTACTTTTAACAAAGATTTTTATTGAAAAAACAAATACGTTTAACAAAGTGTGTTATTTCATAATAAAAAAACTTTGTTAAAAATACTTTGATTTGGGAAATAAAACTTGAAAGAAAATGTGAGAAATCAAAGTTGGCCGCGGATTTTGAAATTTGATATAGGGGCGTAGATGTTGATTCTAAATAACTTTTCTTTATAACTTTTTGTCGTATTTGCCACATAAAGGGTACTTTACCTCACAGAAAAATATATTTTTTTAAAATTCCAAGGCATACTTGATTTTTCAAAACTGAAATGATGTTAGAAATTCGCCTTTAACCAATCAGGGCTGAACCCCAAAAAATGAAAATTTAAATCGAGATTTTTTTACCTTTCACAAGCGTCGTTCCACCTATCCGGGGACACACTGTATATACCGATGGGGCCACAATTATATATAACAGCAATAAGATAACATGAACAAGAAAATAACACGTATTGCTTAAGTAAGAAAGAAATAAACATATTAGCAAATATTCGAGTAGGCCTGACACACATTTAATTATGACAGATGTCAACCACAATGCCTACTAAAATATATTTTTTCGTATGGTCATCTCTTTCTTACTCAAGCATTCTATTTTGTTGTTCATGTTATCTCATTGCTGTTATATATAATTATGGCCCAATCCGTATATGTATATATATATAAATTTATTGTACAATTTTGACTTGCATTTATAAGTTTTCTTGTAGTAAAGTTTATTATAAATCTCACAAAGTAAGTCTGTTAGAATCTGAAATCGGTCGTGATTTATTTTACGCAGGCCGGCTAATTTTCCGGGCCGCAGCCACGATCATCGTTTATTACAATCACAGAATTTTAGCTGGCCATATTATGTCGAGCCTCAATGGGAAACGACGCCGACGTGAAGAGTTTCTTCTGGTTTTGGCTTCGACACTTCACGGTGTCTTCGTGTGAATTTCCGTTTGTGCATTTTCAAGGGATGATATCTTGGTTTACTGACAGTTTCAACCCTGCTCGGGTTTTACTAGAGCAACCGAAACTGACCGAAATATAATGGTGTTCGAATTAGAAGCAAAATAACGATTATACCGCCTTCCAGCTCAAGTGAGTGCTTTCTGGAAGTTTGTTTGGTATGAATTAACACCCGGTTATTTCGTTTAAGTGTCTTTTCCCTGTCTCCCTTTCTCATTTAGAGAAGGTTTTTCCTCTTCTTTAATGTACCCTACTCCATTCGCGTATCCTATGCCAATCTGAGTGTATATTCTGATAAGTTCCTTGCGCATTGGAGTTGTTTATGTGCTCGTATAACCCTTAAATTTCCCCGACGACGTGAGGCACTGGACTTCCTTTACGACCCAAACTGTAAAAAATCTCTATTTCCAACGCCAGATACGGCAGACTGCACTCAGTTACCTAGCAACAGGACCCAGCGTATTTTGGTAATACCAGCAACCAATAGCTTCGCCGACACCCTATTTTTTCTGTTGGTATTGGTATTATAAGGGCAACAAACGATTCGACTTGACAAGGTATTTTAAGCGCGGTACAAATGAACCAGTAATACAAGCGTTATATTGCTGGCATGGGGCAAGGGATTAATCACCTTTGCCAGTTTCGACTGCCTGGCTAATCTAAGCTTTCTATATTTAATTTGCGGAATTATGTTGTGTGCGGTGCGCACATAGTGCCTGTTTGTTGGTAAATAAAATCCCTTCCTGTAGGTCCTTAATACAATATACCACTTATATTAATTTTCGATATTGTGAATATTTTTTAGCAATACGCCAGCAACTGACAAATAAATTACTATTTTTTTAAATCCACAGTGAAGAACTTCGAAATCGCCATTAAAATACTAGAAATCGATAGTGAAATAATCTATCGTTTTACGACTTTTTGTAGGTAGCGACGCGACAGATAAATGTCAACCGTCCCTTTCATTTTGGTATAATACCCAGCCCGCAGGCTAAACTATCCGACCCTTTTAAGCTGGTTACCTTCGTAAACGAGGTTTCCTTACAGTTTAATCAAATGGTTGTTATACCAAAAAGCATCTAGTAACTGTGACTGCAACTACAGAATCAAATGATGCATTTTCTTCCAAACGTCCAGAGCACAAAACTTAAAATCAAAATTTAACAGATCTCCAACAATTAATCTACAACTGACTGCAATAGCAGACCTAAATGATATTTTTTCATATTTAAGGATATTCCGATATTATAAGTTCTTCAGATAACAAAACTTAAAATACAATTTTAGTCAAAGTAAAAAATTAATCAACCGGGCTCCGTAGCTCAATGGTTATGCATTCGACTACTGATCTAAGGGTCGCGAGTTCGATCCCCGGTCCCGGTGAGGTTTTTAAAAATTAAAAAATTCGGTTAAAAACCTCTACAGAATGCCATCATTCGGAAGTGATGTAAAGCCGTGGGTTCCATGTTACTACGATGTGTAGCATGTAAAAGATCCCTTCCTAGAGTTGGAACCCCTTAGTCTCAGCAAAACTCTAAGTATGACCGGAGCAGTTGGTGTCTAAGGTACCTGGTACTCCGCATGCCTAGACCTTGTCCATAACATACAATACAATACAAAAATTAATCAGACGTTTCAAGGTTGAAGTCAATTAGGATCTGTAAAAACCGACTCAAATAATACACTGTGGTAGGCTTAAAAAAAATTGAAAATTTGGCGAAATGCTCTGCATCACTCAGCTAATATATCATGAAATTTAATTTATTAAAACTCCAAGCAGATAAGAATGATAAGAAGGCGTGATTGCGATATGAAGCCAAAAGAAGAAAGATTCGAGCAGTAAACCTTAATTTTCTGCAGTACTCGCTTAATCAGATGCGGAAAATGTCAAAGCCTACGAGAATGCTTAAAACTCGAAGCTTTGCAAAAGTTATTACACAATGTAGATACAACAAAAGGTTCAAATAGTGCATCGTCGAGCGCTTCTTCGGATAACGAACCCTAAAAATTATATTTTATAATATTTATTTCGTCAAATATCTAAATAGCCAAACTTTAGTCTAATGATATATTGTCGAAAATATTTAAAACAAAGCGAAAATCAGTTCAGAGCTTAACAACAAAATATTAGGATATGGAAAAAAAATATTAGGAGAAAATATGGAATCATATAAGAATAAGAAATACAAATCCAAACAATAATAAAAAGTACTTGTAGGCACGAAACAAAACACTTCTTTTACATTACTTACAGGCAACTGATAATTTTACTTACTTTAGCCGGCTGGACTGCCATTAACTGATACTATCTATTATTATATGAGATGTAATAATCATTTGTGAATAAATTGTTGTTCACTCTGGTGTAGGGGACAAATTGTATATAGTCGCGTAATTAGCAGTAGGAGTAATTCTCCAAATTAAATTCATGTCAACGCTCATAAGACTGACTATAAACTTTAATGTAAAAAGTAAAGTATGATGAGCTGCTTGCAGTTGCTGAAGTTGGATACTTCAATTAATTTCATACTTTATAATTATATAGTTAATTTCTGCAATGGTAAGCAAATTCAAGATCAAAGAAGTTTGGTATGGTGCTTCCAGAACTACTTCCTATCGTTACTGTTCGGCTACCTTTGCATGACAAACGCTGAGTTTGATATTGAATGATTCTGATTTTTTTACTTATTATGTCACCAAACATTCCTATTGTACACAGTTCTTTCAATCTATTTTTAATTTTTTTATTTGCATCTGTTCTAGGGCTTAGCTTTCCGAGATATTTTTGAAAATTTTATGTTGTAAACATTTGATTTTCGTTTGGTTTGAAAGCTTGAATGGTGCATCATCATTGAATAATTCAAGTTTTGGAGCCCAAAGGATCTGCTTAAGGGAGTTCTCTAAATCTCTCTTTGAACGTTTGGCGGTTTTAAGCCTTCCACATTCTATTATTTGATTTTGTGATCACGATTGAATGTTCATAATATTTTAAATTCTAATCAATTTTATCGTTTATATTTTTACGTGCCATTGGGTATTTTGCCATATTTTCTTTCTTTTAAATACCTTCCACAATGCATCCTGTGATTGTGTTATTAAAGTTAATTTTCTAACGTATATTTGCATGGTTACTATTCCTCTGTAATCTTTCTTCTTTCAGAAGCCTGCTGAACTAGATCATTTGATACTTTTATTGCACTAAAATTATTTAAATATTCTTGCATGTGTTGTGTGATTTGGGGTCGTTTAAGAAGGTCACCATGCAGTTCTAAGGGTGAAATGCCCGTACCGAGTTAAAACCTTGTCCAGAAGAAGGAAGCTTTCACTATCTGGATGGTAACGTGTTGCGTGGGAAATGGATTTCTACTTCCGGGTTTAAAAAAGACAAAGCTCTTGAAGCGTTTATTTTCCTCTATTTTCTGACAGAGTCCTGAAACCGCCTTGATCCTGCTTAGCTGCCGAAGTTGATTGCTGTGGAAGGTCTGGAGGCGTTGTGGCGGTCTCTAAGTTCATTTACTCCATAGTCAAGGACTACTTTAGTAGAAGTAATGTGGAACGCAATCCTTTACAGCCTTTTCGGGTCAAACGTCGCTCGATGGAGGCTGGCTCGTTGTTCTTTGCGGATGCAGAGTAGGTATTCTCGGCAGAAGTTTCCGCCCACCCCCCCCCCCCCACCCAGGTGTCAATTTTATACATATTCGACTGAGATTTGCATGTTGTGGAATTTGATGTGAACTTAGTACGATTGTGTACCTGTCTGCGGAGGAGTTAGGGTCGACCATAGCGGCGACATGAACATCTGTTCTGTCCTTAACCTATTCGTATTTGTGCGCAAATTGAAACTTTTATTATTCAAATCTTTGTTATACGTTCTATCTACATGAGCTTCACTTTGTTACTTAGTAGGTTAGGTAAAGGAGTAGTAATTCTAGTGCTGACACGCAGATTTAATCCTGCATAAAAATAAACTTTGTAATTATAGTTGAGTCGCTGTTTGGCTAATATAATTTTTACACTGACACCCAAAGCAGCTAGAAAGTCAATAATTATAGTAACTTTATAATTTTCATGCTGGATTGCTGCATAAGCCGTTGATATAACCTTGATTGAGTGTAGGAAAAGTTACAGATAACTTCGCCGCGTTTCTTTTTTTTTTCATTAAATTTTAAAAAGTGATAATTACTTATTTTTGTGTTAGTTACTACTGTTATTAGTCCTTATGCACCTAAGTGTTCGTGACTATTTGTTATTATCAGTAATCACATATTGTTTTATATCATGCTTGTTGTCCCTCAAAGTTGCTCTTTGGGCTTCATTAGTTTTTTTTGCTACAATTGAGTCGTTTAAGGGTTAGTTGTTTCATTCAATCAAAGGAGGACGTACCAGCTGGAACCTTTTAGCGCCTATATAGTATAGTATAGGTTCTGGCATGCTTACTTTCAAGGACGGCCACAAAATATTGCAACAAAAGTTTTCGGTGATGTACAATTTCACTGTAACATTTTGTATGTTTTCATAGGTATTTGATTAATAAGTGACACCTACTGAACCTCATCTTTAACGTTTACTTTTCGAATAAGTTTTCTACAATGCGTTATTTAAGCCTCCTGTTGCATTTAACAGTCATTATTACAAAGCTTTGGGTTTAAGCAGCTTCGATTGGACATTTTCCACTATAAATTATTTTATTTTATAGGTTTTAGCTTTTTCCACATCTCACTAAAATTAAGGTTTTCTGTCAGAAAAACATTTAATATTTTGCTATCATTTTCCTTCTTTTGAAGCACTTCGTAATGCAATTACGCTTTCTTAATATTTTTTCAACTGTTTGAAGTTTTCATAAATTTAATTTATGTCAGTGACATCGAGCTCTTTGCCAAATCTTTCTCTATCATAAAAAACGTCCCACAATATATTATTTGAGCCTGTTCTTAAATGGTGTTTTCGTAAAACTCATGCTGTTTTACTTCATCCTTAAAATCCATTGGATTTTCTTAGCATTTTGTTTTAAGATCTGTTATGTTTTCCTTTTTGAAGCATACAACATTGCATCCTTTTCAGCATCTAATTAACCTTTGATATTTTGTTAAAAGTTTATTTCCTGAAGAATATATTATTATACCAGATGCTTTTTAGAAAGAAAGAAATGCTTAACACAATGTCAAATATTAATTGTGTACGATGATGTAATGTGGTTATCCGAAAGATTAAAAAAATTATAAAGTGCCGTATGCTCACTAGTTGTGAGGTTTTATGTGTAACTTTAATAACGTAACTCCTGAAATCATAAAATATTTAATAACTCTCACCGCAAGAAAAACTTTAAATGATGCGGTGTGAACATCCCAACGAAAAAACAACAAGCAAGATAAAACATGATTTTATGTGAAATTAAATTTATAAAATCCCTAAGCACTTGAACGAGAACAATAAAATGTGCCTGCGATGTTGAGCGCTTCCATAATGAAGGAGACAGCTAAGTAGATGCCTAAAAGCATAAACCCGAAATAATCAAATGATATATTGTGAAAAACTTTAAACGGGGGCGATAACGAGCAACTATTCACATCGCGGATATTAGGCTGCCTATATACACTTGTTGAATTTTGGATTTGCCACTGGCATCACGTTTTTTTAAACTTCTAAGAGAATAACTACATAGCTATATATCCGGTTCCCATTTTTTAAACATTTTTGAATTTTTACTTTACTTCCTACGCTGTAACTCGCATCTTTGAGATTCAATTTCTTGAGATTTCGCAAACGGCTTTATCTCAAACACCGGCGGTAATAAAGTGTAGATTTGGCTATAGGATTAGTGAATTGCTGCAACCGTCTGAACAAATTGGGATTTCGTGGTACTTGGAAGTGAAACCCCAGTTGGCCGCCCAAATTCTGAAGTATGTGACTGTTATCGCTGTTTTACTTTCCCGTGGTCTAACGTTGTGGCGGATTTATTTTTATGATGTTTTTCGCTTTATCTTTGGGGAGTTCTTACTAATCTTCGAATTCTGTAGGAACCATATATTGGTGTCCACCGTCTATTAAACTGCACAACGCACACAAAAAAACCGACCACCTGGTAGCACATTTTCGTATTAAGATTTTCGACTCAGAATTGGAAGTGTTTGCGCCAATTTGCATACACCCTGTATATGGCCTACTCTTTTATACGAAACTTCCGAAAACTTTTTTTTGTGTTCTTATGATTACGAGTGAAGCAGACCTTCGACGGTAAGGTTAATGATTAGATTATTTCGGCTATTTTAAAAGCAGTAGCGTCTGCCTGCATTAGTGTTTTTATTTATTAGGTTCTTGGCGCCCTGAGCTAGCTGAGGCACTACTTATCAACATCCTATAATAAACCAGCATCATACCAGCGTAGCAAGATTTAACCGTTTGAACATTATAACACACTCAACTGATACGCTGTAGGATGCTTTCAAAAATGTAGAAAAATAATTCATTCCACTTACATAGCAGACTGTAAAATTAAATTTCTAAAAATTTTAAATATCACGAAACTTCAGCTGTTTAAACAGAATCAAGTAATACATTGTGAAAAGCTTCTGAAATCACAAGTATAATAGAGGTATAATAAATTATAGGGCGTTTTTAAAGATCAGACGCTTCGAAATCCTAAACTTTGAAGAATCATACATAGTCGTAGGTTTCAAACCTGCGAGAATTAATTACTTGAAGCCAAAACAAGTTGAGAATATATAAGGGCAGCGACAAAACCAAATAAAAAATCTTTAAAAAGCAATTTCGAATATTGAGTAGCTACAACAAAAAACTCTGATAATGTAGTAAGTAAAAAGCTCAAACTAATTAAATGTCAAAGGTAAAGAGAGAAGTATTAATAATAGGAAGCCCTAGAATCACCTTACAAAATTTCACCGTTCTGGCATTTGCTTGCGGTTGTCGAAATAGCGACATAATTGTAAAGTATAAAGTTGAGTTAAACAGCTAACTTGAACAACATTAGCGCACTTGCAAGCAGCTTGTCATATTTACTTTACTATTTTAAATTCAGGTTTATAGTCAGTCTCATGGGTGCTGACATAAATTTAATTTGGTGAATTACTTTTAATGTTAATTACGCAACTATACGGAATAGTGCCTGTGGTAGAGTGAACAACTGTTTATTCATAAATGTTCTGAAGCGAAATTTTAAATTGCTAATATTGGTACGGAAGAAATTTGGAGGTGATATAAGTAAATGTTTATGTCTTTTGGAACAATTAAAAAAAATTGAGCAGGAAAATTAATTTTAGTATTCAATAAGCATTTTTTAGTAGTTACCATGCATGCAAATTGATTGACAGTTACCTTTCTACTGCTGTAAATTACCAAAAAGAGGGCTATGGAATATTTAAAAAATCAGTTTAGGAGAGAAGAGTTGCTGGTTGAAGTCTATGCGAGGAAATTACTCAAGTCAGCAATCGATGTTTCAAATACTAAGAGAAGTTGTGCATATCGTGCAAAAGCTGCAATGAAAAATCGTTCTTAATATGTAGATGATGGGAGCGCCCAAGCTAGTTGAAGAGGAATGAATAGGACAGACCAATTTCCAAAAGTTCCACATTTTTGCCTAGCACGCCTGAAAATTGCTATTGGTATTTGAAATACTTTTTAAACTATTTGAAAATTATCCCATGTCTGCATGAATGTTGGGATTTTTGTAAATTTCCGTGCCAAGCTTCAGGAGCGAGTGAAATAATGCTGGGCAAATAAACCCATCCTGAAGATTATTCAAGCCAGCAAGAAGAATCGCTTGCATTATCTTGCAATTTTCAAAGATGGCGCTGAACTCATTTGAGTAAACACGAAACCTTTCAGAAGAAAAGTAAGATGTGAGCATCAGCAACGCTATACTGGAGTTCAAGTGGTGTTGAGTACACTGCACTGTGAAAGATTTTGGATTTTTAGAGGGAGAAAGACAATTCGTAATCAAATTGTGTGAAGTGTTTGTAGTAATAAAGACATTTATTATTATTATTATTATTATTATTATTATTATTATTATTATTATTATTATTATTATTTAAAAGGAATAAACTTGACTCAATGCCTACACCACTACTTAACAATTAAGTTGAAGGTGTTCCAGTCTTTGAGACTATTGGAGTTGACCTAGTTGGACCAGTGCATCTGAATGAGAAAAAGGAAGCCGCGCATCTGTTAAAAGTTAACGAAGATCCATTTTCAGAAAAAAAAACATTCCAGCATAATTTACACTGAGCATCTGGATTGGAAAGTGATGAACTTGGAGGCTTTAGTTTTGCAGATTGATTGTATGTAATTCACTTACTCCACCATGGTAGGGAGAATAAGAAGGGAAGGTTCGAATGATGAAGCAATTGTTGAGCCGTGTTCTTGGTCGGGCTTTTCTGTATTAAGAAAAAAATCTGAGGATTTTGTCTGACACATGATGATGATGTTACCATTTCAAGACCTATGACTTATGTATTTGAAACTGCGCAGACCTGGTTACCTCGCCGCCATTAATGTTACTTCAGAAAGTTAGAATTATGATAGTACCAGCTTCGCATCAGTTCGAGAGGGAAATTTCTCCTAGTTTTTAAAATATCTGTAAACTTGTTAAAAACGATTGGGTAGTATCTCCAACCACAACCCTTATCCTAGTAATAGGGTGTCGCTGTTATACTATTATATTTGTGTCCTACATTACTCAATTTCTGTTTTTCGAATTCTCATCGTGAAAACACCACACCACTTAGTCATTTTTCTCTTTTTAAGCTCCCTTAAATCTGCACGTCTGTACGCCCCTGTATATGTGACCGTAAGCTAAACTTCAGGCTTTGATCTCCCAACCTCATCAATCTCCACTTTTAATTACTTTCCCTTTTTAATGCCTTGGGCTAAGTTGCCTCACTTTTAATTACCTAGGATGGTTTGTTTATAAATGCTACTAAACCGCCAAGATTCCATTTCATAAATCACGGCTTGAAATTAAATTTGCTTTTTAATAATGACGTTTGAGGCAGGCGCTGCATTATCCTTCCGACTGAAATTAAAATATTATTTCCTGGAAATTACTAATTAAGTTTAACTAAATTGTACTAATGAGATTTAGGAATAAACCTTCTACATGGCTTATTGCCATGTGACGTATCAATACAGGGTACCATTTTAAGCTAGTTAATTAATTACTTCTATTAAAGTTCAACTGGGCAGGTTTCATCCATGATATATGCTTAATATATTTTTATTAGAAGCTATTATGCCATTTTTTAACTACGTGTTTTGTTGGATTTGAAACGTATAATTAAAATACTAATTCAAATTTGGCGTAAAAAATTACAAATTCTAATCCTGAACTTGTATACTTAGACCAAAGGGTTTGAACCTTGTCCACTTTTGTTAATAGCGTGGAACGGGAAAAGCCAAAGAGTAAAACTGAAAGATCAGATGGTATCTTAAAAAGTCAGACTGTTTTGAAGTACTAGTACGTTATTCGTACCAAAATTCCATGTCCGATTGAAATATCTGAAGTTCCAAAACGAAGTAATTTACATACAAATAGTCAATTCTAAGGACGACGAGTTTGGTATCTAAATTGGGGGTATTAATATCTAATATACATGCCAGCGTGGTCGAGTGGTTAAGGAGCCCAAGTTACGAAGTTCAATCCCCGCATCTTTCAACTGGCGGGAGGCCCACCCAGTCGCTATAAAAATTGGGTACCGAAGCCACAGTTGCGGAAGTAGAAAAATTAAGGCAGTCGTTGAAGGCATGATGCTAACCACATCATCTACTACGGCGTTAGAGCTAAACCAAATGGACTGGGTTTCAGAATGAGATATTTCGGGGACCCTAACTCGCCTTGTCTCAGACCATATTCCTACGTGTATTCTGAATTGGAAACTCTAAAATGCAAATTTAACATACCTGCGTTTAAAACTGTGTTACCGAAATATTGTAGATATCGAATGGAAAGATTCGTAATTAAATTAAAACCTGAGAAATTCAAAATCTAATTATGATTTAAGTCCTAGTGCCTAGGCCCGACTATTAAATTCGAATACTTTGTTTATATTGATTTAATATTAATAAAGGCCTAAACTTGTAAAATGTATTTATTATTAGTGTCTTATTGTCCGTGGTCGACAGTAAACTCCTGAATTTGGTTTAAACACCCTAAAATACTACTTAATATGAATCATCTAATCCACTTCTGAAAAAAAAACTATACATGTGGACTGAACTATTTATATATATTTTTAAATTTAAAAAAATAGTGCTAAAACTGCATGACTGAATTTCAGTTTAAAATTAAGAGTTCTTTATTTACAAGCCGAGCTTGTTTTCAAGCATTGGCGATCGTTTTCGTAACCACATTGTTGTACCCCTCACGATCCACGACAGCTTTAAACATTAGTTCTACGTTTCGGTTCGTTATGGACTAGTTGTTTTCATGATAAAGAAAATTCTTACATGTTTTCGATTTCGTGATGCCATAACGGGCATATGTAGTATTACGGTTGTAAAAACGATTAAGTTATTCCGCGTAATCAGAACTCCTGTAGTACTTAAACCCTCAGGGTTTCCTTTTAGTCATTTTCATTGTCGTCGGACCCCAGAGATTGATTTTTATCTGACCACAATCACACATCGCCCTGAATCTTTCTGTTGCCTAAGGTTTCTTCGTAACTCTGTCTAAATTACAACGTCTGGATACATTCTTTGTACCTCTGGGAGTACTCCAGAGTAGTCCATACCTAATTGAAATTTTATTTGCAAGGGTAACTTCCATATTTATTTAGGAAGACTGCTGGTAGTATAGATCCGAGGTAGTCTGATAGGTGTATCTAACCCAAAACATAAAGAATAAACGCCTCCTCAAAATTTATAAGCGGAATTCACAACACTTTTGTAAGAGAATGCGCTAACCAAAAAGGTATTATCTCGTTCCTATACTCATCTGAAGCCAAACTGCTCAGCACGCATTGGAAGTAGTGTATTTGTTTTTATGTGACATGCAGAAGTAGCTTCAGCCAATGTCATATCAAACTGATAAGTGTAAACTTATAACATTTAACAGCTTTGTTTATCTTTGGTAGCATTATAACTTCTGATTGTAGCCACTCTGCCGGTATATGTCCCTTTCAATAAATCTTGTTGGAAATGTATGCCAGAATAGAGACTCTTTTTCCGACCAATAGCTTTGAGAGCTCTACCGGGATTGCATCTGGCCTTGAACTTTATTTACGTTGGCCTGCTTGAGCACTAATTCAACTTTGATTTTTAAAATACTAGGGCTGTTATTCAGGTCATCCTCTATGAGGATTTCTTCTGTATGATATGATTTACGATTTTCAGGCATTTGGGACGTGCAGTTATTTTACTATGCACAACGATCTTCAATGTCGGTTATATATGTAGGTTAAAGTCATCATCTGTAGTTTACAATCGTTCCATCCTTTTACACGACTTCTTTAACCACTCTTCAGTTGCTCTCCTAATCTGATTTTGAATAAGACGATGAATCTGAAGGTACTGTTATTTCTTTATTCTTCACGTGTCTTCTTCGATTTATCACATTCATCAGTCATCTAATTATTTTTGGCTACTTTTTTATGGTCTAAAGAATGTTTCTCGTTTGATTCAACATTTCTGATTAAATTGAGATAGAACTGCCATTCACTGAACTTGCTTTAAACAAAGATTGTGCTAATCTGATGAAGAACATTATTAAAATGTTTTGTCAAATATTCAAAGGTACTTGCGGTATCCTAAGGCCGTTGTATTTAATTTTAAGCATTTTGACTTTGCAGATGTTTTCTTTATGGTACAGCGAACTACAAGTGACGTTACAAGAACAAAATGGAGGCCAGTGACTAAAAAGGTTCACAACTATACGGGGTACTCAATTTGTGGCTCTCAGCAGGCCTGGGATATGAATATTTTTGGTAGTGTATCAAATATTAGTTAGAAAAAGTTACCAATGTCAAAATAACGTTGACATTTTATAGCTTGTGAAAAGTATCTCAGTTATGGAAAACCTATTCGTGGCATCTTGCTAGACTGGAGGAATCAATTATGTTATTTTCACAACTTTAATTAACTTTGACTTTCACTTTGCTCGACGATGCTCGTAGATGAAGTCAGCTCTGAAATTGGAAAGGGCAGGCAAGTAGTTGTTATATATGTTGACTTTTAGAAAATATTCGATAAAATTCATCATGATGGTTTAATAAACAAATTACAATTATTTGCATTTTAAAGCGTTGGGCTTTATTGATTCATATCTCCGACACAGTGAACTATTAGTGTTTTATTAAAGTGCTTTCTCATCTATAATTAGTTCTACATGGCTAAAATTTAGAACCCTTGTTTTTTATTGTTCATTAGTGATCTACCAAGTGTAGTTAAAGACTCAAAATTTCCTTCTTTATGGTGATGACTTAGAACTTTACAAGCCAGGCTTCATAGCTCAGTGGTTAAACATTCTGTCTACTGATCTAAAGGTCGAGAGTTCGATCCCCGACCCCGGTGGGGTTTTTAAAAATTTTGAAAGTTCGGATGAAAGCCTCTACAGAAGCCATCATTCGAAAGTGATGTAAAGCCGTGGGTTCCATGTTACTACGATGTGTAGCATGTAAAAGATCCCTTGCTAGGGTTGAAACTCCTTAGTCTCGGCAAAATTCTAAGTAGGACTTTGACCATATGAGCAAATCAATCGGTGTATAAGGTACCTGGTACTATGCATGCCTAGACCTTCTCCACGGGGTTGGCAAAATGGGCCTAGGAAGGCCTACTTGCTTGACATCAGTCTCCCCACAACTAATACTAACTAGAACTTTACAAAAGGATTCATAATGAATAACAGGTACTACAACTACAAGATGGAATAAATAATATTTTTTCTACTCCCATAATAGTAAGAAGCCAAGAACGCAACCGCTGTTTGATCAGTAACTATGGCATTATGAGCACATGCACGTAATGGAAAAAGGAACTAGCACGTTATACGGATGGGGCCATAATTATATATTATATAGTCTGTTCACTAAACATAAAAACACAAAGTGGTCTTTGATTTCTAAAATTTCAAGAGTATACTTCAAAAATTCATCTTTTGTTTAGGAATGTACTTACAGAAAGTTACTAAAACAAATAGGTTAAGAGTGTGACATTTAATTAGCATCTGTCATAACTACTTTTATGGATGTTAAACAAACACTGTGTTGGATACTATTGATGTAGCGTTTATTAATATGTATTTTTATTACATTTGATAACAGTTCAGGTAAGAATTTCCAGACTAATATGTACTTTGACACTGAAATACTGAGATTTATTAACTGTCATTTATACATTCAAAGTTGCCTTTATGCAGACGTTACAACCTTTGCAAAAGAAAATGCAGAATCCCTAGCACAAAAATTTTACGTATATGCCAACTTAAAAATAAATTAAATGTTTTTATTCGCAACCATATATGTAACAAGATCATTACTGACTTTTAAAAAGTTGGAAAATGATCTATTCCCAACTTGTAACTTTCCAACCGGTCGGAAAAGTGATTGCCGTCGCAGCGGTTGGAAATGAATCCATTCCCGACCGCTGTGTAGGTAGGGACACTGGAAATCTCGTTCATCCATTCATGCGCGTCACAACCTGTCGTATCATAATATAATAATTTTTCCAATTATTTTTTAGAATAAAGTGGTTGCGAATAAAATAGTATACATACCACGGTGAAAAGTGTCATTCCTGTCTCGAGATAAAGTTGACCTCGACGCTACGCGTCTCGGTTAACTACTTAATCTCTCGACATCGAAGGAAAACTTTCCACCTCGGTATGTAATATACTATTGTGTTTACTGAATGGCCTATATATATATTACGTACGAGTTATGAAAAAGTTTTGAATTATCACGTAACCTGAGACCACGAGAAAAATTAATTTGACATTTGACGTTGTTGAATTCATAACGCGGTATTTTGTTGTATTAAACTTAATTATTTATTATTAAAATGAGTGAAAGTGACTGCGATGACGAAATTGCAGGGACGCCTCCAGAAATCAGGCAACTAGTAGAACACACCACAGCCAGTCTGCTCCCGGAGAAGTCCAAAGCGCGGTACGACGATGTTCATCGCAAATTCATGGAGTGGCGCTTAAAAAGCAGTATTCAGTCTTTTTCTGAAAATGTTGTATTGGCCTATTTGGGGGGGGGGGGGGGGGTCGAGGAAAACAGACCAACAACATCTACAACTGTCCTATCACACAATGGTTCGTCTAGAGTCTAGACCATTAATATTAAAAAAGTGCCATAATTTCACAATCAATTATAATTACTATACTGAAAAATAGTGTGTTGTATTAAACGGTTAATAAAATATAGACTAAAACATGCTACGTATTATTTATTTTAATGTTAACAGTACAGAAAAACGAATCCTCTTTGTAGGTAATACTCAAATTAAACGCTGGTAAGTAATTTTCCTGCATTCGAGTGGCATATCTTTGTAAATTTATAGGTAGGTACCTATATTATAATATTTGTTGATACTTCAAATATTATTGCCCTCAAATTCGTTTGAGGGGTACCTAAAATAAATGCTAATTAATTAAAAGAAAAGAATGTCTTCAAATAATTCAAATTACCTTCATAGTCAGAGGAATCAGATAAACGTGCAGGTTATGTTAGGTACTTCCGAAAACTTCGAAATGACGTTCTTTCAAATATCCGTAACGAGCGACCACTGTCCATATTTTATTCTGGATCAACATACAATTAACAATAAAATCTTTGAATCTTATTTTATTGTCCACAAGAATGATAGTTGTTATCTGTTATTTTGTCAAACGGTGGTCAAACGTCTCAAACGTCAAGTGTTAGTGAAATCAGGTGCACCACTACACTTTTTTTATTTAAAAATTGCACTCGTTTCAAGACTATTCTAATAAATTGTGAATTATAAGATGTATGCTCGTAGAAAAAGTATAGTACATTACTCGAGTGTTGTAAAGAGATTACGTACTCGTGGATTTACATTACTCGCTCCTTCGTCGCTCGTATGTAATTCATCCACTTGTACGTAATATGTTCTTTACAACTCTCGTTACGTAATATACTATTATTTAAAGTAGTAAAAATAAAGGATATTTTAGTCTTTCTAAGTGTTTTATAATGAGCTATACATTAAAAACTGTTATAAATTCGCATTATGTAGTTAACGGTAACGAATGGAAAAACTTGAACAACATTACATATTTTACATCTTTAAAATGCACATTGAAAAAACAGTGAATATTTGTGAAAAGAATCAAGAGTTTATAATTAGAAATGCATATATTGTTATGAATGCAATTTCGATATGAATTAAAATAAGTCAAACATTTAAAATATCTTAAAATATTAAATACATGTCATAATTTGAATTTGAAACTGTAATCACGTAGCACTAGCCTTGAAAAAATATATAAAAAAGAAAACACAATGTAAGATTAATGGACACGAGGTTGAAAGGTAAAAAATAAATTCCGAATTTGACAATCGTGAACTGTTTGATACTAGTACAGAGTTATGAGTGCGCTACAGGGGTTTGTAATTATTCTTGGCATCCCTCAAATGATAAAAACGTCTAAATGTGAGCATCTGGTTTTCGATGCTAAATCATCAATTAGTTAGAGGACCAGTAAAAGAACAGGAGGCCACTTAAGTCCAAAGACAGCAGCAACAGTCGTTTATTACAACAGAGCCCGAGCTGTGAGCTCAAAAACAGAGATCGGCGCCATGTAGGAAGCAGCGCAGGAATCATTCTAACAGAATCGCAGTAGGAGGTTTTAGGAGGCTTGCAAGGCAGTCTAACAAAAAAAGGAGCCCAGATATTAGAGGACTCGCTGGTAGGGCAATACTGGCCTAAACATCTGTCTGAATATTCAGAATTCCAAGGTTAGGTGTGCATTTTCCTAAAATTTAGTGATATAAAATGTATGTCATTCGCGAGTGTTTTGTTTATAGTAGCTTTGCTTACTTACGCTAAATGCCAGAAGTCACGCATTAATAGGCTATAGCGGATATAACTGTTAATATAAATACTAGTAAATGTGTACCGCTGGAAATTGCAAGGTTATGTAACAATAAATGTTTCTATAAAGACTAGTTTCTCATAACTTGAAAATCCCGTGCAAATACGCTCCGTTGGTTAAATAGGCAGCATAAGAACGAGCGTATTAAATTAAACTGTAATAATTTACGTAATTAAGTTAGTATTAATAATAAACGTATTTACATACCAAATAACAAATAGACAGTATGTAAAAACCCAACCCTTAAATAAAAGTAAATTGATTAAATTAAATCTTAATAGCAGATAATGTATAATAAAATCAAAGAAAGGGGCCACATGCAACAGAACTATAATCATACTTTATAATACCTTAGTAAGATCCTATCTTGAATACACTTGTCTGGTCTCCTTAAATACGGCTACAGCAACATATTGGGAAAGTACAAAATCAGTTTATTAGATTTCTATATTATATCATTTGGCGTTGGTACTGAATTTGCGTCTTACCAACCAATACGTGAGCTATTTAACATCAAACCATTTCAACATAGAAAAAGGTCATTGATTATCAGTTTTGCATATAACATTTTGAATCATTACATAGTTACTGCCTTTCTTTACTTTGATAAATTGCAGTTTGAGTGCCCTCTCACTGAATTCGACGTTTTGATGTCTTCTAACTGCCCTTAAATTTAATAGTCATACTTATAGATTACCCTGTATAATTTGGCTTTGTCTGTTTGTTTCTAACAATAAACCTTAAATAATTAAATTATCTACTATTAGTTTTTTTTACCTTCTAAAATGAATATTACCCGAGTTATGTCTTTAACATCGCAATTTTCAAAAATTATAAACAGGAGAGGTTATGCTGCATGATAGCGATATTAATACTACTTGTTGCGTTTATTGTAACATGATTAAGAACTTATAAAGTGATATGAAATTTTTCCCTGGACAGTTCTTCTCCTTTTTTTTATACGCATTTTTAAAATTGTACATTTCACGAAGGCACTTTTATTTAATAAATATTACGCCTTATTGCAGACAGCTTTCATATTGTGTTTATTTCATTGAGCAAGAATTATAGATTATTTATTTTGACCAATTAATTGTGTTACTATTCAAAGTACAGGTTTTGTAAAAACAATTATAAACACCGAAATTCTGTAAATTTAACTTTCAGAAAAATATTGTGCATAGAAAATGGCAGAGAACTATCTAGGCTTTGAAAAGGATCATGCAAAAAGTTGGGAGAAGTGTTTTTCTGTGAAAGTTCGAAAAAGGCAACATTTCACTTAATGATTTTTATGCCAATCGAAGATGATAAATGATAATTAAATATATAATGTTTCAAAAAATTCGTGGTTGGAAAAAAGCGCTTGTTTTTTAAAAAGTATGCACGGCGCGCTTTGTTAAAATTTTTCGACCACTTTCATAATGCTATTTAAAGGGTTATTATTATAATAAATGCACGTTACATCTCTACTCTCAAACGTGATTAATCAAATTTAAAGATGATTAGTACATCTGGTTAATAGTTAAAAACAATGGTCCAGGTAGCCTAATTATATCTCAGTTGATTGATTCATAAAATACAAGCAGATTAAAAAATAACTAAAGGCTTTATTTACAAGTTTCCCTCAAGTCGACATTGTGACAGTATTCAATTTTTAAAATCATAGGAAAGTACAGGTAAAACTATCTTAACATTCCTAATAATACTGTAACAATAAATGAAAACACTTAGTACTGCGAATTGCATCAATTCTCCAATTAAAAAAACTTTTCCGACGATTAGATTCGAACTTCAGCGACTGCGAATGCGATTGCAAAGCTCGACCCACGTTGCCACACGGGACCGTTCGTATTTTTGATGCAGCTCCATTAAGTGAACTGCAGTTTTTCGTTGACCCTCTTTGTCTCTTACAGCATTAATCCTGTATGTGTTGGTTCCCATTTTCGTCAAGGGTACAAACCTGAGCTATATGCAAGATATTACTTCCATTTAAGCAATAGTTCTTGAGTTAAAGAAAAATAGGGTTTTATTTTTTTAATGTGTCCACCTTGTATATAAGCAAATGAAAACAAAATCAAGCTTGGCTTTGAAAAGATGAAGTCATGTGCTCTATAACTTCTAATGTTTTTTATTTAACTATGACAGTTATTATAATAGTAGACATGACAGTCGGTGACAGTTATGCAATGGTTTAGGTTATGTATGTGTATTTCATTCTAGAACATCAACTTAATGTGAATTAATAACCGACATATGTTTCAATTTTCAAAGCCAATCTTGATTTCATTTTCGTTTGCTCAGATGTTATTTTACCGAAATTTTATCGTTTTCCTCCAACAGGTAGTTTTGGGTTAAAACGGTAACAGACAGTCAGACAGACAGACAGACAGCCATAATTAAGGAAACCTGTTTTTCGTCATCTTGGGACCCTTAAACGTGAAGGTCTATTGAAATCTCAGAAGGTGATTTTTTCGCGATTACAATACTACCTTCGTCTTTTAGGCGAAGGAAATAAACAATTTAAGTTTTCCATATACAATGGACTAGAATGTTATCACAACTTAAAGACAGGCAGTCCAACTTCTGGCAGCATCATTTTTTATTTGCATTCAAAAAGTAGAATTTTATTAGTTACATTAATTATTTCTCCTAATATCCCATGAAAATTAATAGTTATTTACTGGGCAAGCTAAGTATATTAATTTTTATGGGAGCTGGAAAGTTTGTGGGGGCGAACGACAAAGGAGCCTTAATAATCCAGTAAGCCAAGTAAAGATTAATTA
Organism: Agriotes lineatus; assembly: GCA_940337035.1. Taxonomy (NCBI): domain Eukaryota; kingdom Metazoa; phylum Arthropoda; class Insecta; order Coleoptera; family Elateridae; genus Agriotes; species Agriotes lineatus. The sequence goes on along the minus strand of OW679199.1, from coordinate 141,622,778 downwards.
CAACGCGTGCCACGTAGAAACTTTTATTTCCACATTTACACACAGTAGTCAAAATTCCCGATACAAAAACACACATTAGCGGTGCATTAAGCATTCTTCCCGATGGAAATGGTTCAATCCTGTTGATCTATTTCGTCATTACATGAGCTTGAGACCAAACCATGTTAAAAATTATAGCCTTTTTTGTCTTATCGCAAAGCAGAATGCACTCTACAGCTAGAAGGTAAAAAAACGATTGAAAAATTTCCATTAATGGTCTCTTCTATGAGCCTTTGCAATTTTACAGGTCTCTTCTAAAAAGTGTAAAGTTCTATACAACTATGTCTAAAACTACTAGTTTACATAGTCACCAAAAATTAATATAAAATGTCATTTACATAGACGTTGGAAACAAAATTAATTTTGTTACGGCACTTACATCTAGAATCCTATACATATATCATCACTCATTGTTTAGAAAGAATATAAACAAATTACATCTACTCTTGAAAGAAAACTCATACCCACTAGGTATTTTAAAAGATACTTTCATACAGTCATAGTAATGGCGACTCAGAACCTCCAAACCAAAATTCCAGGCGTATTACGAAACTACAAATATATGGTACCCTCCCACCAAGAAAAGCGCCCTTCAGTGCTTTCCAAGAATACTTTCAGCATCACTTCGTTTCGCTAGTACAATGAAATCTTATGAACCAGTTGTATATTAAAAAAAAACAAAAAATATATTCTTTGCCTTCGACCATACCTCAAAAGTTGATGTTGCCTTTATTTTCGAAGGACCTATCGTATGAAAACGATCCAAGACTTCAGGAAGGATCCTGGCAACCGGAATCGTGTACACATACTAACATTCGTACAGCACACAGCACGTTTAGGCAGCCCCCCCCCCCCCCATACCAGGGAGAGATGTAGTGGGCTGGGGTCTTCAGCAAAAGATCCGCACAGCCGAGACGGAGATTTGGTATAGTGGGTTCATTAGTCGGTTGACACGAATTTTAGAGATATTTGACTTAGAGTGGTTTTCGATACGAGGGAATTTCAATACTTCGTACACTTCGTGTCGAAGTAATTAATTACGTCATAAAAAATTTTGAGTGGTATTTTTTATTGTTGTGACTTTTTTGTGTTATAATCCGTCAGCTGCTGCTCGACTTGTTTAGGCAAATAGTATTTGGTTTTTGATAGCGGACCTATTTCGCTGCATATATACTTTTTGTGTTACTCACTGACAGCTATTAATTTTCATTTTGATGAGTGGGGCTCCGTAATGTGGGTCATGGATTGATAATAACTCTCAGGTATGGGAGTGCTGATAAACCTAAAATAGCAGTAAAACTGATATTTACACGGTGTCGATAGAAATCACGGGAGCGTCCGCACTCGGTGTTCGCACCAACTCAACTGTTAAAAGAAGTAATAATAATAATAATAACAGCGAACTGATACCAACAAGTAAAGTAACAAACCGAAAACTATCAAGCACATATTCCGGAAAATGTCAAACTTGACAGAACACAGTTTTTCTCACAATTACTGGTATTTCTGATCTTATATTTGTTATAATGGACAGTTTCTAGGCATGCGGGGTACAAGTTACCTCAGACACTACTGCTATGGTCATATGATCAAAGTCCTACTTAGAATTTAGCCGACACTAAGGAGTTCCAACCCTAGCAAGACATCTTTTACATGCTACACGCTACACATCGTAGTAACATATGACCCACGGCTTTACATCTCATCCGAATGATGACATTCTCTAGAAGTATTCGTTCACATTTTATATTTTTGAAAACCTCGCCGAAACTAGGAATCGAACTCACAACTCTTAGACCAGTAACCACTAAACTACCGAGCCCGGCCTGATTTTAAGTTAATTATCATCATAATACTAATCGAGGCAGCATTGTAAGTGGTAATTCTGTTTTCATAGTCTACTCTATTTGTTCACTGCGTTAAGTATAGGATTAATAATAATAATAACACTAATATGGAAATTTAGGCAACCCTTTTTCCTTTTCATAACATGCTTGTTGTGTGAGTTTTCTCTGAAACTCTCCGGTATATCATTCATTGAAAAGTTCCGCTGTCATTGTTTGGTGATTTTCTAGTTGTTTTAGTACCAACCAAAAATTGCACTACCATATGTTTTTACAATTATTGTGATAACATTCTAAACCATTTTATACACATTAGTGTTTATCTGTATTTTATGAATCAATCAACTGTGATATAATTATGCTAGCTGAGCCATTGCTTTTAACCATTAACCAGATGTACTAGCCAAGATATACCTTCCTTATTATTATTTGTGCCAATTATGACGCACTAACCTCACTTTTGCAAGTAACCACGTTTTATAACATATACATTAATTACATCTCTAAATTTATTGCAGTTTGGATTGATAAAGAAATAAAGTTTTCCGAAATATTGGCTAAGAAAGAAAGTTTCCTTTTGAATTGCTGCCCTGAAGAACGACACTCAATTATTGATTATCTTGTTAATAACTATATCGAAAGAACTCACGATCCCGGTGAAGGTGAAACCTACTTCAGGGACCTAGCGTCATGCCGTCCTCAACCTCCTACTGTCGGGGAATCAAGACCTACCCCTAATCCCGCCCATGTCCTATGTTATATCCCTCCTATATCCCATCCCTATAAACCTAGAAGTCTAGCCAACATGGTGTGTCATGGCTAAAACTTTTCGTTTCATGAAACGATTAAAACAAATACAAGGCCTCCAGTACCCAGCAGCCTAATACTTCTCGATCAAGGCAGCGTTTGAAAAACGAAGGCAGGAAGAATCGGTGGGTAGGACAAAGCTGTCATAACATGAAGACACATGCTATGAAAAGAATTATTCTAATAGCAACTTATAATATCAGTATTTTATTCGAAGACGGACTGATTGATTTAGAAGAACAATTGAAGGTAGGAAAATGGGACATAGTTGGACTGAGTGAAGTTAGCAATCCCTACGAAAACATGATTACGTTGAAGTCAGGGCATGGCATGTACTATAAAGGCGATAAAAGGCTTAAGATCAATGGCCTCGGATTTCTTGTAGACAAAGACTTGTCAAAAAGGTGAAACAATACGTAGGTGTTTTAGACAGAATCGTTTATATCACACTGGAACTAATAGAAAATGACAGCATGAAGATAGCGCTCCTACGTCAGACCACGAAGAAGACGAAATTGAAGAATTCTATGAACAGTTACTAGAAACCCTACGTGAAAACACTTCCAGCTACACAATGATAATAGATTACTTTAACTCTAAGGTAGGTAAGCGCAAAGACGTACGCAAGACGACAATTGAGAATGTGGCTTTGGAGAAAGGAACGAAACAGGAGATAAAATAGTAAACTTCTTAGAAATGAATAAAATATAGGTATGCGACAAACACTTTCTTCAAAAAACAAGTAAGCAGAAAATGGACGTTGAGAAGGCCTGCTACAAGATGTAACAGTGATTAATAGAATTAACACTGGAAATTATCACCGGATGCTAAGAAGCAAACTACTAATAAATATAAACAACAAGAAATCAAGAACAACAATCCATAAGAAAATTGACTCAGCCAAAATAATTCAACGCGAATTAAAATGAAAAGACTTTGCAAACACTTTCAGTTCTTCATTCGTCTCACCAGAGCTTTTCAATATATAAACCCGCTGCTGAAGTGTAACTTTTGTGCCGTACTAATTAGGTTGAGGATGCATTATGCATTTGAATTCGCGTGAATTCCCGCGCTTTCTGATAGTGCATTGAAAAAGAGGGCCAATCAACGCCGGAGGTAAAAATAAACCGGTAGGACGTTGTTTCACGGTGCTTTGTGGGAAGTTGAAGACATTAGTGATTTAATAGTGGCATCAGGCCAGTGCAAGTCAAGTGTATATGTCAGAGTTTCGTCTTTGGGGACGATATCCGAGTCAGAAAAAGCATTGCACACCCTTGGAGAGTATCTCCGAGGCCCGTATAACTTAGAGCTGGAAATTCCTAACTCGATTTCAAGGTGAAATCATCCGCCTTTCGTATCGAGCGTGATAGGTGCAAATCTGAACAGTGACGCCACTAAGGGGCTGATCACGGTCTCTCTGGCAGCGAACGTCTATTTATGACCAATGTATTGGGTCAAATCCGCAACCAAGTGCTAAGCCGCAACATAATTCGAGCAAAGTACATGATTGTATCATACTTTAACGCTCAATTCGGACGCCTGCTTCGAAGCGTTTGAGTTAGCAAATGGCTGCGACAGGCTACGCGCGAAAAGAACCGGATTTAGGTAAATTGGGGGAGTGCATGAAATATATTTTTGCAACCTTCGTGGTAGTGTTCACATTTGACATTTTGTTGGTTACAGCTAATGCAAACTGTAAATGCGAGTAGAATTTAGCCCTTAGCTCGTAGCACTGCAAACCAAACTTTAATCTTAGTTCATTCGTGGCATATGTTAATGTCAAACTGTAAATGCAAGTATAATTTAACTCTTACCCCGTAGCCTTTCGAATTAAATATTAATCTTTATTATTTACGGATTATGTTATTTAGGAATTTTCGTTTTGTATTTTTTTTTATTTGTGTGTCTGTAAAATAAACGCATACATTATACTACATTTATGTGAGCAGCCTTGGCTTTTATTCCTAATGTAGTTGAAGTATTTATTTTGATAGTTAAGAAATGTACGAAGCAGGTTCGGGGTAAAACCACATTTTCATTCCCATAGCCGCAAATGAAGTAGCAAACGGATCTTATGCATTAACCTCTAAGCTAGCTAGCAATTTAAGAGTAATCAAAACTAGAATAATAAAGGAGATTAGAAACGTCCCGCTGCAAACCAGACATTCTCTTATATGAAGTAGAGAACGCCATCTGAAGATTGATAAGCAATAAGATATCTTTTAAAATCGCTTCCTGAAAGCTTTGTGAAATTGTTCGATCTGTTCTCAAAGTTGGAGGACTGAAAATGGCTTGACGATTTAACCCATTCGATCATAGTCTTATTACATAAAAAGCCGACTTGCTACGATTGCACACACCAGTAAGTCATGATCTACATTCTACTTCTGGAACCGTTTATATCATCCCACTTATCACCGGAGCAAGGTAGCTCTGTAAAAAAATAGGTGTAGACGTGTGCAAATAGTTATCTTGCGTTAGATCATTGAGAAAACACGGGAGTACTATATGCCTACATATTGTTATGATATTGGTACAGGGCTCTAAACAAATTGGGATTAATAAGATTAAAAGAAAACAGTAATTGAAAATAATGGGGTTGAATTTAGATGTGAATTGGATATTAAAATTATTAAGATGCATTTAGTAAAGAAAGGAAATAGAATTTATAATTTAATAAAATGATGCTGATTGAGAAACAGAAGGATTCTAACTTAATTTAATATCTAAAATGAAATTGGAAATTGATGACAAATACTTTTTCGAAATATAATATTGAACATAGTATAGGTATTAATCAAATAATAAAGCTTTTATAGTGTGCTGGATTGAAAAAATAAGCTAAATCGCTAAGGAGATGTATTTATTGACATAGAAAATTTTGAAACGAAAACCATGTAACCGAATTTTGTAATTAGAAATTAATAAATAAACCCTTTTAAAAAGTATATAAAACATGTTTGGTGTATAGAAGGGTTGGAGTTTAAGGTAAAATTAGCGTGGTGTAAAAGAAATAAAGTAAAATGTTATATGGATAGAAGGTATGCAGACTATATGGAGGAAGATAAAGAATGTGATAATACTAAACTGAAACAGTTATAATCTACAAAAGCAAATAAAAGGAAGAGGAATACTGAATAAAGTTTGTTGTAAGATTACATTTTATATTTGCATCAATTGAATTGGATAACAAGGAACGATTTATAAGGGAAGAGGATCGCATGGAAGTTGTTGGCAGAGTGAGCATGTTTGTGGGGCTTGTCAAGTGATGTCTGGTGGCTTGTCGCTGGTCAGGATTCTTGGTGCTAAGCTGTAACGTACTTCAAATAAGTAATTTGGATTGAATATTAAAGAAACACACCTACGACTGGGGTCTGTTTGGATCTGTGCTGTGATGGGCCTGTATGTGCTGATTCATGGGGCTGACTGGTTTCCTGTGTTAATTCGGATCCCGATTCTGGACATGTTGGCAGTTTGGTTGTCAGTTTAGGTGTTCACCGTGATTTTGAGTGGAGCAGTTGTGGTGCGATCAGTTGCAGAGTTAGACAAATTGGATTCAGCAGAGGAGAGTACTAAGTTCAATAAAGGGTAAATTTAATTCAGGTATTAAATAAGAACTAATAGAAAATAAAGGTTAAAGTGAATTAATTTAATTAAAAAAGTGCTTACTATTTTGAGATTGTCGTATAACCAATGTAACGATGAAGTATTTGTGATTGAATTTTTCAAAAACTAGTTTGATGTATCATTTGACAGAAGTTCAGAATTGTCATAATTAAAATGGGAACATAAAATTTCAGAATAAGCAATCTAGATAAAAAGAATCCGCTCTGGTTTTCAGTCAAGTGTTTCTACAAGAGCTAGCCGAAAATAAATTTTTATACTCAAAATAAATAAACACGGCAATTAAATTGCTTAAAATTTAATTATATACATAAAATTATAGGCAAAACAATGTGGAGCCTCAACCTTAACAATATATATGATTTGTAGATCACTCCAATGAATTTGATAGCGTCGGGTGGAAACAAGTGTGAAGTATATTGGGAACTGTGACAAAGTTCCTGTACGACGCTACGTTTGCCAAAATTAAGGTAGGCAAGAATCTTTTTTCCAAGGGCACCTTAAATACTAAGAGTAAAGAAGATCTGATAGTTTTGATTGACTCGCTAACATATAAACGAAGAATATGGCTTAGAAATGTTAATAGCTTCTTATATTTATGAATACTGATTAGCAATACCGACGGTTGCTAGAATGAACTCCATAGTAGAATACAGATGAACCCTACAATCCAATTATTACGAATAGAGAAGTCCTCAGACATTACACGAAACACCACGATTAACTTCGTACACCTCCTAGCATTACCTGATAGACAGATAGACGGAATTCATAAAACCTGTTTATCGTCATCTAGAGACCCTGAAACGTAAAAATTTCGAAAGGTGATATTTTCACATTTACCTCCCTTCGTCTTCTAGACAAACTAAAGAACGACTGACAACGATAGTTTACGCGACCATAGTTAAGTTTTTCGAAAGACCCGTTATCCAAGGGAAGATCTAGAGAAATCGTAGCCGTGGGTTGTTGGCATTGATGGACGGAATTTAATTTGATAGAATTTGGAGCTCAAATCACAGGTGTGGTGGGTTTTGTTAGTAGCAGCTCCTCTCGTGCTGAAATAGTTACCCCTAGGACGATGTAGTTACTGCGGAGGTTCTGGAAGGCGATCTGGCTAATTCCACCTGGAGGTGGATGAAATTCAGCGTTTGAGGCTATTTTGGAAGAGGGAATTAGGTTGTTGCAGCTTTATTAGAGGAGATTGTAGGAGTTTGTGGCCGAATGAAACCCATATGTAGGTTATCTACGGAACTGACCTTTGTAGTGAAGCAGTACAGATATTTTCGACTGTGATTAACCCAGTACACGGTAGATTTAATTCCGTATATGTTCTATTAGTAGCAATATCGTAGTACGATCTTGTATTTGCCTTTAGAGTTAAAATTTCGCTATCATTATAACGTGAAAACTAGTCCAGTCAATTCCTTTTGGTTATATACACCCATATTGTGTATTTGCATAAAATTCTGGCTTCACCGTTTTAAGTTGTAAAAATTTTCGATTTACCATATTAATTTTAATTGTTTGATCAAATCCTTTAATTTATTTAATAAAGGAGAAGGGATTCCTGTAATGAAAAATAATGTTATACTATTTCAAGCTAAGTTATGTTTGAACTAAAGTCAGTCGCTGATTGGCTAACCTAATTCTTACACTGGTACCCAAACAAATTTTAATGTAATAATTATACGCTTGATTGGTGCCACAGTGCTGGCGTAATGTTTAATTTAGTGGGGACTTGCAAGTACCGAATAAGACACGCTCCGTATAAAGCAACTTACATTTAATTTGAGTGAAGTGTTAGTAATACTCAGTCAGTAAAAACATTTATTTCAAATTGCACGTTTACGGAAATTGCATTATTGCTCTACGGTTTCGGATCGCTCAGCAATAATTGCTCCCCGTACAATTTAATAGAAATATGGAATTAACTTGGGTCAAGATATTAAATATGGAGATATTTAATATCAGATTTTTATATTATGTAATCTAAAAATAATGCCTAAAATCTAAACTGTGATTGCCATCAAAACTCTGAAAGGTAAATCTCATTTATTAAATGAGAATTCTCTCTTTTTACATTTCAGTTTCTTTTCAGTCACAAATGCCCAAGCAGTTAGATTGAAGATAAAATTATAAAATCATAATCGAAAGGAGTGCTAGGGAGAGAAATTGCATGTGCATATTCAGACTAGAAAATTCTAATTATGAAATCTAGTATAATCACTACAAAAAGTTGTGCTTGACTACCCAGAACAGTGCATCCTACATCAGTTTTTAGTTTTCAAAGCAGCATTGGATTTTCTGCATTATCTATATACTACATGATTTCGAAGATAATAAAAAATTGGCATAGCGTATGATTGTTTTTGTAGTACTTGGAGTTAAAGCATTGTATAAGTATTTATATTCATCTAAAACATGAAAAACGTTCACAGTAATGATTTTAGGAAATTGATAGCGCGGTGAAAGTTTCCAAGTCTGATAAAAACTTTTGAACCACAGATGAATGCCCTAGTACTAATAACCTCCCAGTGCTTTAGAAACTGTAGCCGTCGATATGCGCGCAGCATATCTATACGAATTTTTATAAAGTTCCGAAAGACATTTATCATGTCAGTTCAATTTAGAGGTTCACGTTGACGCTGAGGTTATCGCCCAATCATCTACAGGAGTCTATGAAATGCCTGCTAATAACAGACAGGTAGCCCACATGGCAGCAATCAAGATGCACTCAAAAAATATGGGTCACTGAGATAGGTATCGAGTTCAGATACTGCCAGTTGGCAGCCACATTTCGACACGCTTGCACCATATCGCTCCGCAGACGCAGCCTGCTATGAAGCTTTCAAATGTGTGATTGAAATTAGACCGATGCCAATGCCAATAGCGCGCGCGGGAGCGCAACAATGAACATTGACGTGCTTATGACGTGTGCCAGTTGTGGGAACCAAGCGGCGTTGTTGTGGCTGGGCAAATAGTGTGAAGCGAGGGAATTGTTAATTATTTTTACGAGCACTTAATTTGATTACGGTGGTATCGAAACCCACAGGTCCATACGTGCGTGATTAGCCACGTTTTTGATACACGCCATGCTTCATTCCATTGTTTTATGATTATCAGCATTGGAAATGTCAAACAAAAGTTACACTTGTACTATGAATTTCTCTGGCTCTGGAATTTGCAAAGTTGTAGAATTAATTGCGTTTGTAAGTTAATGTATTTTTTTTAAATTTTCTTCGTCGTCGTTGTTGTATCTCCATGGCAGAAACAATGGCCTCTCCTCTTTGTTAAAATTTAGAGATAAAAACCCCACGGTTGTTCAAGTTGAGATTCTCGTGTCAGTCGGGATCGAACCCACCTATTCCTGCACAAAACCAGATACTCTCTGTAACCTTCACTGCTCCATATAGCAAACGCATTGTTCTAACGTAAGTCTTAAAAATATTGGCACTTTTTCAAATAGTAATAGCAATATCTCTATTGGTTCTGCTATGGCGCTAAAATCTGGGTATCAGAACACCGTAATGCACATATTGCCAAACCGTGTCACCTTGAAGCTACACATTTCTTCAAGCAACAAATTTTCATATTATTTTTCAAAAAAACCTTGAACATCTGCGTGCAGGCCATAAATCATGGTTTTACAGCTAAAACTGGCAGAATTTTTATACTCACTGGTTTTACCCCAAAGGAATTATTTATTACAGAGTAAAACGATATTTATGACGCACACAAGAAGACACAATGCACAATGTTTGCATCAACCAGGCAGTTGCTTCGCTTGCAGCACCGGTTACTATAAGAAATGATTATATTTCTGTGATATACCGGCTCACTGCAGTCGAAAAGAGGGGTTCTCCAACGGTAGAATTGTGGATGTCTGCTAGCTCAAAATTAATGTCCAAGGGAGCGCTAATAATGTAATACTTGTATATAACAAAGGAGGCCCTAAATTACAAACTGGGATTCAATCGGCTATTCAATCGGTGTGATTCGCGATCATCGACGGACAGGAACTGGTCTTGGATGTCTACACCCTCTGAGATACCTGTTAAGCTTTCTGTAAGTTAATTTACAACGTAGGGATAAACATAAGTAAACATAACCGCGAAAATATTTAATATGTATAAATTGAATCATTGGATAATCAAATTCTGGTATTTCGCATTTTACACATAAAAAAAATGCTACGTAACAATGCCTTAAGTGGTGACGTTACGGCGTATATAGTTCAACTTCAATCATTATACACTAACAAGTGCCTGCTCACATGCTTAACTACAAGGACCTTAAATGGCTTCTTATATAAATATCTAACGAATGAAGACCCCGATAGGGCTCTCAATTAAGCTAGAATTTTACGTTAGACCGCAAAACTCGATTAAACTGAACTTTTGAAAATTATAGTTTTTCTTCCCGGTAGTCTGACACATTTTTCTCTACGCGCTGTGTTACATGCAGTTAACAAGTAAGGTGTAGCAGCTTGCAGTGCTTTAGAACTCAATAGCGGCGCACGTGTCTTAGAAAGCGCTTTGCTTAACCCATCGAGGGCAATGAATCGGTCTATGTCGATTGCAAGAGATGATTAGGCAAAAATGTTGCCTGGCTTTGTTGGTACGGCGATAACAAATTCGAGAATAGTCAATACTTCACTTAACATGGAACGGAGGTTGCCGATACTTGTACAACAACAAAAAACACCACGTTATTTCAACATACGTATAGGAATCAAACGTCAATCTAGCATTTCTTGGCTTTTGCGGATTTTATATCTTGCAAGACATCTTCCTAGTCGGTTTACTGCAGTTAATATTTGATTAGTTCTACTTTCGTTGGTCTATTTCCTCTTTTCTGCTTTTTATTTGATGTTGATCTGTATGAGATATTCGTCCCTGCGGATTTTATATCACACCAGCTATCTTCCTAGTTGGTTTAGCGCAGTTAAGTTTTGATTAGTTCTACTTTCCTTCCTTTCGGTTGTCTTTTCTAGTTAAGTTCACTTCGTTTCCTGCCTTCTTTCTTTGGATTGATGATCATGTTAGTGGTTCGATGATAATGTGCTTGCGGGATTTCATTAGATAGCACCAAACGAAGCAAGCCTTATCACGTACAAAGGAAGTAATAATATCTTAATATTTATAGTAAGACTAAAAAAGTCAAACGAAACGCTTAGAAATGGAAACCACTTTATTTCGAAGGAAATAATTTGTAGTCAGTAAGATTCGAACTGACGCTCCCAGAAAGAATATGATTTCTGCCCAAGCGGCTTAACCGTTGGTATATATTATACATTGTTTTGTGCTTACAAGTACTATGGCTACCAAAAATAAATGTAGGACAATTTCTAAATTCATTTGCCATGAATTTTTATTATTTTAGTTAATCAAATAACATCAATTGTCATCTGACTAATTCACATCTGTTATATGTAGTATCAAAATTGAAATCAGAAGCTCCAATAGAAAACAATTATTACCAAACTAGATAAATGTGCCATTTTACGAATAGTTATCTAAGCAAGAAATAATTCTAGCTTTTAAAAAGGTAACGAAAATCAGATATTAAGGATTGAAATGCTTGATCCAATTCAATTCCATATTTCTATAAATTTGATCTTTGCTGACTCTGCAAACCTATACACAAAATTGAGATGAATAACAGATGTAATATAAAACGATACGCAATTGCTGGTATTTAATAAACAACATAAATAGTTAAGTGTACAAGGAGTAATAACTAACACGAGTACATAAAAATCACCGCAAGCTATATAAACAGCTTATTGAGAGCTTCGATTGAAACACGTGACTTATTAAATTGTACGGGCTGCAATGATTACTGTGGGATTCGAAATGTTAAAGTAATAATGCAACTTCCTTAAATGTGCAATTTAAAATAAAGTTACTTCACCCAAATTAAATGTAGGTTCCTTTATAATGGGTGTATCTTATTCAGGTACCTGCAGGTCCCTACACTAAATTTTACACCAGCACTGTGGCACCAATCAAGTGTGAAATTATTAAATTAAAATTTGGGTACCAGTGCAAAAATTAGGTTAGCCAATCAGCGACTGACTTTAGTTCAAACATTAAGCTCTTAACGGTATAAAATTATTTCACATTGCAGAAATACCTCCTTGCAATTATCTTTTTAAATAAATTAAAGAATTTGATTAAACAAATAAAGTTAGAAAGGTAATCTTAAATTTGTACAAATTAAAACTAGTTCTCACGTGATGACGATAGCCAAATTTCAACTCCAAGGGCAAATACAAGACCGTACTGCGATATTGATGCTATGAATAAAATATATACGACACTGAATAAATGGTGGACTGAACAAATCACAGTCGAAAATATCTACATTACATCACCACAAAGATCAGTTTCGTAGATAACCCACATATGGGTTTTATTCGGTCACAAACTCCTAGAGGTTTCTCCAATGAATCTACAACAACTAATTTTCTCTTCCAAAATTGCTTCCAACGCTGAATTGTTATATCGTTTTCTAAGCTAAACTTTTAAAACGGTAACGTTTTGAAATAATTTATTCACATAGTAGTTGGCAATTAAGAATTCAGTTTCACCCACCACTTTATTGCTTTGATACAGTCATACTGTCATTCTTAAGAAGATCGAGGAGAGAACAAAGTAACATTTCTAAATGACTTGTTGCTCTATACTCCACCACCTTGTATTCTAGGTAAATGCAGTCCAGATCAACTCCTAGTCTTTAACCATGGAAGATTACTGAGCAATCTCAGAGCAATCCACGATGTGGTTCTCAAGGTATTTCCTTTCGCATTATGCGTATTATATGCTAAGAGTAGTAATTGCTCCCAAAGGTTTGAATTTTTTACTTTTAAATAGTTCGCAATTAATGTTACAATATGAGAAAATGAAGGGGAAACTAATAACGTATTTCATATAAATGACGTTGCTATAATGCTATAAATTCATAATGATTGTAATTTTTAGATTTTTTCAATTCCTTATGCTTATATATTGTAAAGTTAAGTAATTCATTCAACTTGAGCTCTGCTAGAAATGCCAGCCGACTATCATATGTAATATTTTAAATCGACGTTTATAATAATTTGATGGGAAGCGTACGTAAATTAAGCTCAAACAATTCCATTTAACTCGCCAGATCCGGAAAATTACCTTCTGCAACGGAATATATTACAGTTTGTGTATAAATTATAATTACATTTTATGTGTGAAAGACATTTACGGCAGTTTAATGACAGTACAGGCTTTTGAGTTCGGTATACTTAGAGTAACAGTAAATTAGAGTTTTTAACAATCTAAAAGCTTCGGCTGTTGTAAGGGAGGTCATCCATCTGTCGCTGTGTTTGCAAGTACTTTAATTAGAGTTTTTAGTACTTTATTTGTGTTTACTCCAGCTTTTTGTATGAACTATCACAGAATTTGAGCATGAAAAAGTAATATTGAAAAATTCAAACAACTTGGTACAATTAACAGAAGTTGAATCCGAAATTAAGAGGAAAGGATTGACACCCTCATCGAATATTCAGCTAGAACACACTTCAGAATAAAACCAAGATGCGTTATACCAAGTATCGCGATCAATACCGTTGTGGAAATCTTATAATTTACGACTTAGTCGATCAGTCATTAAGACACAGTTCAAGATCGTCCAGCATTTGTAGAACATTTAAAAGTTCAGAATGACTTCAAGTCCTTTATTTCCTTTTCAAACCGTTTGAACGCGCAACTTTTAAGGGTGTCACGGAGGTGACTGTAAATTTTTATTGCCCGGGAATAAAATTGTTTCCGTACGAAATACAAAAGGGTTTATAAAGTTTTGATAAAATGTGGGCTTTGTCTGATGCTATATGTTTCGAAATTTCGGTCGACGTATTTGGCACATGCATCAGGATGCGTTCTAGGAGCAATAGGTATTTCATGCAATTTGCTTTTTGTTTATACAGCCATAACTAGACATCTTCGTTAATTATCGTATCTGGGAATCTGACTGCAATTTAGAGTTTCTACCGTATGTGGAAAATAATAAACTTTCAACTTCGTGATGTGCCAATATTAATGTGAAGATTGCATGGTCATCTAGATAAGGCAGTATGGCGACACAAACGATATAGCATTTTTAAATTCTCATTTCAAAATTTACTGTCGGGATCAAAAAACCATTTTATATTTTATATAGTTTTAGTATAAGCGTTAACAAGCACAACATAGTTAACAAGATCTTGATACTAGGTACTTCAATCTCTTTGGAAAGTTAGTGTTAAACGCTTCTCTTTCTGCAAATAGAACTAGAGCTATTTTGGTTATTACGAAGGTTCGTAGAATCGCTTTGGTTAGAAACATTATGTAGTATATTAATGTGATGTTACTATTTTGTTTATACACTTGCATCATTGACTGCTCATTATTTGGGAAAACAAGCAGTTAAAAGGTTGCCAAATTCCGATGAAACAGGCAATCTATTAAGAAAACGTGCAGACGTACACCTCCAAGAGCGCATGGCAAAAACCACTTCATCCCAACAGCGTGCCAAAGTACCAATAGGGAACTTGCACATTTTAATATCTTTAGATATAATGGGAAAGCAATTTCTAAGACTGTTAGCAACAAGGTGAAATGAACATAATGAGCAGTTCTGTTTAAAACTTTCACCCGGCCTATCTCAAAGCGACATAATTGATTTGACTAACCTCCCATAAGCAAAAAATACCAAAAATGGATCTAAAAGTAATTTTAGCAAGGAATTAACTTATATCATAATTTATAAAAAACTAGCTATTTTGTTTTCAAACTTCCAAACGTTTTGATATTCAACTTGAGCTATATACAAAAATATTGAGAAATAATTACTCATAATTAACACATATTCGTTAATTAATTAATTTAAGCTATGGCAACACATAATATACCTTATTTAGAAACTATGCACAAATCTTTACCGAGTTTCCAATAGTTCTAATAAAATTAGTGTCCTTTAATATTTGACAGGTGAAACACAGGTTTATATAAAACAAGTTAGCTATGAAAGTCTGTTATAAGGCCAAACTAATAAGAAATTCGGCTTGCACGCCTTAAATTACCTATTAATGTAAGTTTTTCTCATCTTCACACATTTTATATCATAAAATGTACGATTCTCTTATTTTAGACTATAAGCTTAGTGATTATGCGATTTCTACATATAAAACAACTTTCAAAACCACAACTCACCTATAGGCCATCATATACTACTCCAGTACTACAGAAAAGTGAAATTTCACACCATTCCTATGTAATCAAGCTGAGACGTTCCAAATCATATAGACAACAGGAATGGATTGGTTTATTTAGACAAATTTTTATATTGTGAAATATAAATAGTAGCTATCTTCCACCAAAACTAACATCTTATATAAAAGTTCATCTAATAATTATGTACCGATCTTAACTTGTTGTTACTAGAACAAAAAGCAGTTTAAACGTTACACGCAATACGGGGATTCCCCACTCGCCGATTTGCATATACATTTTTACTTTCTTTTTGTGTGAATAAAACATTTTTCAGGTGTTATGTGCTTTAGTAATATTAGATACAGTAATTTGAACCATAATTTATTATAATCATACTAAAGTAAATAATAATACAGTAAAAAACATAACATCGTAGAAGGGATTTCCCGAAAATACATTAATTCAGAAATATTTTAGTATTATTAAACAGTAAATTTTAGAAACGTACTAAGAATCTAACATAATTTGACCAAAAAATGATAAAAATATTTGAGAAAATCATGAAGGATTAATATTACTATTAAATTTAATGGAAGGGTTGTAATTGCATTAAAAGGCTTTGAAAGCCAAAAATCTTAAAGTTGCCGTAAGCAATTCTGTGTATTATAATGTTTTGAATCTATAGCGCCCTTTTCAAGTAAAAACGTGCTAATTGTGTGGTTACTATTAGAAAATATGTACATTAAATGACTCGCAAAGTGACCAAGTCGGTTTATATCCATAGCAGTATATTTTTTAACATTTTCCATTTTCACGTCATCGATGCCAATTGTTTCCTCATCTTGTTGTTCCAGTTCAACTATGATCGTAGTAGTTTTATCGTTCAGCATATAGTCCAAGTTGTAGCGATTTTCAGTTATAAGTGCAATATCACGAGCATAATGAAAGATTACTTCGAAGACTTTGCCAGTCAATGTCGTTAAAATGTTCTTCGAGTGCCAAATTGGCAAACGTGTATATTTCTGATGAGAGAATCTCCTTGATGGACTCCTCTTCTAGATTCTCCTGCTTCTACTAGGGTGCTTCTTCCACCAGCTCCGCCGCGCCGTACTGGGTACCGTTGCTGCAGTTGAAAACTCAATAAAAGGTTATTTATAGTACTAAAAATAATGATTCCCATCTTTCAAACACTCTAATGGCATCGAGATTGGAAAAGAACAAGATACGGTTGGAGTAAAGCTCTCTTCATGTGTCATATCTTCGGAAAAAGTAGGCTATTATTAGGCCTTGTATTTTGTTTACTGCTGTTCTAAATAGTGTACTGATGTTGATTCCATACCAATCACACTATTTTTGCCATAATGTTCTTCTTCAGCAGAGAGCTCGCTTGGCTTCAGTTCCATCCTACGTCATATGTGACAGTACTCGATATTTGTAACTCCTCGCTATGTATCTAAAGTGTTTTAGTTTTCTCTATGGTGCATACAATTTTCTATGTCTATTTCATCCAAATTGAACATTGCGAACCTTGTCTTTCCATGATGTTTTAGGGTTCTTCTGTATCACCACATTTCGAAAGCTTCCAGTTTCTTTCAGTAATTTTTTATGAAAGTCCAAGAATCGGTTCCATATAGCAACGTTGAAAAGATGTAGCATCAAAGCGGACAAATTCGCAGAAAGAAATATAAGATTCCTGATACACAAAACCTTTCTTAAAGAAGACCAGATAGTAAAAGTATATGAATTGGGGCATCTAAAACTGCAGTTCTCGTATTCACAAGATGTGAGTCCTTGAAAAGCTCCATATATAGCCATAAATACACATACGCTGTGTACTAGTAGTTAGGCTGCTCTGATTCAGGGTTTTAGGTGGTTTTCCTGAGTCAACAGAGTACATCCTCTGCGAATGCCGAGGCAGTACTTCTTCACCTTTCCTGACCTTTCTTTCATTCTGCACCCCTCCCCTCCTTTCTCTCACTTATCCTGAAATTCCCGTTATTGGCTGAAGAGGGACGCAAGGTCCCCATAGCAGCCCGCGTCCATTTGGGGAAATTGAAGAAATGGCCCTGAACCCTTTTTTACCACAAATACAATCATTGGAAGATTGAATTGGCAGAAAATGTAAAATTCAGGTGGGTACGTCGTATTACGTTTGCAGGAGGGAAGAAACTAGAACGTGTTAGCTATTTAGGTAACATATGAAGAGTAGCAACTGGAAGATTGATGACAACTACTTAACCTAGATATAAAAAATTAAGGGCGGCATATATCTGAAGTTAGACGAAAACTGTTGGGAAAAGAAGACGAAGATGATGATAAATCATCTGGTAGCTGAGAAAACTAGTACACGTCTACGTTTACAAAAAACAATGTAAAACGTTTAGTCTGTTCAAGTTCTTAAGTTTAACATGGACTAAGATTTACTTCGAAGCGATTGTTTCGAGCAGTTTAAAATCTTGAAGAGTCGCGTTCGCTATTAGGATTAGAGATAGTTTCCCTAATGAGAATAAATATCCCGAATTAGAGTGCTGAAAGTTTGTGTACCCCAGACGCCGGAACGACACTTTTCAGTTTCCTAACTAACTTAAAGACTTGTCACCTGAGTTTGGCGAAGTTCGTCCAGTCCTACAAACTGAAACTGAATTTGTCGAATTCTGAATTTATTTTACTATTAAACGCCGAATTTCTGTACCTTTCTAGACCTTTGCAAAACTCCTGTATAGTACAAAGGCATTAGCAGCAAAGAGCTAAAATTGCACAGCATCAATCCAGAAGCTCCGTTTGAACGCGTTTGCGATTCCAAACATGCCGCCGGAAACCGCATGTCGATATCGCGCTCCCCGCTGAGGAGGAGAAAAAACGGATATTTGGACAAAATCGGCTGCGCCTCGGGCCGTTATGAGCTGTAAAGTAAGGCGTTGAATGTTACTGCTTGCGAATTATCCCTATTTTAAGTTATTTGCAGTGCTGGAAGGCGATTTTCCGCGCCAGGCTTTCGAACAGCCGCTCGTTTGGGAAACAAATCGCGGCCTGAAACCCTTTATGCAACTCTTTACAGGCCAGTAGTTTGCTAAATTGAAAATTATAATCTGGCGTCTCCGTTTCTTCAGATTTAGGAACCTTCTGCATTATTCAGCCTAGGATGAACTTTCGCAGTTGCCTTTGAAAGTGTCATCTTTTACATGGGTGCCTTTTAGTGGAAATTTTGCCGAGTTGTAAGGAATGTTCTGGAAATTGTTGCGGGTAGCGCGGAATGTGTGGGAAGAGCAACTACGTAATGAATGTTCAGTGTTTCGTTTCAATCTTAATAACACCGGAATGGAGAGGGCGCGTAGAGACTACATGTGGGCTCGTCATATAAATTTTTGTCTAAAACGCTGGGTTTTTATTAAATAAGGTTTCAAATGTTCATCACGTCTGTGTGCTTTCTTTGCAAAGTACTAAGCAGAAAGATCTATTTTTATAATCTTGGAGTTATTGGACCATTCTTCTGATTGGCCCTGATATTTTCTTACATTATTGTTATATTTTATTACCGATATCTGCAAGTTTTACAGCTATTGTTTAATTTGTTTACACATTAGTTAATCTTATTTTAAAATTCCGAAGCAATTCATTTAGTTTAATGAGCCCATGAATGTGCCAGAGTAGCAAATCAGCACTGCGTCGCCTATAGTGTTACACAACACTATTCAGCAAAATCTATCTACAACGCGTGAAGAATTTGTGACGTTTGCTTTTAATTCGTTTCGTGTATCTCTTTAACAATAAGTCATCAAGTACTATTAGAGTATTAAGTGTTTCTTAATATTTCTTTGCGCTAAGTTTTAAAAAAATGTTTATAAAAAGAGCGTGGTCCAGCAATAAATCAGCATGAGTCGTATAATTTTTTACTTACTCACCATCCAGCAGGGTATGCCTTCCTAGCTAAAATTACTTCGTGTCTGAGGTTGCAGACCGGTAGAACCCTTTCCACTTCACCAGATCACTTTCCAAGGCACAATTCCTTTGTTTCGAAGACTCGAGAGCTGCGATCTCGTATTAGCCATAATCACTGATACTTGGAATCCAGATCAGTACAGTAGTAGTTTTTGCGTATCCAGTATTTCAAATTTTTTCAGGCTAAGGAAATATAGTTTAAGTACTGTTATTGAAACTATAAATGTCTGTAGGACAAGCTAAAAAAATTAAAAAAGCATGTTTTATGGAAACTAGATCTACTAGTTTCCCATCAGAAAGATTTAGCGTAACCCTTTACTAAATGTGAGAAGTGGACGACGGATTGACGTTAGAGCAACCGTGCGTATTAAAATAGAAGCGAGGAGACAACCAGCACAATTGAGGCGAAAGAAGAAAAACAAGCTGCAAGAAGTCGGCGTTAAAAACGAACTGACTAGGACAATGAGAGGCGAATGATATCAACCAGCAATGCGAGAGCTCATCGCGACTTGCGAATAGGTTCTTTGGGTACATAAAATACAATACTCAAGTGAACTTCACACGATACTTGGAACTCAACTCGAAAACGAAGAGTTTCGAAAACCAAGCTGAAAGAAGCGAGAGCCAAAGTGAAAGCTCTTATTAGCTCACTACCGTTACTACCAAGAAATGGGGGTTCAGAGCTCCGGCCTGACGTCAGCACAGTTAGGTAGAATTACCCAATGATTGTATTTAGTCCCATGATAACTCGGCTAACGACAAACGGTACCCCATGGGTTTAATCACTGCAGGCGTTTTAATTGGTAGCAATCGAAGCACATTCACGGCCGTAAAATTAGTTTTTTCCTTATGTGGCATCACAAAATGGGATCACTTAAGCAGCACCGGCCACAAACACACGTGCAGTTCGTTTGCTTTCTGTCAACCTTCTATTTAACTCGAAAATAACTCACCCGCTGCTCACACCAGCGGAGCGATCCTGCATCATGGTGCCGGACGAACGAAATGTGACTCGCCTAACGGTCTAAGATCACCGGCGTGATCAAACATAACAGATGGTGAACTAATGTCGCTGAAATTGTATACTTTTATAATATGACTAAATGTGGCGCTGTTGGTCTCAATTGTCATCTAGCTATAATATTTCGAGAGCAATCGGTCGCCGTCGTTGGGTGCTTACATTATTTTTCTCAACACTGATGGAATTACTTTAGAAATTGTACATAGGAAAAATAATGATGGTAAATTGTTATAAAATACGGGGAGAACCCGTGATGTTAACGTTAACTTTAAGAAAATTTATGACTGTGTAACGTTTTAGATTAAGGTGGGAAATAAAACAAGCTATATGTATGCAGGAAACGATTACCTTAAACACACTAGAAGATACACTGATAATCTGTTAATATATCAGATAATAAACTAAGCGTTGTTGAATTTATTCAGAAATAAATATAATACTAATTTAACATACATTTTTGCTTCAAACTTGAAAAATCCAGCGCAGTGGCTAAGAGAATGATCAAAGTTCTTTATAAACACGTAGCTATGAGACACTGACTGTGTTGAATGACTTGATACCGGATGGTAGATATATGGGAATGTCGATTACGATTGTACAAAATAAAGCCCATATTGATTACATCCATAGAGACTTTGTACAGCAAGACCGTTAGTAGTTAATACCATATTAAGGAATTAGAAAAACATTAAAAGTAGCTGAGCCTACCCTTATTAAAACTATCATTTTAAAAACTCTGCAATATCTGTAAGTAAACTGAAGACGAATTTATGAAGATTGTTAACAAATTAATTAGATGTTTGTGAACACTTCCTAATTATATTTATATGAATTCTGTCCACTTGGTTATCAACTTTATAATTTTTTTTCTGAGGCCATGAAATTCGAAGAATCCTTCGATGTAACTACATCTCTTTAGGTCTATTTTATCCAGCTTGTGAGTGCGATAAGTTGCTTGGCGGCCTGCCTAATTTGAACGGGGGGGGGGGGGGGCGAAAAGAACGGTCAAGCGAACAGTGGAGTTGTGAGCGATGAGAAATTTCCCGTTTAGAAACGGCCCTATGACTTTTTCCGGATCAAGTTATTGGGAGCTTTGGCGTATCCAAACCGAATCCAAAAGCGCTTTATCGTGGCCTGATTGCTGTCAACCCATTTTTTTGCCAGAGTGGGTTACTCCTGCTGACTCAGCGGCCACCATCGGTCGACAATTCTAAACGCGAAGATGGGAGTAAATTTTCTGCCCGCTAAAGTTGTAGCCTTTCTCGGTATCTTTGATCGCGGACAGTCGTATCCACTCTCTCGTCTAGAACACCGTTTGCTACCAAGGGCCAGCCAGTACCTTCAATCTAAGTATCGTAGTAACTATACTAAATTTTGCCTATTTCTTGTGTACGTACATCATATTTATGCCGGTTATATCCGTGATATTTGTTGTCGCTGCCTAACCTACACGAGGTTTGAGCCCATCCCCGTCTGGAAGAGCTACAGACTATTTGGCACTTTGACTGGTTTGCGGCCAGTTTATCAAATTGATTTCCCTTAAAGTGGGTTGCCAGATTACATCCTGTTTACCCTCATTGTAATGCAAAATGCAGTGGTGCTTCAGGAATTTTTCGAATTGAGGTAAGTAAAAAAGACTACGACAGCGTCGTAATAATGATAATAATAATAATAATACATTTATTTTATACGGTTCTACAGATTCCTCTCTAAATAGCGTACACATTTTAATTCTGTTATAGGTATTAAATAGGTTTGCTTTTCAAATACTTCTAAACCATTCAATGCTTTTACTTTGAATCTCCAGTTCTCTACACAATATAATAATACATATGGAATATAACATCAACTTGTTTTGCACCGAGTCCCTTCCTTTAAATCCTTACTCCAACGAAGCCCTTTCTTTTTCATAAAAATATTTCTGACTATTCAATTCACATGTCTTCTGTCAAAAATTGGCCAAAGTCCAATAAAAAATATAAGAGCAGATATATCTTCCTAGAAGGTATTCAAATGAATATTTTAAACAAATGCAGTCTTTATTAGAAAAAATCAATTTTAGTTTTCTGTCACTATAAAAATTGCGTGGCTTGTAGCTAGATTTACCGAAAAATTATTTGAAAAAATAGTTTGGTTTCTTGAAATACTATTTATAGTCAAGTAAATTATTTTTGCGGTGGTATCACTAATCATGCCTATTGCTCTTGAGATTAATCGTATCGAAGCGGAATTAACATTCGTGACACCGCTCCAACAGTAGTCGTCATAATGCTGACTACTCATAGTACGAGTATTATAAGTGAAAATCTCACTACGGCTTTAATTGTTTTAACAACATCACATTTCTGGTTTAGATAACACCCAACATATTTGAAGTGGATAACTTGCTGGATAAGGATTCTATCAAGGGATGTGTGCATGCTGTTTATAGGCCCCTTGCTGATACACATCACTTTAGAGTTATTAGTATTAATGCTTAGTCCCATTTGCTTACTTTCCTTATTGATGCTGTCAAGTGAGTAAATCATTTATACTGTTAGGTGTGTCAGGTGGTTGTCTAGTTCGAATCTAATATTGTTAATTCATTCCCCAGTATAAGTTTGACACCTTTCTATACATTTTTTAATGCAGTATTCGTTATGACTATATGTTGAAAAAGTATAAAGATACTTCTTTCTCAATATCGGCAATTTTTATTGCCTTTCTCTTACACGAACAAACTGCATTTTGATCTAAAAAAAGAACGAATAAATGTTTATCGTTTTAAAATCCTGGTTTGTTCTTATACCGAGTGTTTCACTTAATATTCGAACATAGGTAAATAGCATGGGAAATCGTATATATGCAGATTCCTGCTTGCCCCTTGAATTGATAGGATTGATAGTGGTATCAATCGAAAGAGAAAAAAAATGACCTTAATTTGATTCTACTTTACTTGAATTTGTTGCTTGTTTAAGACAGAAATAGCGTAAAAACTGTAATAAATATTTTGCATTTTATCCACAAATAACGGATCAGCCATGATCAAATTTATTTATGCCAAAATAAATGTTTTTTTCTGTCTGTTATCAATTCACGTATTTAACTAATTACTATAAATAATAATGTTGAATATTCTAAATTTAATAATCGACCTATTCCATCTGTATCAACAATCGACGATTGACCAAAGAATTTAAATCCACCCCTAAGGCTTCTCATTTGTAACTCCTGATAATAGTAAAATATTTTTTTAGTTATAAGCATACGATGTCCTCTGCAAGAATGATTATTGTGAGGTTAAGTTTAATGCAAAAAAATATCAAAAGAATTTTGTATTTAAGTTAGTTTGAAGTATTCCAATTGGTGGTGGCATTGCTAAGAGTAAAGAGTAGTAGAAAAGTATTGCCATTTTTCATCATAATATCACATACCCTGATGTGATTAATATATTTTGGCTTTAAAGTTCTTCCCCGGTAGAATAAATCCAAAAGATTATGACTTATTCTATTTGGGACATCCCTTTGCAAGGAAGAAACTTGAGCAGAAGTCGATTGCCTTTCAGAAACAAGGCACTCGTTAACGTTTTGTTACGACCCATTCAAATATTGATGCCGCCACTGATATTATAGCGGCGAAAGGGAAAGTTTCGCTAAATTCCTTCATGCGAATGCTAAGCCTGGTACCTACCGACAAGCTAACATGGTGCTGTTTGGACTGTCTTATTTTGTGCGATGTTGGAGCATGTACGACTATTGTGGCAATGTCGACATCTTTCTTACATCTAGAAGTTTCCGAGGTACCTTATTTTTAAACTTCGGTTTTCGTCTCATTTGGGTATTGTGATAGTTCATTTCGTTTTGTACTGGATGTAGCCAACACCACTAGTCCCGGCTTCCGTTGCTCTATATTTATGAGGTCTACTACTCGACGCGGTTTTTACATCAACACTATCTTTTCATTGACGCCGTTCGTCGCTTTGAGCTATTGCCAGCTTCCCTGCTGCTTGGAGCGGGACTGTACGGTTTAAAAAACCTTGCGTTCCGATGTCGGCCGATCAACAACCTAAATTTTGAAAGCATTACCACTGGGGTGTGTAAATCGCAATTTGCAATCGGTATCTGATTTGTCATAATGCTATCAAAACTAACTTCCGTAGCTTCCCTGCTGCAGTGACTTTACGCATGCAGGTGCATTAAAAATTAATTTAATGTGGGTCTCAGCATTTGCAGCTGTGTCAACCGGGTGATGTACTTATTTAGGTATTTTGTGTAGTATAGCCGTCTCATAGCCGTCATACTTGTTGATTAGTTTTTTTTCAAGGGAAACACAAGACCTCAGTTGAATCTGCGCCTTGAATCTACACATTTCCCGACGCCGAAGTAAAATGGTAAAATCTACCCAGGTGGCGCCCATAACAATAACAAAAATTATTTCGGTATCTACCATTATTTTGATTCCCGCGAGCAAGCCACCTCTTATTTTAATCTAAGAACCACCCCTCACGCGGAGCTACTGGATCCCCAGCTGTTGCCAATCATAAACAGAAAATTTCCTGTAACAATCTTACAGGTATAACAGGTACCTAAGAGCATTAATTGCACTCAAAAAATTATTTAAACTTAAAAGGGAACATTTTAAAACAAGACCACCGCAGTTGTTTCCATCACACAATTTTCTCAATCTGGAACAATTTACCTGACAAAGTGGTAAGCTCGCACAGTGTAAAAACGTTTAAACATAAATTGTATATGAATAGTTCGTATTTTTTTTATTTTTTTGTCTCCTTGGGTATATTTCGAATTTTATTCTCATTTTAACTGTTGTTATTTGAACATATTACCTGTTTTGTTGTATTACTAGTTTAACCTGTATATTTGGTATTTGTTCTGCCATAGAAGATTTAGTTTTCCCTCCTTTATTTGTCTTAATAATAATAATATTTGTTTTCTATGCGTTTGGCACCTCTGTCACCGCTTAACTAGACCTAGTTTTATTTTCCATAACAAGCATTTCAGGGCATTTTATGCTGAAAAAGCTGTCGTTTGCGGCCGTTTCCCAATCCGGCTTTGGCAACCGTGGGGTCTTAATATATAAACCTCCTCAAAGAGGAAAGGCCAATGTTCCTGCTGTCAAGTATACGGACTACGAACGAATTAAGACAATTGCTAGCATAGCATTGGCGTCTTTTGATATTGACTTAGGAACTGTCTTTTCCCCATTTTCTTTTTCAATTTAAAGAATATTAATCCAAATGTTTATAGTTGCAGAAGGTAAGGATTGTTGAAATAACGTAGTTTAATATATGCGAGAAGATTTAGTTAGCTTATTTTGCACTTTCGCATTTCGCTTTAGTAGATTGCTTTCCATTTGTTGCCTAAACTATTAAAAAAAAAACAATATGGTTTTTTTTGGCGTTTCTTACAGAAAATAGACATCATGATATACGAAAAAGCAATTCTACGTTTCATTAGTTCAGACTTCAGAGAAATGCTTTACTTCCCACGTGCAGCACGTATCCAATGAAATGCTGATTATTGTCTATTACTTTGTATATTTCCATCTTACTAGGTATTTTATCCACTGACTACGACAATTTGAACTTCTAATATGATTTGAAACATGTTTTATGTGTGCTGCCTGGGCGGCAAGCTATTTCGAGGTATTTTTTAATTTATCCGTACTTATGCAACGCCTTTTCTAAATTCCAAAATGGAATTTTTACCACAACCTTGGAATAAATAACATAGGTACACGGAAATGCCAGAAATGCAGAATATTGTGTTCCAACATTTTTTTAGACGAACAGTTTTAATTTTTGTTGTGCTCTAGTTTTACTTTAATATATTTTGAAATCCTTGATATATCCAAGATTTACAATATATTTACAGCAAAAGTTACAAAGTTTGTCGGTCTGACACCGTTAAAGAGACAGCAGATTGTATACTACCTTTTGTTTATTTTCTTTTAAGGAATGTTATTATTTGACGGTGCCACTATCTTTAAATAAGCTCTAGTGTCTCTATGCAGTTTGCTACATCTCTCATTTTTACAGTGTTAATCACAGGTCGAATTTCATGTAACTTATTTACTACAATTGCATAATTCTCATTGACATGTAACTTGCGTAAAAAGTATATTGACTATAAAACACATAAAAAACAAAAATCAAATAAAAGGAAACCAAAGTCAACTAGGATCAACGACTAGAAAAACTTACGTCTAAACACATACATGAAGCATCGATAACAATACGTATCAAATTAACTATGAATTAAATATATTTAAAAATTCAAATGCCAAAACGTGATAACACGGTTCTGGCTTAACGCCGAATGTAATCGAGCTTGCATATATTCACATTAGGCTCAAATTACGCACCTAAACACATTCTTGCGGGGTCTCAATGAGCGAGCGGTCCCGCCGCTCGCAGTCGAGGTAACAGTGAGAACTCGAGCGCTCGGTAGAGTTCGACTCCCGGTCGGGGCGCTCCGGTTCTCACTTAGTTTAAGACATGATAGGTTAAGTGACTCTCGCACTCCCCTGATGTAATGCGAAATTCGGTTCCAGGGGGGGGGGGCGGTAAAAAAGCTTAGAGAAGGGAAAACACATTCTTGCACGCTCGCAAAAACTTCTCGCTGTAAAACGCCAACTTTATCGCGTTGTGGCTGCAAGCATTTCAGGTACCAAATTTACCTTCAATTGGGCCTCTAGAAACTGCTGCGTGCCCTTGAATTATATTTGCCTTAAGTCACCCAACCTGATATTGATAACTGATAACTGCCAGGTTCTCAGAAACTGCTGAATTGGCATGGACGATGGAAGTCCCGAATGCGCCTTTGAATCCGGCACAATCGGTGTGCTTAAATGTACACTACTTAAATTGAGTTCACTTGACTCGCAAACGCTTGTTCGCTGCACGTGTTACTTGTATGCAGCAATTATTTACTTACTTCAGGCTTCTAGCTTTTAATCATGTTAGCTTCGCACACTACACTTTGGAGTCACCAACGGGTGCAGCCATCAGCTGAGGCTGGCGTGCGGAGTTTGTATTCCCAGCATTCCGCTAGCAGGCTTGGATGTGCATTTCTTCCCGAATGCACAAATTTACCTTTATAATAAGACGGGCTCTGCGCACATTTGATTATATTAAGTACAATTGTTAAATCTAATACACAACAAAATACATATTAAAAATGAAAGTTGGCTCTTGCTTTTAAGAAACATAATAAAAAAGGGTATACCTAGGCTCGTTTCATACTACATTTTGTTAGGTCAGGTTAGAAATTACACCCGGCCACTGACATAGTTTTTATTTCGCGTTGCAGTCAGTTACCGTCACACTATCAAACTGTAAATAGGGTGTGTGCATTTGAAAGCGACCGTACCGCAGACTGTAGCAGCCATTTTCCTGTGATGATTTATCTTCAAAGCAACTTCGTAGTTACTCATCTCATGTGGGTCGTTCTGTTTTCTACTGGAAAATGTTTATATTATCTTACCCTTTATAATGTGACTGATCGGTGTCTTCCGCAGTATGCTTTTATTATTTGCAAAATCTAAATAAAAAACAGCAAACAATCTGTTAGGATAGAACGAAACTAAGCGATTAACAACTATAACAACAACAATTACTCTTGTTTTTAAAAATATAAAACTTTTCGACCACTTAAAATAGCCAACCTTAAAATCCATGCCTTTATTGATTTTGCTGGTTTTAATTAACTTTATCGTCCTATGGGTTGGCTTTAATACGACATTTAAAGACAATCTTCTTCTTTAAAAGGACAATGGTCATTATTATGGAAGATGAGTACCTCCAAAGCAAACCCCAAATAATCAGCTGAGCACCGCTTTGATCTTGTCAGGACCACTTGCAAAAGTCACGTCCTAATCCCAAAGGTAGGTCATCCATATGTAAAGCCCAAACTTATTAAAAATGAAGTAGGTGAACAACGCTTCGTGCAGCATGTGTGCCTATTTGGCCGCTATTTCCTCGACAACAGTTTGTCGATAAATTTCCGGAATGTGTTTCGCTATTATTGCTATAGGCTCAGGAGGAAAATGAAACAGTTTACAGCCCGGCGTCTCTTTCGGTTTGCTTTTTCGTAGCAGCGTTTTCTGCTCGTTTTTACAGCTCGTTGACAATTGCCAGTTGGAACACTTCAAACTGGTAAAGTTAAAATAAAAATAGTCGTTTGCTTCCCCTGTACATTTCAATTTTTATACATACCATACGCAAGCTACATAATATGTAATTGCATGTCTGTTTAAGAAGATACCTTTGGTAGATAGAGGCGAGCTTAATGAGTTTGAAACAAAAACTCAAAGCTAACGTTTCCAACCGCTACAAGGCATGAACTTTTTTAAGTTTTTTGCGTGCAGATTCCGGAATTGCAACTTTGATCGCTGCATCTACTGCAAATTGTTATTTTAAGCTGTCAGTTGCAGAGACGGAGAATATTGAACAATCGATGCATTGGCGTTAGTGTTTCTGTAGCTGGACGTTGTGATTATAAGATATTGACATTCACCCCTCTATTACTTTAATTATTTAGAAATAATGGCCCGACAACATAATACGCAGTGAAACGGGAAGTTCCTTGTTACAACAACACCAGAAAGTAATGAGCTTACAGCTCAGCATGTGTAATAAAGGGGGATACTATTGATCTCTCTAGAAATTGTAGTCAGACCTAGTAAAAAGGTTTTTTCAGTACCGGCAATGTAAGTACGCCATACCTTCGTGGATACAAGAAATACGGACGGGTCTAACATTTAAGAGGGCAGGAGAAAAGTTATATAAGTTACAAAGCATAATGAGTATGCGGAATGGCTTAACCACACATATCTTAGTTCGAAACATGAAATAGCGTTCATAAGCTGAGCGTCCAAGCATTACATAATGAACAACGACTAGATAGAAGCAAGTATGAAACTAATACAGTAGATTTTTCAAACAGCTTAGCGAAGGTTGCTATAAAAGACAATTTACTTTTATTAGTTTTCATATCGACGTCTTATCTACAAACCAATCAGTGTATCATATTGCTATGCTATACACCTCCTCACGGTGCTGTTAGTTTACTCAATTTAATTAAATCAGTTAATTTTTCAATTATTGAAGCTTATACGATTTTCCTCTTGTATTGATATAACTTTTTATTTTAATAGGTTAATATTAGATATACCTATGCCCTTTTATAAAATTTCTATTTATTTTTATTTCTCTTTTGATAGCTCTATGAGAATGAATACTTTTAACTCAAGTTAGGTCCATGCATATTCCAATCCTTATTTGTGATAGTTAATCAGCAAACAAAAATTATTATTTAGAAATTCTGACATTTCGACAACTGTCAAAATGAAAAGTCAACCAAATGATCTCCGTCACATATTAATTATTTCAAATATCTATTAAAGTAAGTATAGTTCTTTCAAATATGTAATTCACTTAGTATTAAGGACTTATTTGTTTTAGATTTATTTAACATATACCTTTTTTAAGCTCACTGAAGCACTGCCAAAAGATGTCAGTCGAAACAACACAAGCAGTCCACCTCCTGATCCTCTAGAAACCTCAACAAAGAAAGGCTCCAATACAGACACAACTACTGCTAAAAAACAAGTCCACAGGAACCGCCCTTCCTTGTCACATCCACCAAGCAGGTAGCCTTTCAAACTGACTTCACCTCCAATGTACTCCCTGTGTTTAGAAATCTCCTCACTTCCAACAGTGGCAACTTATTTATCCAATTATTGTAGGACAATTGCGACGTCTCACAAGACCTTGATACTCCCTACGTCAGGATCCAACTCAGATGTAGAAATCCATATGGTTACAAGCTTTTCCAAGTCCAACAGTACCTTCACATGTAGTGTGTATCCAACTCCAGACCAATCGTAGATGTATTTACCTGACAGTACTCACATGAAGTTCCAATTCAAGCAGGATACCTATTAGTCACTATTATGCAGTTTATCCAAATCCGCTGCAGATTTATTTATTTCATACTTTCAGACTATTCACCATTATTAACTGTTCTTATCCTTCTTCATACCACTTGTTACTTTATTTATTCAGTCTGTTTATTAAAATTCGTGTATTCTTCGTTTCTTTTATTTTTACTTGAGCACACCCTTTAATATACCATCCAGAAATTACATACCATATTAATAAAGGGTTTTATTATTCAAATTTGCTTTTACTCAAAATACATGTTACAAATTCAGAAAAAATTTGGTTGTTTTTTTAATATCATTTTCCCTAGCAATAAATTATACCGTTTTTTTAGGATATAACACTCCTCTATACATTTCTATATGATATATTGTATTATAACATTTCATAATTGACTTTTTCAAATAATCAGCTGAGTTTGGATTTCACTTTAGTTATTCGGATTGTCAGTTAATAGAAACTAAGAACTAAGCTCTGGTGTTACCAAACAACTAACCCAACTAAGTAAACTTAATGCTCGAACCTTTTTAACAAACTGTTCACAATTTAACAGTAACTGTATCTAATTTCCCATTTGTTAAACAAATCTTAAATGTTTATATTCTACTTTTAATGCATAAAATCCGACTTGTATTTTTTAATTGCTAATTAATTTATTTTTTAAAAATAATTTCCTACCCAGAAATACTCTTATATATAATTATCAGTCTCAAGAAACTACCACTACAATATACAGGGTGTTTCAAACAGGTGTTGCCAAACTTGGAGAGGCTATAGAAGTCATTGCGGTAAAAAAATTGCATATAAACCCCTAGTCGAAAATGAGCCGTTTTGGCCCTGGCGCAATTTTTATCCAAAAACGTAATGTTATCTTGTTGACAGAAAAAAACTTAGATATTTAGTTAATTTATTCAAAATGGCGACTCCTAACCTCGTTACATAAATGTGCCCGTCGATTCATGGAATCGCGCACTCGTTGTAACATATGCGAATCTTGCTGCACGAAAAGACAAGCTACCATCACTCTCCCTAACAGTTTCTCTTGTGTGGCTACAGAGGTTTCATAGACCAAGGACTTGATGTAACCCAGAGGAAAAAATCCAACGGAGTTAAATCGGGACTTTGCGCTGGCCACCTCGTAGGTCCACCTTTCCGATCCATCGCTCAGTAACTTGTTGTTTTAGGTCTTCCTCACCATGGACACCAATGCGGTAGAGTGAGGATGTTTCCAATGAGGCTGGCAACCGTTATTTGAATAAGATCAGTTTTTACTTCCCTCATCTAAAGGTGAAGAAAGTATTGCAATCGCGAAAAAATCACCTTTCGCGATTTCTTCAAATCTTCACGTTTCAGGGTCCCTAGATTACGGAAAATAGATTTACTCATTCCGTCCGTTCGTCTGTCTATCGGAATATAACTCAAAAACTATTTGCTGGAAGAAGACGATGTTTTGCATCCAGACTATATTTCTACCTAGCGTGAAACCGAGAAAATCTTGAACAAGGACAGGGTGAGCATCTTAAATATTTTTTACGTTAACTGAGAAATAGATACAAGTGATCATTTGCACATAGGTCAAGCTTTACACTTGACGAGAATGGGACTGAACAGATAGAGGGTAATGTCGTATAAGGGTATAAAAAGTTTCAGCAATAAGTCCGTTCTGTTAAATACAGCCGCGCATGGCAAAGTCCGGAGAAATCTTCGATGGGTCCGTGAATCAGATGATTGGATTTAAATTAACGTTCGCAGGCGCTGTAGTTCGAATCCCATCGCCGGTAATGCTTTTTATTTGAAATTGATTTAATTCGTGCTTCCTTCCATTGCTTCAGTATTATTACGGACATGAAGATATGTTTATCCGTATTTTCTTTTGATTTTTAAAATTATTTGGTGTCACAGCGTCCACTTGCAAAGGAAGTTCTGAGTAAATTCCTTTACAAATTTGTTATTTTGGTACCCTATTTTATTTTTTATTTTATTTTGGTACTCAGCCAACAGCCGTTAGGCCAATTATAGGCGTCGCTGTACATGTCTTAGTTGTGAAGCTGAAGCTTTTGCTTGCAGATATATGTGCGTGAAATTTAATAAATTATAATTTAAACATTGCATTAAACATTTATTAAAATGGTGTACTGTGCAGTGATGGGTTGTTTAAGCAACAACAACAAAAAGAGCAAGAAGGTTTCGGATTGCCGTTTCTTTAGATTTCCAAGGGATAAACAGGTTTGTGAACAATGGATTCTAAACTGTTACCAGCAACACAAATTTAATATGAAAACATCAAGAATATGTTCAAATAATTTTGTAGAAAGTGATTACTGTTCTAAAGAGAAACTGTTGGAATTACTAGGTTATATTCCAGACAGTAATGAAATGTCATCTTCCTAGGTAAACCATCTTTCCGAAGGCGGTCTACTAAAACCAAACCTAGATTTTCTAACTAAATGTAATGAACTCGACCACATTTTTAAAAATTTTAATGGGGAGTCATAAAAATTGACCAAAAATTATTTAAAAGCCCTAATGGATTTAGCGGAATCTATCAATTTAAGTACAGAGGTCAAGCATCTTTTCTTTCGATGCAAAATGTATTTTAAAATTAGAATATTGAATAGAGATATTAAAGAAAAATCCAAAGTGAGGAAGAGAAAAATTACAAAAATTGTAAAATAAGTCTTAATAAAACTTGGTTTTCTTGTGTAAATGTGCCAATTTTGTAAATAGTATATAAATAAATAATATGTAGTTAATAAATTAAACAAAACTGTTTATCAATACAAATTTTTAACACCTACCCATAAAAATTAAAAAAAAAATGTTAATAATATACCGGGTGACAATGAGACTAGGGCCATGCTTATATCTTCTTTATTTATGAATCGATTTGGATACAATTTTATACCAAGATACTAGACATAATTTCTGATTGGCTGATAGATATAGTCAAAATGACTGACTACCGGTTTTACCAGTAATGATACTAACTTTAATTTTTTAAATGGAACATCCTGTATATTTTATGGTTTTCTGAATCTACGAGTCTAACTACTATAATAGTATTGCCAAATTTCAAATTTTTTTAAACAAAGATTTTAATTTTTTACCATAGAAGGCCTTGACTTGGAAAAATCTATTCTAATTAACTCTAGCAACTCTTAGTAATTGTTATTTTATCAATAAGGTCAATAACAAACCTTTAATAAAAGAATATAATTTGCTAAACCCGTTTTTTTTTAAAAGTCATTTTTTTTAAATGGCACCTACCAAGGGCCATCTTGCCATTAAACAGCAAATTTAATTACCAATCTAACGATATGCATCATGCACTACTTTATCTTTATCTTAAACTGAAAATTAACTAATTAATTATTTTTTTAAATATTTTTATGTAATAACTAATAATACCAAAGCAAATTTGGCAACACTGTTGTATGTAATTTGAGTCGTAGATTCCGAAAACATAAAACATATAGAGTGATCTATTTAAAGAACCAAAAACATTGGTTTTTTAAATAGATTTAAAAATAATGATTAATTAATGAATTTTCAGTTTCAGATACAGATAAAGTAGTGCATGATACATATCGTTAGATTGGTAATTACATTTTCTATCTAATGGCAAGATGGCCCTTAGTAGGTGCCATTTAAAAAAAGTGACTTTTTCTTAAAAAACGAGTTTAGCAAATTATATTCTTTTATTAAAGGTTTGTTATTGACCTTATTGATAAAATAGCAATTATTAAGAGTTGCTAGAGTTAATTAGAATAGATTTTTCCAAATCAAGGCCTTCTATGGTAAAAAATAAAAATTGAAAAAAAAACTTTTTTGTTTAAAAAAATTGAAATTTGGCAATACTATTATATGTAATTTGACTGGTAGATTCAGAAAAACATAAAATATACAGGGTGTTCCATTTAAAAAATTAAAATTAGTATCATTTCCGGTAAAACCAGAAGTCAACCATATTGACTATATCTATCGGCGAATCAGAAATTATGTCTAGGATCTTGTTAGAAAATTTTATCCAAATCGATTTATAAATAAAGAAGACATAAGCATGGCCCTAGTCTCATTGTCACCCGGTAACCGGGTATCCGTTCTAGCGATGTGTCGATCCGGTCGGATTCGATACAAAGGATCGAATCCGGGGCAGGATCGATTTGGATCGAGTCCAAGTTTCCGTCCGGATTCGTTCCGAGGAACGAAAAGGTCGCGAGTCGTCAATTCTCGCGGACATTCATTCTTTTGGCATTCCGTTATTCAATCCATTTCAATACAGAATGCAATACAATGTGTTGAAGGGGAACAGCAAATGATGATGGTGTTCGTTTTATTAGAGGCTCGACGTCGACAGGCGAAACATAATACGGCCGAAATTGCATGTTTTTTTATCAGTTATCAGTGATTTATGGCTTTTGGCGGATTTGTATGTGCCCAATGATGTTTGAGACATATATACATAGAAGTCTTTCAGTTTGTAAAGTACACCGCGTCATATATGCGCAGAACGCTAGAAACGTCCGGACGAGTCCATTACGTTCAACAAGGTGATTTCCGCTGTTGTATTCAGTTCATTGCCATTCGTCGTGTCATTTTGTTTTCTCGTGTGTTTATCAAAGCTTAACTCTACGTTTTACTTCTTTTCATGCAATAGAAACGATAGCTTTCAGTGCGAATACGGGTGATTCAGATGACGATGACAGTGAAGACGATGGTGTTGCTTCTTTGTCAGACAGTAATTAATGAATTATGATATTATTTTATTTACTATTTGTATGTAATTAATTTACATTTGTTTATTTTACTGAACATATTTTACATGAGTTTACTTAGTTACACTATTTTTCAAAATTCAGATGATGTCTGGACTGTCGTCATTATAATGTGAAATTATAAAGAGGCAACAGATTTTACAGTAATTATTTAAAAAAAACAGAATATGATTCAAAAGCTTGTATTTCTTATGACATGCTAATTGAAACCAAAAATAAATCAGCATGAAAAGTTTACCTTTAAAATGGGAATTTTAACTTGCCTTCCTAAAAATACCCATTGCTACGCCACTGATACCGGTTATTGGCGCATAACTGTAGCCACGCCTATGTACTTCTTGCTTTGATGCCACTCTAACATACTGAATTGCCGACTGCGTGACCACTCACCAAAACAAAGATACGCGGGTTGTTTGTTCCGGGTCCGGAATGACCGAGGACCCCGGGTGTCTGAAATGCACATTCAATTTCGATGTCGATTCGAGGATCGAATCCGATGGACTCGATCCACTTGCGGAATGGGATTGGAATGAACGAGTCCGCAAAAGTATCGAAACTTCCCATCACTAATCCGTTCTCAAACTCGAACATAGGAATCTAACATGGCATTGAACGTTTTTGCTGACTCCTGCTCGTCAATTCAACTTACAAGAAAGATAATGGTATCAATAGAAAGATAAAATTGTTGCACATCAAATGATACTAGCAATAATATTTACTGATATAGTATAGAAATAATGCCAAAATACCTAAAAATCAAATGCACAATGTTGATTGCCTATGTTCGACTTTGAGAGCGGACACCCAGTACACATATACTTTATATATCACTTCTATTTTTCTACAGAGGTATTCTTTTTAAAATTAACAATATTCATTTAAATTTAAAAAAAAAACATCATAAGTCCGTTCTTTGCGCTGCGGATTAAAGTAATAATTTTTGATAATGAATAAGCCTTAAACTTTTCACACTCTTCATATATTGGTATCTTCCTTTACTTTTCAATTTAAATACTCTAGTATTCAAAATCGTGTATTGTGCGTTTTTTACAAAGTAAACCTTTATACAATGCTAAACTTTGAAGATTATTTATTTTATCTAGCACCTACCTACTTTATTTAAGGGCTGATTCTATTATGAACCTTAAATCCTACATTAAATCATAAAAGAAATATCTCTTTTACTATTATAATATTGAATAAAATGTAATATATCAATATTATAATAAAATATACTACTAAACATTAATAAAAACCGCTTTAAAGCAATGCATTTCCATACCTTCAAGCAGACTTATTGTCACCGAATGACGTCATGCGCAACGTCGTACGAAATTCGATCCCCACGTGGGTTTATCTTAGTAGTAGTAGTATCATGATAAACGACCGATCCTCGAGCAGCAAGTTTTTCCGAAACTCGAAAACCCTTCGACTCGTTGGAAGGCTTGCCCAGCAGTTCCAGACTTGGTTAGTAGGTCTCGGCTAACATTTTCCGGATTTACATGTACATGGGGGATGCGGCCATATTTTGGTACACGGCGAGCTGCCCACAAATATAAAGTTACTCACTTCCATACCTCGCTAAGCTGATGGGCCTCCTTTACCCTGTCGCCAATGGTAAATCGGTTCTATACCGTAACAATCACAATTAGAGAAAACGGTTAATTTATATTATTATTGTCGTCTCTAATTTATAATAGCTTTTGGTCTCAAAGTAAACTAGAAAGGAATGAAACTAAATTTAGGGGAAACAGGAAAAGCATGTAGGGAGTACTCCAAAGAATAACTGTTGTGTTGGAAATAGAACAGGTACAAAATTAATATGTTTGGGAATATTAATACAGAACATGGGCACCAAACAGTAATGAACGGTAAGTTATGGCGGCTCAACAAACTGCATTGAAATAGAGTGAAAGTATGGGAGAAAAAGCATTGAGAAGCAGTCTACAAGAGAAAAAAAAAGAGAAAAGGCAGGCCACCTAAGTTTTTAGTACTCTTAATCGGCTACCTTCGATCGGTAGCCGTAATTTTCCGTTTTGTCCAATACGCAATACGCAGTACGTTTGCCTGTTTTAGTTTCGCCAATTTTGCACATATCACGAGAAGAAAGAGTACCTGCTGCCACTTTGCTAAAAATTGCATAAGAAACTTGAGCTTGCTGACTCATTTCAAGGGTGTGTAATCCCTCGCACCACAGGTACATGTTAAGGCCTATCTGCTTTTTTATCTGAACTTGAGGTTACAGCATTATTATTTATTTACTTTTTTTTTATTGTCTCCAAATTTTTGTACAATCTGTCTGTGAGTGCAGACATTAAATACATCTTATGTAAAATACTGAAACTATTTCTTAAATAACTAAGTTATGACTTGAAGAGAAATGCTCCTGTGAGCACACTCAGAAGTTTATTTTAATATGTGTAATATAATACAGTATTGATATTAATATTTAATTAAAAATAATAGCAATTTAGATGAAGCGGGTTGGAGGTCTGTAGGTTTGAACCTTTTCAGTCTTCTTCGCTCTTCTTCATCATCAAAGAGCGTGTTTGATAGTTGATTAGGATGTGTTATCATCTTGTTTACATGTTTGGCACTGATATTTGTGATTTTTTGCCTTCCGGTGCGTATGCCCACGTCTGTGTGTATAATTGCGATAGAAACATACCAAGGTGCATTTACTATAGCTCGTAGGACTTCATTCTGAAATCTTTGGATGATTTCTACATTTGATTAACTTGCAGTGCCCCAGAGTGGGATTCCATATTTCCAGATTGGTTGTAAGATAGTTTTAGATAGTAATAATTTCTTGTCAGTCGTTAGTACGGAGTTTCTACCCAGGAGCCAATACATTTGACTGAATTTCTTCCCTAGTAGTTTTCTTTTGTTAAAGATGTGTGTGCGCCATGTTAGTCTTCTGTCTAAGTGGAGACCCAGATATTATTTATTTAAAATTCTAATTATTCCGATTAATCATTACATACTTATACCCATTTTCTCAATGCCATTTATTACAATCGAAACGTTTTATATTCGAGAACTTTTTTAACAATAATATTTTTCTTAAAACTAAAAATAAATCACATACATGAAAATGTAACTTTCAGAATTTCTTCGTCCACTATATGTTATGGTGCAAGCATTAAATCAAATGCGAAATACACAGTACGTGTGGTAAAGCTATTGACCTATGTGTGTGTTTTAATTAGTAATCCGACAATTATAAATAAAATATCACACATTGTGCCGATTTTTAGTTATCTTTTGTAACTTTTAAAGCGATTATCTAAAGAATTTTAAAATTCAAATGAATATTCTCCTAGATATAACTTCTCATTTAAAATATCACGCCGATATGATCATTCGACTTCAAAAAACAATTTCCAGTTGGAAGATTCGGAGTAATGTCTTAAAAGAGTCAAAAGCTTCAGCAATAAGTCCGCTCTGTTAAATACAGCAGCGCATTGCAAAGCCGGGAGAAGTCTTCGATGGGCCCGTGGATCGGACGCCAGGACTTAAATTAGCGTTCGCAGGCGCTGTAGTTCGAATCCCATCGCCGGTAATGTTTTTTATTTGAAATTGATTTAATTCGTGGTTGTTTACCCCTATTTTCCTTTGATTTTTAAAATTGTTTAGTGTCACAACCGCCACTTGCGAGGGAAGTTCTGAGTGAAGCCCTTTACAAAGTTGTTATTTTGGTACACATTCTGCCGATTTTTAGTTATCTTTTGTAACTTTTAAAGCGATTATCTAAAGAATTTTAAAATTCAAATAAATATTCTCTTAGATACATATAACTTCTCATTTAAAATATCACGCCGATATGATAATTCGACTTGAAAAAACAATTTGCAGTAAAATGTATAGTTTTACAAGCTAACGTTGACCTGCTCGATAATTTCTTTCCAAATAGCTCAGTAAAAAACAGTAAGATGGCAAAAGAAGATGTAATAATACCATAAACGCTTAAAGAAGGAGAATTATCCTTATGATAACATATGAAGATATTGTTCAACCAATGCAAACAAGAAGGAAAATACGTTTTGACCGTAATAAATTTATATTAATATTACACACAAGAAAGGCGATAGAACTATCCTTCAAAATTATAGCCTCTTGTCAGAGATGCATAAATTCCTTACAAAAATTTGTTACGGCTATTTGGATATCTTGCCGCTAGCCTATAATTGGAACATATTCTGCCTCACCTGAGTTGCTCTAAACGCACATAAGTACTATAAATACGAAGGTAAAAAAGATATGAATTGTCAGTTATTATGGAATAGCAATTTAGTTTATGATCTGCGTTACTCAACGAGTTTTGTTTGCTATCTCTTGTTTGTGATGACTTTCTGAAAGAAATAATCCGTGTAAAGAATTTAATTACTTATCTGTGGACGTTTGAAAGTTAGGTATTTGTCAGCTAATTCATAGTGACTTTCAGTTTCGATCGGGTAGGAATTCTAGTGTCATTACTTCACATTGTATCGGTATTAGTCTATTTTTGGTTTGATAGCTTAGGGATAGAACAAATATAATATAACAGTTCGGGGCAGAAAAGTAGCAAACAATCTGTCGAGGTTTTTGTGGAATTTCGATTCCAACCCCGAATGGGGAATATTTCGACTTCAATAGAAAATCTAAACGGTCATTATTGCTGCCGACTCTTATTTGTGAATGGTCAGTTTCGGGACATCACCTAGACGGTGGAGCTGAATGGCTTTAGCGAGTTTTGTTTGGTAAGCCATATTATTCTCCCCATCGGCAGCCAACACCTGCGGATTATTCGTAGGAGTGTAGACGGTGCGTTAAAGCCGTTTTTGATGTCAAGTAAACTGTTTAAATGAAAAATACTTCTGTGGGCTAATGGTACCTTTATTATGTGGATTTTTGTGGATGGTGGATAGTGTTTGTGGATGCTGAATAGTATTTGTGGATTGGTTTCTTTTTTTGGATGGTGGATAGTTTTTGTAAATTTTTATGAGTTGATTTCTGTTTGGTGAAGTCTTTTTGTGGAAGGTTGTTGGCGAATGGCTTTGGTCGACCTTGGAGACTACGGATAAGCTAACAATTTATTTATGTTTTTTACACATTATGTCACTTAGTGAAGCAATAATGTTCAATATGTATTTCCTACATACTTTTAATTTGAAATATTTGTGAATCTATTAAAGCTATAGCTATAATTACCAATTTACTGTGAATGCATTGTAATCAGTACGAATTTGATCTATACTGTTACATGTCATACTTTCAGAATTAAATATATATCTTATATAGTTAAATCAGTACGAGGAACTGTCTCTTTTGCATTCAAAACCTGTTCATGTTAGAATAATATATCTCATTTGAGTTGTGTCTCATTTATGTCTTGCTTTTAAGTTATAAATATATAGCTTATCACTTTGATTGAATTTCATAGAGGCAACAGCTAAAAAGTTTTTATCTTCATGGCAAGTTAACGATACTCATAATACCAGAGAATCTTTCATTTTAGATTGCGAATTGTAGATTATTTAAATTGGTGGGGTCTGTATTTAGTTACATTCAGTTTAGTGTTAACCTACTCCCTACTGCAGGAAATTAGTTGGCGAACCCCATTGAACGTAATGAGCAAGGGACCATTTTTGGGTATTGAGAATTCGCTATCTGGCTTATTTTGAAGAGTGTGATGATGGCCATTGATTTAGTTTGGTGCTATTAAATGTTACAGCGTTCAACAGCAACGATTTATAATAAGAAACTCTAATACCAGTACCAGTTTTATGAGCAGAACGTCGTCGGAGGAAGCTTTAGAACATAATAGTAAGAAATATCAAATTAATATGTCTATTTGAGGGAAAACGACAACTTTGACACTAATAGCCAGAAATAAAAAAACGACAGAAGGATTAAGAAGGATGGTGCAGCTTTTAGTCGCTGGAAAGATGTATTTGAAAGTAATATAGACCAGAAACTAAAGAGGAAATTTTCAAATAAGTTTTACTTTCTCTTATCTATGCTGCTAGAACTTGTATGTACCCTAACAAAGAAATATACAATGAAATTGCAACTAGCACAGAAAGCAATCATTGGAGAGGGCGATGCTGGGTATTACATTGAGAGATCCAGCAAACAATGACCGAATAAGGCACAAAACACCAATACTGGATGTAATACGGAAAACACTCCAACTAAAGCTGCAGTGGGCGGCTGCTATCCCCAAAATGTATGGACAATAGATGGAGTAGAGTATTCCTAGGTTATAAGTAAATACCGACGTAATTATTATTATTATCAGCAGTAGAAATATGGGAATATTTCCGTATATCCTGTTTAACATTGCGTTTTAAAATATTAAAATTGATGGTTCTTGTCTTAAAATAAACAGCGCATTTAATTCGTAAAGGTATTAGCGAAAAAATATGTCTTTGTTCAACTAGGGAAATCTCAAACACTGAGCGGGTGTACAGCACTTTCTGAAACTCCAGTTGTGTATGGACACAAATGTAACCCAATTTCAAACAAGACGCATGCAAACAGAGTTGGGTAACTTTACTACAAATTTATGAGTGAACCAATAGCCTGCTTCCCACTCTCACATTAATATTTTGAAGGTTCATACGAGTACATTAGGTTAGACACTGTGAAAGTTTGTAATGTATATTATCTAATCATATTCTATTTAAATAAAGATAATTAACAGAGCAGTAAAAAAGAAGATTGAAATAAAGGTGCACATACACTTGCCTATCTAAGGTTTACTAACAACCGAAAAATACAACTAGATTAATAACAAATTATGATACTACTAAGGACATATTTAGAATATATCAATAGGCGTATAGGCAGTTTCCTACTGCGAGCTAATTGAAACCTAAAGTAATTTACTGTAAACATATTTCTTGCAAACCTTAAGATGTGGCGACCCGAGTAATAACTGAAAGAAAATTAAATATCGTTGGTGTGAACCCAGCCGATACTTCTGTATTTACTTTAAACAGTAGCTGGTTTCCTCCACGTTTAATAGAACGTACATCTGCGGGGATTAACAAGGTTATTTGATGGTTCCGTGCTATCGGACTGGCATGTTTATTTACATCCAGAGTAGCGTATCAGGAAATTTATTGCTTCAGGTAATTGAAGCTAGATTAATCATAAGCTGACACGTGGATGTATCTATGTTTTATTGAATTACGGAGTTCGTGCATATTGTTGGGGCGTTTCAATGTAGCACTACTTTTTTCATTAGGGACGTTTGAATGCTAAAAACCGAGTATGCTAGCTATTCGCTTAATAAAGTGGAAGAAGCTAATATTTCAAATTAATGGCAGTGCTTCGGCGGTGTAAGGAATTCTAATATAAATTTTTACCGTCTAAATATCACGCTACCTTCAAAACATAATAGAGTTTTTCTGTGCATTTTTGGAATAAACATTTTAGATATGAAGATTAAATGTTATTTAACTCAGTAAGACAGAGCAAAGATTGCAATACTAAACAACGTATGGTAAAACGATGTTACAGTCTAAACCCGAGTTAGGGGTGTGCCGACAGTTCACTGGAGGGACGAGGGTTGTATCATAATGATACGCGTGAAATCCAGAACAAATTCTTAGCAGCTACTTGCTGAAAATGTTGTGGAGAGCCTTCGAATGGGATAAGGCTTTGCCAGTTGCGGTTCTTCTGCCACACATGGATGCACTCAATAAAACGATAAATTAACACTTACCATAAAAATTTTATTTATTTTTCCCCACTTGGGGAAGTAACAGCGTTTTGATTCCCTTCTGGAAAAAAATACGTTCTACTCTTTTCAACAACCAACTTTTATATTTTTTTTAAATATCTCTAAGGTAAGCAAATTACATTACCTAATTTACATACTTTATCAATGTTATGTACTGTTTGAGGCTTTCGCGGTTACACGAATTATTCTCCTTAGCATAGAATTTCGGCTTAGACCGCGTAGTATTTGTATATGAACACCCAGCATTTTCTGGCTTAATGTGCCTTGCACCTTGTGAAGTCGAGCAAAAACCCGCGCGATGGCAATGCTCTTTGGTGGCTCGTGTTGTTTGAGTATCTTGAGAACGAGGATACTTAGGCAGATTTGGCCGTTTTGCTGTTTGTGCATCCATATTCACTAACGTTTCGCAAGACCTTGCAGCTTGCATCATCAGAGTGAAAGTCGCACTAGGAACCGAAGGTCGGTGTGGAGCTATTTATAGTCCTCTGTGCCAGGCGCGCGGAGTGGCGTAACGCTGGTTGGTCATCCGAGTGCAACGTAATCCGTGGGGCGTGGCCGTATGACGCACAATGGTTGTAATGCTTTAGATCGTGTATCACAGGGGTCCACGTTTTACTAAGCTTAAAGCCATCTTCCCTGTTGATATTATTTGGATGTTTTTCTATTTCTATGGCTTCACGTATCACTCGCGGGAAGTAATGAGGTATTCTGGCAAGTACTCAGGCATGCTCAAATTCTAGAGTGTGCCCATTTGTAAATGTATGATCACCTACGGCTGATTTTTGTGATGCGTTTGTGTTTGCAATCGCCTTTATGTTCTTGGAGTCTTAGATCAACGGAACGACCAGTCTGTCCAATGTAACTCGAGCCGCAAGAACAAGGAATGCGATATACCGCTGGCGTATATCGCATTCCTCTTGCATGGACCCCTGTGATACAGTATATAAAGCATTACAACCATTGTGCGTCATACGGCCACGCCCCACGGATTACGTTGCACTCGGATGACCAACCAGCGTTACGCCACTCCGCGCGCCTGGCACAGAGGACTATAAATAGCTCCACACCGACCTTCGGTTCCTAGTGCGACTTTCACTCTGATGATGCAAGCTGCAAGGTCTTACGAAACGTTAGTGAATATGGATGCACAAACAGCAAAACGGCCAAATCTGCCTAAGTATCCTCGTTCTCAAGATACTCAAACAACACGAGCCACCAAAGAGCATGGCCATCGCGCAGGTTTTTGCTCGACTTCACAAGGTGCAAGGCACATTAAGCCAGAAAATGCTGGGTGTTCATATACAAATACTACGCGGTCTAAGCCGAAATTCTATGCTAAGGAGAATTTATCAATGTTATCCATACAATTCACTTTATTTTTAAAACTTAAAGGTTTGAATTATTTAATTCACATTAAATAGCA
Source organism: Agriotes lineatus (assembly GCA_940337035.1). Lineage (NCBI taxonomy): Eukaryota > Metazoa > Arthropoda > Insecta > Coleoptera > Elateridae > Agriotes > Agriotes lineatus. The sequence continues at coordinate 141,578,413 of OW679199.1, read as the reverse complement.
ATCAATATGTACTGAGCTGGTTATCATAAATTTCTAATTAATAAATTTTGTAGGTTATAATTTAGTGTCATTACAATATTCAGATCAATAATGAATCAATTAAGTAAAAATTATTGGCAATAGATATGGAAGTACTCTGGAAAGATATGAGAAAAGGTAAATTAAGGAGGCCCAAGAACTACATAACGCACGAAATAAAAGCTCTTGAATTTATAGTGGATGAAACACAAGCGAAAGAATTTATATGGTACGGACACATAAATAGAATTCCGGAAAGAAGATGGTTGAACAAATGTACCTAACTAGTATTATTTGCAAGAAATAAGTGAGAAATACATTGAAAGTCAGAAACAAAATAAATTAAAAGAAAGACACTTACAAGCATGAAATAACCGAGAAGAGTAGAAAAAAGAAAGAGCCACCATTTTGGCCGCTATTGGGCCATCATTTCCTGTCAAGGATCTTCTCTCAGTCCTATTGCTCAAACGATTGCATTCCAACACCACTGCTCTGGTTTCTGTTACCTTTAAAATACGAATAACGACCAGAAGGGCCAAGTCAAATCTGGAATTCTGATTATCCGGGAAGCTATGCGCCCCAAAGGAATATAACAGGTTACTACAGCTGATGTACCAGTCAGAAAGGGGCGAGGGGAGTTTAAACGTAGCTACATAAATATAAGCGCTACAATTTCTTGTTTCAGGATGCATTAATCCCCTTAGAACTGGAAATAGGGGGGAAATGATAAGTCATAACTTTCCTTTAGGGCGGGACGTTGACAGTTTTTCTTACAACGGACCTGTATTTGCAATTAATTGGTACGCTACTTCATCCACACTTACAAAAGAAAGAACACACATAAGATACAATAAAATGAGACGTGCATCTTAATAGTGTTCTACTAATTAAGTTTGAGCAACTTCCAATATATCAAAATAAACTAAAGTAAATTTTTAAATTCTAGAGTACGCCGTGGTAATTTTCACAAGTTGTTAACCTAAAGTACCCAACACAAGTCGGGGTCTTTAATTCTGAAAGTGGCAACACAAAGGCCTAGACAAGGCCAAAGGGGATCATTAATTACCGGGCTGGATAGCACTAATACTGAATTTCATTTCGAAATCAAGCGCATATCCGAGAACAGTACAACATATTTACATATAACATTGGTTAAAATACCTGGGGAGGTAAAAGGTGTCCCTTTGCTGGTCTCAGGACTCACCGTCACATAGATTAAACATAAGGGGGGGGGGGGGGCATCCTGTAGATGATACCCACAAAGATTGTAAGCGGACAGGATCGGGATTAATCGCAGCGGAGCGTCGAGGCCGAGAGTTAAGGCAAGGAAATTGTGCTAAAATTTGATTGGGGCGTAATAAAAGAGTTTCTCGATTCACATCAGCACTTGGCTACGAAAGGAAAATTTGAAAGAATGTAGTGCTCTCGAAACCCTCCATAATAATCCGACTGAGTCGTGGATGCGAAAATTATTTTGTTACACAAAAATAACCTGATTACATAGCAACACACGCACCGGTTCGTAACTAGACTTCAGGCTCAACTTTGAATGACCATAAACCGCCCCGGCGAAAGCGACCACAGCAGTGGGCTATACGTTTGTCGCCCCGTCGCGTTGGGGCAATGTGCTTGCATCAATGACTCAACTCGAATGACTGAATGCCCGATAATCAAAAATGCGCCCACTACCTAAAGTACCCCTCCCTTCGTAGTATGTAGCATAACGACGAGACAATTGGTCAGCAAATTGAAATGCAGTTGTGGGAAAATCCTCGATAACGTAACCTTTTACTATAAACGACTCTATGCCTGCGAATGATTGCTTGGACATACAGGGTCGTACTTGGCCAAATTGTCGAGCTTAGCGCCACAAGTGGCGTTGCGGATATAAATTAACGTAACATCTCGTTTGCTAAGTTTGATATTTTTAATAATTTGGTATTGCATATGTAATTTTAATCAACATTTTTTAATATGTCTCATGCCACATAAGTGGCATGCGTAAAATTCCGATAATCCTGTAAATACGTTTGCTGGTCGCAGCTGCAAGGCTGAGCCTATAAATGTATTTTTATTCATAGAATTCTCATATTTACTGTGTTATTTCATTTGTAAGGCGAAGTGAAGCTAATAATAAGCTTTCAGTTCTGAAACTCAGCACGCACATCTCTTATCGTGGGGGGGACATTTTTTTGTTTGATGTTTCCCATTACATCTCTGTCAGACCAATAACAGGTAGTGTCCTTAAAAATAACATGAACTTTTTCCAGTATATTTCCAGGTATAATTGTGTTGACTATCGCGAGTGAGATCCTTTTTATTTCAGTTTAAGATCCATCTCTCACGCTGAGCTATTCAACCCCTTGGGAATGCTATCTGCAATAGAAACGGTGTCCCCTGTAAAAACCTATTTTTTAAATCAAAATAAAATTAAATAAGCTCAAATAATTCATATGTAATCTTAAAAAGGATGTTGAGTGGGATTATCAAAAATGTTTAACAAAAAATTGTAGTTGTAGAAGAATATGTGTAATTGGTTCACGCCCTTTTTGCATGAAGGTTGGCCGTGGATTTTTTTATTAAGTTGTACATGAACAACACCGTATTTTTTATTTTGTGGCACAATTTGTACAACCTCCAATAAATGTCATTTCACAGAATATAATATTGTTGCCCAATGGACTGTTTGCTTTAATAGTATATGTAAAGAACTATTTAAAATCTAAAGTATTGTAACACTTTCGATGTACTTAATTAAAAATGTCTTCAATTACACAATTACATTAATTTTACTAAATTATTACTAAATTTCTATTTTCTGTTCTACGTAAGTATGGCATTTGTATTTGAAGGTATTTCGTCCTGTTTTCTAACCTAAATGCATTTATAAACTATAACCTTAAATACAAACTGCGTTTAAACTCAACAAAGTAATTTTATACAGCTAAATTGGGAAAACTTCCATGGTCAACCTTTATGCAAACAGATGTGAACAGAGTATAAATCTACTTCCTATACCTTGTTCTAACAACCACCAGGATGAAAATTTCCTGTCCGAGTCTATTCATGGGTAATAGAGAAAGTTATTCAAACAGTTTATACTATTTGCTGTTGCGGCAAGTAGGTGTAACTGCGTTTTGTCCTCGTTCCAAGTTTAACTGAACAAGCTTTTTACAGAGTTAATTTTTTGATAAAGTTTGAGTCATCATACAGCAAAGGTGATCCTGGAAAAGGCTCCATAGTATCGCTTGTACGGCACACAAAACAAATGTGTCCATACTGGAAAAACTAAACCTGCAAGACCATTTATCAGCAATAATATTTTTCCTACTTCACTTTCCGCACGAATTTCCGTGCAGAAGGTAGTCCCACTTTATACACTCTTATATCAACACTTTCTGCACTCTAATTTAAAGACTTTCTGCATTCTAATGTCAAGTGATACTCATCTGATTGGCTAAAACTAACAAATATTTTTTGACAAATATCCAATTTTCTTTTTGACAAATATCAAACTAAAAAACTAAATTTCTTGTAGAATGCGAAGCCGTCGTAGATAAAATAGTAGGTAAAACACGTTAGCACTCGTGTTCCATCTTTCACATGCGTTTTACAATTACATTCTTTCCACATTTGTATTACAATATACATACTATTGGACATGTAATTGGAAGAAAGAATGATAAACTGGAATGTGGTTGGTCGGATACAACAGAAATGAAAAGTTTAAGTATAGAAAATTCTATATTTCATTTAACTTAAGAAAGATGCAAAAGATCTAAGGAGCTATGGAAATTAGTTGGGCTATCAATAACCTCCCCCCCCCCCCACTCCACACGAAAATCTAATTGTTGGGTTAAGAGCGCTAACTGATTCATAACAGTGTAATATTTCACACTCAAGCACAAATAATACTTGTCAAAAAGTTACTCGGCAAACACAATGATAAGAACATAAAATTAAGACTGGCTCATAGTGCATCTTAAGCGTTTGGACCTTCATCGTCAAAAAAGAAAGAAGATGCGAGAAAAGTAAAACTTACCCATGTAAAAAATGACTGTTATTTAATAGCCGAAAATCTTTTCTTTAAAAGGACTCTTCAGTTAACTTCCCTCGCTAAAGTACTGTAATCGTAAAAAACACCTTCCGAGATTTCTTCAGATATTCACGTTTCAGGCTCCCTAGATGACGAAAAACATGTTTTCCTCAATTCTATCTGTCGGTCTGCCTGTTGGCGGTATAGCTCAGAAACTATTTATTGAAGAAATACGTATTTGATTTCTACCGTACTTAAAACCGAATACACTTTCGATCAAATACATACAGGGTGAGCACCTTAAAAAACTAAAAGTCTGTCTAGCTTTGATTTAACTCGTGAATAGATAAGAGTAATATTTTGCACACAGCTCGGATGAAAACAGGCAAAAGTGGTATCCAACCGATACAGGGTGAGCATCTTAAAAAGACAGAAAAGTGCAGCGATCGATGCAAATCGCAGTTGCCAGAGAAGTTTCGTGAAAACCCCTTTACAGATTTTTTATCTTTAATATTTTATCGCCCTTGACCGACTACTGGTTTTCTCCAATTCTGAAGCTAGTTGAGTACTCGAGGGTTCAAGATCCCCATTTCCATTAACTGTATCTCTCAAACACTTATCAACCAGACTTTGACGACCAAAATATTTAGTTCACTACAATTTTCCAATTCCCCAATTTTAAATATTTGCCATTAAGATAAAAAAGTACCTTAGAACTGTTCGGCATTCAGATACAGTGTCTGAATACTTTGCTGCATATGAAAGATACATATGTACAGTTTTAAAAGTTATTCGTTATTCTGGTCCAAGTGCAATTGAATGAATACGCACGGGAATATAGTTGCCGCTGCCGCATTTACTTAATGTGAAAGTTCAGTGCATTATTCATATTTGCTATGAAAGTTACACCTTACAAAATAATTCCCATGAGAAATGTAATTTATACATTTAAAGAATAACTGCTTTCCTAGCTTATAAAACATAATATTTATTTGTGTAATTATTAACATTGTGCAAGTTTAGTAAACTATCTGAACAGCAGTGGGAAAGAATGAAATGCGTATTGTTACAAAGAGCGTAGTTCTAGTTACATACATTGATTAGGCATTATACATAAGTGTGAAAACATTTCTCTATTACTATAATTCAGATTTTTTAACGCTGTATAGCAGATTCGCACTTTTTTAAGAACCCCTACCAACATATGAGAAATTTCATGCAGCTTATTGTTTTTTTAATTATATGATGCATATTTGAATATTCCCTTGTATTTTATTTGATGTTGTTAGGACTCAAAGCTTACATCAAATTGTTTACTTATTTTGAATTTCTCGCGCCGCCATTTTCGTTTAAATCGTGAGGGCGCATTACAGGCGCACAACAATTCCGCTTATCCAAGATTCTTAAATTCTTGCCCTTTCGCTTCCCTATGGATAAATGTGACCACCGCCACGAGCCGAATCGTAGTTTTTATTTGCATTGTTTTTACGCGCCAGGTGCAAATTTGAGTTTGGAAGACTACGTTATTGGAAGCTTATTTCCACGTTATGATGACGAAATAGTTTAGCTGTGAACCTGGAAGCCCAAATTTCTTCTTTAGACCTACCTCGTCTTTTCAGTTGCCTCTCCTCCGTCGATGCTTCCTTTTACTACTGTTTGGTTACTTAAACTCGCTTTATCTGGCCTTATGGGCGCCTATACTTTGACTGCCCCTCTCATATTTTCTGGTGCCACTTTGCACCTGTGATTAAGAGTTTCAAGGTCCGCTGTGATTGTCTTCTGTGGAAAATCCGCTTACGTAGCCGTTCTGGTACATCCAGCTACTATGGGTGATTTATCACCATTTATCCGATCTGACCAATATAGACTTTAAGCCTTCTAGCCAAGTTCGATTGCAGCTAGTTGTAAACAACATCAAATTTTATCTTATAATCAAAGCTATTATAACCCTTAACACTGCAGGACGAAGCTTCGTTGGATATTAGCGACTAAGGTAGCTTTAACGAATTGCCATACCAAGCAGTATTGCTCTCAAGAGGGGTTCCTCCAACCCCCATCGAGTTTATATTAGCATATGTAAGCGTAATTTATTGATCTTTGTTACTTTTGTCCATGTCATTACGTGTTTTTGTTATTTACAATTATTTGTTACCTACGTATACTGTTTTTGCGGCCTATTATCGCTGGTTTACAGTAGTATTAATTCAGAGTTTATATTTTTATATGGAGTGCACCCCATTGTGTTAATATTTGTTTTAAGCTGTATGTATCTTGTAATATACTACCGGTTATTATACATATTTTACCACAAAGCTTATGTACATTGCGCAAATCACTCATGAGCTGGCCGTTAAGTGAATTTCAAATTATGTAGGTGTTATCTATATTTTTGGTATTAGAAATCCATTGGCGTCCTCTGTTAGTTCTGTAAAAGAACGAACGCCGCCTCCAGTGAGCCAGTCGGCCTCAAACATTTCCACGTAGTTGCGACAATTTGAAATTAATTGAAAACTCTCATATCGCTATACCTAAATATCTACAAACCTGCATCCCACTATTCATCGTAAAACATGTTGTTGGTGTACTTAAAGTCACTATTATTGAGTTTGCTTGCAAAATTTCTCAATTTTCAGGTTTGATTAAATGTTTAAGTACTGGTGATAATATAAGAACAATCATATTTATTAACTATTTGTTTATTATAATAAAAATACGTTTTATTTTAAAAAATCCTTAACCAAAGATTATATGTTATACCGTCTTCAATCATCATTCAAATTTATTCGGTTTTACTCAATATCATCTATAATTATTCGTTTTAAAAAGAAAGAACAAACTTTTAAACTTTGTTAAACAGACATTCTATAGAAATCATAGCAAATAATTAATTTTATAGATTGGTAATTTGATAGAAGTGTCTTATGCAGAACACTTTCAATAAATTGCTTTTTATTTTATTTCTTCAATTAATTGATTCATAACGAGAATTAGCATCACCGTCACACGTTTACATAACCAGGACTAGTTGCTTTCAACAAACTTAATCAATAAACCTGAACTACTCAGACACAATAAACACAAAAATACGTTGATAAATTAACTCCAAATTCCACAGCAGCAACGACCACTTATTGTAATATTACTCCGAAACCTGAAAACGCATTTGATCACAAAACTCGCACGTCAGACTGAACAGACACAATGACACGCTTTCCCAATTACCCTAAAACAAGCACGGTCGCTTGGGTGATGGAAAGGCGTCGTTGAACAAATCGATCCCCTCCAGACAGAGAAACACGTAAACGTGCACGATCGCAGCACTCCGCTTAAGGATTTATGACTTACCTCATTTCTTTATCACATTTATTTCCGGCTAGAACCATCGGCACTCGGGGCAGGGTTTTCTTGCGCGTCAGCCCCCCGCTGTTCGAGCTGGCTCCGGCGTTTACTTTAGTCTCCAAGATTTGCTCCCTCAGCCGCACAGCTTCCTCGAAAGTCTCCCTGCTGTCCATGCTGAACACTATCACGAAAAGATCACCTGCAACAGTTGGTCTCGTAAATTTCGTTTAGTTGTCGTGTTGCTCAGCACTTCCCAGAGATTGGCAAGTGCTGGGGGATAACAATAACATCGGTCAGGATTGTAGAAAATCTATAGAGGTTACAATAATAAAAGTCGGAGCAGAACTGACATCAGCATCTCAGAAGTTATATCGACAAAGTATTAAAAGTTTTGAAAGAGAAATGCAGAAACTTGGGAATGCCGATAGACGATGGCAACACCTTAGGTAGGGTTGAACCTTGGAGATTGATGTTTATAGAAACGAAAGTGGCCTCTTGGAGTTCAACCTTTGAATACAGCATGAAATGTCCTATTTCAATTTTTAAGTTCATAAATTTGCAAATTTTACACTTAAAAAATTGGTTGCAACTGCAAATTCCGAAGTGTGTGCATGGGTTCTCGATAATTATTGCGGAAAATTTATACTTAAATTCACTTTTCACTATGAGCCTATGTGAAAGTTCTGAACAAGTATGGTAATTGTGAAAAGGGAGTTTTATTTGAAAATTGCTAAAGGCAGAGGGAAATCAAAACACTCATTGCATTATGATGACAAAAGAGCGATGATCGGAAATTTATGAAAAGCAAAACAACTCATGGCAATTGAGACAAACTGTTAGTAGAAGAACAATAATATGCACATGTTGTAAAGGATGGCATTCATATTTTCATTAATATTCGAATGTGTCAATAAAAGAGATTAAACAAAGACTAAGTTTGATTTCAAATCCAATCTCAAGTTAATCTCATTGGTTATATGCACCAGTCCTACTGCAACTTTAGAAACTCTAGATACTCAATATAGTAAAGCTTACTCTAATAATAATGAGAAATAAGGGATGATACAATATCTACAGGAAGCAAATAAGAAGAGAAAACATGCCAAACTATATCGGTAGACACGTAGAAAATCTCAAAGAAATAAAATGAAAGGTTTCAACAAGGTCAAAGACTAATCGAACACAAAGTTTAACTTCAACAGGAAATTCACTGCAGCTATCATAAAAACTGCTCTCAGACTGATTAAAGTACAATTGTTAAGTTAATTTTAATTTATAGCGCTGCTTGTCGTGGCGCATTTAGTTTTATACTTCTTGGACAGAACCACCTTGTTCGTTCGCTTTTACAGAATCAGGCATGCAATGTTAGCTTATCGCAGGGAAATTTTCATCTGGTTTTACACCACGCTGGTGAGCGAGGAGACAACATTTCTATGAGCTTGACTTCGACCATTAGTCAGGGTTTACCATATAAACCCGGTCGTGGCTCTCGATGCCCAAAGCCCCATGTGGGGGGCTCGGAAATTCAGTATTTTACTCGGGGACCTGCTTGAACAAGGTGCACCATAATGGGCGAGAGATTGCTGGTCACGTAATGTAGAGGACCGAGCATCGTTTAGTTGTCTTTAATTACGATCAAACCGGGTATATACAAGATTACCCCGACTATATTGCCAGTTGCAGAGTGTACTACTTGGCCAATATTACCACTTGAGTTGGGCTACTCTGTGTTTCAAGCATAGTGAACTTGTTTGGCTATTCTATATCTTCCACCCACCCAACCCGAAATCAATTGTCATATTCCGCGACTGTTTTATAGCAACAGCTTTTGAGCTGAACCCCATCGTCGAGCACGCATGCTTTCAGCATTCCCACGTTCCGGCCGTCGGTTTCTCTTGCGCTTCTGACGACGCTATATTCCTACAGTAACCCACCACGTTCTGCCAATTGCTTAAGGTAATTGAAATCACAGTGTATGCCGTGATGTGTGTTCGAAGTGGCATAATTGATGCTAAAGTATTAGCGTTGAGTTTTTAATTATTAAATGGTTCAAGTTGAGATTTTAACGCTTTGCTATAGAGAATCGTTGCCCTTCTTTAGAGTCACGGTTGATTAAAATATTGGCCCTACAGGCGTTTGCTGAATAAATAACTAAAATCATATGGGTAAATATCATCAAAGGTAAGTCCACGTGGCAGGCGATGTCCTATTTCGAATTCTAGGGGAGTAAACGAATCCAAGTATAGAAGTCGAAGCGCCAAGGGAAACCGCTTTACACGCCTGTTTCTAGCCCGTATCATTCAGCGAATGCAACCTACTGTCGCGACTGATCCACTAGCCGGGGTAACTTGATGCATAGCTGAACATCTATGTCTTGCGTAAATGTAAGCATTAAAAGTAAGCGTCTATCAGATTTAACAACCCCATAGAGGGGCTTATTATTCAACTAAAGTTAAGTAACGAACTGTTGTCCCTGGCGAGGATTTTTTTGTGTTTTTGGTATCGCTTTGTCCTGGAACACAATAATCTGGTAGACAAATGGCTTGGAAGCAGAAAAATGGGTAGTACATAATAGACACATAGTCCTTTTCGAAAGATCTCAAAGATCTTGGAAAGACCTCTACAACTTTACAAGTTTGACTGGAAAATATTAAGACACTGCATTCCATCAGACAGTAGAGCAGCACTTAAAGCCATGAAAACTGATAAAATATAATCAACACCGATATCGGAGTGCTGGGAAAAACCTAATCCTGTAGAAAGACACCAAAACTGCACTAAAATCTGTTCCCGGTCACATAGGAGTAAAAGGCTAGCAGATGAACATGCCAGTAAGAGTGCCAACGCTCCGTTTATAGGACTTTAGGCCTTTTGTGGAACTGTAAATAGTCAAATATTTGAATAGATGCTGACTGAACATAACAAAATTTAAACTCTAGGAAGATTTGCCCAATTTAAAACACTCCCAACAATTCCTTGAAGTGAACTAGCAACAGAAAGCTTACCAGGAATTACATATTAACGGAAATGAGCTACAAATATATACTGTCAACTGTACACTGTCGACTAATGCATTACCTAAAGGTGTAATCCAGGACAATAACCTTTGCCTCTGTCTAGAAGACAATTAATACCTTTCGCCCAATGACATAAGACAGCTTCGCCCAAAATATGCGCTGCACTTAATTGAGGATATAGTACTCAACAGTAAACTTTAGCAAGTGGTTTTATTCTTGTAGGACAGAGTACAAAAGAGGTACTTAATCCTAAACGCCACCGCTAACTAACTCTCTTAATCAAAAGACGCAGATCAACGAAACAATTAAGTTTCTAATGGTAAATCAGGACGCGGGCCAAAAGTATCGCTGGCTGTTAGTACAGTAAAATTGTCGTTTTGCCTTAAAAAAATTGGCGGCGGCGATTCCTTTTGCCCAGTGGTTTAGGGTCATTAGACAAGTGTAAAACCAAAAAGGCGTCACCCCACCCCTTGCCAAACAGCCGCCATCTTGATAGCAATTGAATTTGTTTTTTCTCGCGATCCATTGGTCGCACAGAAAAAGTTATTGAACAAAAAATGTTGGAAATATAATTCTACACATATTTTATCCTTGCCGCGATACCGGAAAGTTGGTATTTAAAACGGTAGAGGGCGCCAAATTTACCAAAAATCTGTTTCCGCGCTGTGGGGGTGGTTTTTTCCGAAAATTGCGAATGTGAAAGTTGTAGTGCTTAAAAAAATATACACGAATCTCTTTTAATAAGGTGATTGATTTAAATAGTCTCCGAGTGACAGCCCTTCAAAGTCCGCACAGCGCGGAGAAGAGGAGAGAAGTAACTTATTTATATCCCGCACTTATAACTAAAGAGATGCTATGTCTGCCAATTGCTTAACATAAAGAAAACCATTATCGCTGGTACTATTATCCATTTTTAATCAAAATACAATCACAAAACGGCACTGGCAATCGTATTCACGGATTTTTTCCAAGAATTTTTCACATTGCGTTGTGGGCTTTTTTTTAAATAAAAGTTCAAGCAACATTTCTATCATGGTCGATAATGACTCGGTTGTGTCCGAGGCTCCGAACCAAGACGAAGAAACAGCTCCAAAAAAAGAAAACGTGTCTGAGTAGACTACAATATATCTTAGGGTTTATGCAAAAAGAAATTACTTTCAATATACGAGCCCAAAATCAAAGCATTTGGCACAGTTAAGATTTTTCCGATATCTTTATTTTGTACCCACAAAAGAAAATATTTATGGTCAATATTCTTAGATCGTAATTGTAGACATTTTTAGTAGTATTATAACAGCTTTAACAATAAGAAATTACAAAAAATAGTCGGGAAACACTTTAACTTTAAAATAAATTAGCGATTCATTTCATTTGACCCAAACTATCAAAATATAATTTCGTTCACCGTAGCATGTTTTAGTTGAAGTGAAACAAGCTGTTTGTTGTTTAATAACATATAGACAGTCGGGTGTCTGTATTATTTTTGCAAAAATGGCACGTAGTAAAGCAATTGTCACTTTGTTGAATTTTGGTCATTCCTGTGGCAAAATTTACAAACAATTGCAATTATCATATTATATAATAAATATACACCAGCAAATTTAAGAGCTTTGCGGATCTGAGCCAAATGATATCATTCTGGGCTCGTACATTCTTTTCCAATAATTTTCATTTCTTTTACCTATACCAATTTCTCGATATCGCGGCAATGACTAAAAATGTGTAGGTTTTCTGCAGGCTCTGAAAACCTATTTACATTGAAACTACTTGAGCGACGTGGCGATTTTATCTCGCAAAAAACAAATGGTTACATCGTACATTTCCCACGCTGCACAGACTTTGAAGGGCTGTCCCTCGGAGACTATTTAAATCAATCCCATTATTAAAAGAGATTCGTGCATATTTTTTCAAGCACTACAACTTTCACATTCGCAATTTTCGGAAAAAACCACCCCCACAGAGCTAGAATGGCGGAAACAGATTTTTTGTAACTTTGTCGCCCTCTACCATTTAAAATACCAACTTCTCGGTATCGCGGCAAAGATAAAAAATGTGTAGAATTTTATTTCCAACATTTTTTGTTCCATAACTTTTTCTGTGCGACCAATGGATCGCGAGAAAAAACAAATTCAATTGTTATCAAGATGGTGGCTGTTTGGCAAGGGGTGGGGTGACGCCTTTTTGGTTTTACACTTGTCTAATGACCCTAAACCACTGAGCAAGAGGAATTGCCGCGGCCAATTTTTTTAAGGCGACAATTTTACTGTATTATGTGCTGGTTTTTGGAACTGCAACCCCGTGCCAAGTGAAAGCAGAATCCCTACAAGTGCAAGAAAGAGTTGAAATAGTGATCAATGCGTCTTTATCATTGGAATTATAAAAACGTAGGTTAAGCCTTCTTACAGTTGCTTCCCAATCAGCGGGGCTTTCAGACGATCCATTACTACACAATCGATGACATATTTATAATGAGACAGATGTAAAAGAAGGCACTAGAGCACATTACTGAATTTAGCTGAAAGATGTGATCAGAATATTAGAAGGATATTAATGTCGCCCATACGAATAGAAATAATAAAAAATTAAATATGAATAACAAAATCAAAATACGTACGCCTTACGAAGAAAATTGAGGTAGCAACCTACGATAAAAAGTGTTTCAACGAATAAAAAAACCCCTTGCATATCTGGCAGTTTAAACGATGTAATTTGGCGTAATAAGTATATGTCAATCGATAGTAAAGTAATGATCTTAACACAATACGACACTGGCCTCACACTCGAGAGCGTGACGAAGGTTAAAAAATGGCTTTTTTATGACCATTTACCAAGCTAGCTCATGGTAGGGATGTCCACGAAAGACGGCTATTGGCGCTCCTGGAGAAGATCATGTTGGTTTTAAGCATACGTATATTTACAATTAATATGTACAATGTTATAAAATTACTCCCAAAAATATATATATAAAAACAATAAAATAAAATAAACTATGCCGTGTGCGTGCCCGGTGGAGGGCATCTCCGAGGGCGAGAAGCGGATGGTGGCGGTCGACCGAAAGGCAGGAAGACTTCGGCCAGGACCTCTTAGACCTGGGGCTCGCGTCCTAGCGAGGCCCTTTGGGGGCGGGGCGGTGTCCACGTTCCGGATGGCCTGGAGGCAGGATGACACACCTCGGCGGCAGGCCAAGGGGCGGCGGCGGAGGCTTGAGGCGTCATTGCCGTGGCCAGGTGCATCCTCGGCGGAGCTGTGCGAAGCCGGGGCGGCGGTGCTTGGAAGCGCGAGCTCAGGCGAAGTCCTCTTCGTGGCGCGGAGTTTCTGGTGTTTCAGGAGCGACCTGGGGATGGCGTCGAGCCGGATGATGCGCGACGGGCCGGAGCGCTCTCTGGTTCGCAAGCAGTTAGCGTCTCTCTGAAGCTTGGGGCGCCTTGGGGCCGAGCAGAACGCGTCTGACGACAGCACACTCCAGGTGCGGGCTGCTGCAGCGAACCTCGAGCTTGGCGACGGCGGGCAGCGAATTCGGGCCTCGGCTGTCCATCCTCCTCTTCCTCGATGATCGATGGCTAGGCCCCGCTGGAAGGCGTGGGCTCTAGGTTGGCATTGTGGATGCTGCGGCGGCGACGATGATTGGTTTCCTCTATGGAAGCGGTGTCGGGCTGCTTTCTGCTATGGGTGCAGCTGCGGCGGGGCTGAACGGCGTCAGCTGGTGGCGCGAGCGAGCGGCGTCGCTTGGCGGCGAATGGGAGCGGCAGCTTGCGAGGTGGTAGTCCGAGCGACGGCGATGCTCCTTGCAGTGAGCTGGACGTAGGTGTAGTCGGCGGCGGCGCCTGTAGAAGGGTGCGTGCTTCTGGACATGGGAGCGGCAGCGTACGTGGAGGCGGTCTGTGTGGCGGCGTCGTCCTCGCAGTGGGCTGGACGTAGGGACGGACGGCGGCGGCGTCTGTCTTCACTCGCATGTGTTGGTTTCTGCGAACTAGATTCGAGTAGCTGTGTTTGTTTCTGAGAACTTACGTGGGCGGCATCCTGGCGTGTTGCGTTGCGCGGTGTTGCGGAGCGATGCAGCGGAAACGGCGAGAAGCGCTGGAGGTCCGGGGGCGGCAGGGCCTGGGGCACGGCGGCGCACTAAGCAGCGTTTACGGCAGGCGACGACGTGGACGACGAACCAGGGCTCAGCTCGACCTGGGGCTGGGTGCTCTTCGAGAGGTAGGCGGTGGCGGCTGCGACTCGGACTCCCTTTGTTCTGGTGATCAAGAGGATCTAACAAGAACTCGGAGTCACGGAGTCGACTTCCACGATCTAGAGGATCTAGCAGAAGGTTTTTTTGGTTCTTTCCAGGGACCGGAGGGTCTCTGCTGGAAGGGGGTTTGACTCGAGATCAAGAGGATCGACCGAATACCTTTTCTGGCCGAGGAAGCTTCTTTTAAAGGGCTCGTTTACTCCCACTGCCTTCTCCCGGACGGTCGTTTTTGGGGTGGGACGTGCTACTTTCGCTTCCGGGGGTCGGTTTGTGATTAATTACTTATTTCGTGTTTGGCGCACTAATTTTTGCCCGTAGTATTTTTTTATGCGGCCCATTGGACTGCTGATGCGAAGACGTTTCTAATAACACCCGGCTTGCCTATGTTACGCTCACTTGGCCGGTGCGTTTAATTAGGTCGCGAGATGAGTATTTGATTAAGTCTTCGCGCGCGCCGCTGGGTCTAATCCGTGCCGTATATTGATCCCTTGGCGCTATCCGCCTCGTGTTGGAGAGGCGCTTAAATCCTTTTACCTGGCTTAATGCTCAAGCCGAGTGCCTCCCTTTGTTCGTTTTGTGGAATTTTCCTGGCACGCGGCCGGTGATTTGTACGGAGTTATAACTTCTTTGTTTGCAATTTGTATTTTCGTTTAGCGTTGCTTTGATTTCCTCGTTGTCATCTTCCTCGTGAAAAGGAAAGTTTAAGTCGTTCTTTCTTTGTTAGCCCGAGCGGCCGATGACATGCTAATATTTCCGGTTGTTGGCCTGGCTTTATTTGAGGGCCGTTTACCCTAAGAATGCTATTTTTAAAACTTAGGCGTTCGGCTTTTGTTTAGCCAAAAGAATAACATGGCTGTAATTACGTGTTTTTCTGCTCCTTGAGAAATTGCATGCGAGGTTTGAGGGCGTTAACTCACATGTGATTTTTAATTGAGCCGCTATCTTGACGAATAGGCGACAAGCGGCGATTATGCACGTGTGAGTCATATCAATCTGTTAACCATGTATCCAGCCGGTGATGATATACGGTATCGAAACGCGTGCAAAACGAAGGGACCAAGGATATCTTCAGAACGAATGAAATGAAAATCTTACAAAACCTGTAAGGGATAGGATAACGTAATAAGAGACACATGTGCATTGTGCCGTTGAGGATATAGTTAATCGGGGCCATCAGCGTCGCATGAAATTGATGGATAACAGAAGACTACTAAAAGTTGTTAAGATTAACCGAAGATTTCAATTTAGATTACTAAACAGGCCTCAAAAAGATGACGTTATAATTGGGTGGTTACATTTCAATCCCAAGAGGACTAAATGAAAATATTTATGGCTAAGCAGAAAAACGGTATAAAAGAAAGAGGAAGAGAAAGAAAAAGAAGGTTTGTTAAGTTATTTTTCCCTCTCGAGTCCAAATAGTTAAAATGAACTCAGTTGGTACGGCTTAACCTAGATAAAGCTAGTTCAGACTGACGGTAGCTAGGTTACTGTAGTGTAACCTAGGAAAAACTAGTATTACCAGTAGACATTCTAATATACTACTTTGATGTCAGGTTTCGGCGGCAACGTGTATACATCGAACAGAGTTTTTATCAAAGTTTAATTATAGATTTAGGGAGTGTCCTGAATTTTTGACTCTCTACGCGTTTAAGAAGGGTCACAAAGCAAGTAATACTGTGATTTGACAGTAGTTATATGATCAATCTGAAAGACAGATTTCTATATTAAGCATTATCGGGAAGCTTTACCTATTCAATACTGAAAAAGAATGCAAAATAAAAAATCGTAGGATAATTCCCCTGGATATTGTCAGCTATAATTTACCAAGGGCAGTGATAATCACCCGCAATAATTTTGACAAATAACAACCCGAAAGTGCTTGCCTAGAAATAACCCGAGGCGAAGCCGAGGGTTATTTCGTAAAGGCAAAGCACTTGAGGGATATTATTTCTCAAAATTATAAGGATTTATCACTGGCGGCGGTGAATTCGGAAAGATAAGTTCTTAAATAAATAAGCCATTTTCTGACAAATTAATTTGACACTTCATTATAATAATATTATGTTGGTGGCACTGTAAGTCTATGTCAAATTTGAGGTTATCAGGTTAGCTTTTGCGTCAGTTTTGACACAGACTGACGGAAAAGCTAACCTGCTAACCTCGAATTTGACTTAGATTTACAGTGCCACCAACTTGTGATAGGATACTACTGAAATTTAATTAGGTAGTTTCCATGGTGATTGAAAATCACCCTAGGGTCGTTTTCACTTCAAGTGTGGTCTGATTTGTCAAACTGAGTCACGTGATTAAAAATAATCAAATTGGATTGGTCTGCAATATATGTAAGAACTTATCAGCTATAATTTACCAAGGGCAGTGATAATCACCCGCAATAATTTTGACAAATAACAACCCGAAAGTGCTTGCCTAGAAATAACCAGAGGCGAAGCCGAGGGTTATTTCTTAAAGGCAACGCACTTGAGGGATATTATTTGTCAAAATTATAAGGATTTATCACTGGCCGCGGTGAATTCGAAAAGATAAGTTCTTAAATAAATTATCCATTTTCTGACAAATTAATTTGACACTTCATTATAATAATATTATGTTGGTGGCACTGTATGTCTACGTCAAATTTGAGGTTATCGGGTTAGCTTTTGCGTCAGTTTTGACACAGACTGACGGAAAAGCTAACCTGCTAACCTCGAATTTGACTTAGATTTACAGTGCCACCAACTTGCCATAGGATACTACTGAAATTTAATTAGGTAGTTTCCATAGTGATTGAAAATCACCCTAGGGTCGTTTTCACTTCAAGCGTGATCTGATTTGTCAAACTGACTCACGTGATTAAAAATAATCAAATTGGATTGGTGTGCAATATATGTGAGAACTTATCATAGTTTCTATCATCTCCATTATCGGCATCTTCGTGTATAAAGAGCTATCTTCTTAACTGCATGCGATAGTAATCAAAGAGATCTTACTTCTCATAATAAAATTGAAGCCAAAAGGAATATTGAATAATACACATCTCTATCAATTATAAACAAATGGCGTGCAGAAAAGCATAGGAAGCCGCTAAAATTTTATTTTTAAAGAAATAGTATATTATGCTACTAGTGTATAAGTACGCCTTTAAAGTACATGCGACGATTTTAAAAGCACGATACGCTAGTGGAGTGCTTTTAACGTCGCTAGTGCTTTAATGGCTCTTATACACGTGTATCATACGCTATTTTTTCTACGATCGTAACGGAAATATAAAAACTTAGTTCGATGACACTTTTTCCGTCACATTGTCTTAGATATTCTAGGTTATGTTGACATTCAAATTTACGACAAAGCGTGTTTTAATTTAATATTAAAACACGCCACCAATGACAACGTGCTAAAAAGGCCGAATTCGGGCGCTAATATTAAGAGTACTACAAACGTCGGTTTTGACACTAGAAACAGTGCAAAAAGTTAACACTATCGTAGAAAAAAATTGTATTTACGAACGTATGTTGAGTTCATATATCTGACAGTTAAATTTTAAGAATACTAAACAACACAATATTAAACCATACACTCAGGTAGAGAAATACACATTTAGATGATCAAACAAGCAAATAAAAAATATGGAAATTGTCGTTATTTACAGAGACAGTATAAATACAATCAAAGCAGTTTTGTGGTTTGATATGAAAAATATATTTACTCTTTCCAATGCTAACAGTTGGTCTTTTAATAATAAAAGGTACAGCACATTTAATTTTAGGGCACATGTCCCATTAAGCAGAAATATTTACTTTGACATTTCGTCAAAATTAAATAGAAGGTAGAAATCTAGTGACATTTCCTTTGCTTTAATCCAAACTATAGATATATCGATGTACAATATACTCTGTTCACTTCTCTTTTTCACAATAGGAGGCAGTGCTAGGATGACTATTTCAGCAGCTGGTTGACCAACTACAATCAATTTTTATCTACTTTGAGGTTATGGTTCACCTCAGAATCCACTGTAATCAGTGAAATCCGCTTGTGTGTTAGGAGTGTGCGAATTGAAGTCAAATCAAAAAAGGACCTTAAAAAACCGAGAGATAAAAGACTAACGATATAAGAAATTCAGTTTTCAGTTTCATTTTCGCACTCTGATCGATGACGAGCGGGACATTTTATTTCCAAAATTTTCAGAAAACTACTTAATATACACTCGGGTACAATTGTCGGCCGCTAGCTCAGACGAAGACGGCGTGATAGTTCTTTAAAATAATTAACGGCAGAAACAAAACAGAGATATGCCCAGGGCGCCAACAAATTTATGTTAAGTCACATCAAGTGTACCCAGGTGTTCCAAAAGAGAATTCGTAAACTCAATTAGTACATAAAAAAATCCCTGAAAGAGAGATCTCAAATAACACAGGTAGCCTAACGAAATCAAATCCACATGGCTGGTATCACAGTATAATCGCAATTCTAATTCGCAGGTTGACATAAGTTATAACTATGTATAAATATAGGCCGACAAGTTGCGAGGTATTTAAAAAAACGCAAAAACTCTAATACATACTTACAAGTACACAATACGATACAATATCATCACACACATTAAAATCAGGCAATAGTTTGTGAGGCGATTGTGTCTACTCCGTAGATTGAAAGGAAACTTTTTGCATGCTTCTAGGTACAAAGCTCGCAGAGCGAACTGTATACTCCCAACGTCACGTTGGTGATTGAAACGTCTAAATTTCTGAACGGAGCTCGAAGCAACAGGGCACTGGTTGCCAGTAGATGTTTAAAACAAGGGGGAGACTTTAACATGAAGGTACGTTCCTGAATGCACGCAACAGGTGTGAAGCAAGCTACGATTGGAGATCAAGACGGGTCAAGTTCACGCTCTAAGCGACATTCGCATTCAAATGTTGTGGAAACTAACACCCTTGCAAACTGCCGTAACGGCTCTACACTGACTGCTATGAGACGAAAATAGTCCACGATATAACACAGGTGAAATGAAATACAGCCCAAAGAATACTTCCTTACTCACCCCGCGATGTTCAGGGCTATGTGCAAATAAAGTACACTGGCAAGCGTACAAGCCGCCGACAACGGCGTGGGAACGAAAGTTCCCTAAATTATGGTTCAGGAATTCAAATCCGCCGAAAGCGAGGGCAACCATCACCCAAAAATCAAACTGCATGCCCATAAATTCACTGAACACTGGCTTCATGCTGCTAACGACGGCAAACCAGAAATAACGCCGAGGAAACAAACGCGACTTTCGTCTTCCTGGGCTACAAGCCAAGAGTAGGCTTGGTACAAGCACACGAAATGAGTACCATAGACTGTGAAATCGAATAGATTCGTACTGAGGCGTAGCAATAAGGACTAAATACTACGAACATCGAAATCCATTAGATGCGCAATTAAATCGTAATACAATATACCTTATTAATACTGTTCAATTTGTTTGCATGTACTCTGTACCACTGTCAGTGGGTGGCTCCTTTGCTTTTGCCGAGGTTGTTCCGTTCTGGATTAGGGTGAATAATAAGAAGTACTTATTTTCGACGTTTCTCCTGCATTGATTTAGACAAAAATATCCACGTTAGAAATAGAACCGAGCCTGTGTTACACTGTAGCTAGCTGGAGGATCTTTTGATCTGTAATAGTAAAAGGATTACAAAAATTTACCAAAACTATCGGGCTAACAATATGTTGTAATATTTACTTTTGTGTTCTTGGGGATGTTTGGAAATATTCTATTATTTTATTTGTATTCGTATTCAGCCACTGAAATATGATACGTTCTAAATTTAGCACAGAATCGGAACGAGTCTTAAACTAATCGCCAGACCGAAGGCTGTTTTTAAGATCGGACGGCGTTTTAGCAGGTAGTTTTAATTATCGATGGGCCGAGAATTCCCATATTGGAATGTTGTAAAGGCCGAGGCGACTGGGGGTTGCATTTTAGAATGCGATGGTTCTTATGTTTTTGGGCAGTCGGTAGGCGAGGTCGCACATGTGTGAACGTGGAAGTTAATCCACCGCTGGTGTAATTGTACCGCGATTATGTGTGCTGAAGTGATTGAATTACCTATAAGAGAGCTGGTGAAACGATGAGGTCTGTAAAAAGGATACTAGTGCTTGAGTAGCTTAGTGAATGTAGTTATTGTACAGCAAAGTCGGACATTCGATATTGTCCGCATCGATGCTGATTGTAGACAGCTTTGTTAATTGGGCCGCTTTTCACTATTATCGTTGATCAAGGGTCAACTAGACGTAGAGGGTGCCCTCGTTCCTGGATCAGTGGCTATTCGGCGAGATGGCCCACAATCCTGGTCCTGATAGGCACTGTGCTTATCAGTGACCCCAGTCAGCGAGACTGGGGGCTTTTGGGAAGCCCAACTCCCAAAGATGCCTTGCACCTGTATCTTTTACGGTCCATACGGCCACCGTAATTGCGGGTTACATTGATATGGGTTGGACCCATTTATGCAGTTAACGTTCGGTTAAGGCATACTAGATGCGGTAAGCATCCGTGTTTTCAGGATTATTACAGGTACATCATCGAAGGTGCACCGAAAAACATACCTGACGATGCCTTCTTTGAGATGCGACTTGGGAACGCTACGGGGGGGGGGGGGCTATAAAACCTCCGTAAGTATTATGTAATGAGCACATTACAGCTAAAAGCTGAATGTTTGTTGTTTTGCTTGCATGACTGATTGTGGAATTGGCTGAACTTGTGTTCGCATCGGGCGTGTGTGACCACCTGCTGTATGAAAGGGCACGCCGACCACCTTGCACCCCCCAGTATTATGTTTCTGATTTACAACCCCAGACCCCAGAGGCGTTATGGAATTTCGAATAAGTCGCCAGTTTTTGTAAATTAGTGCATGTGAACCGATCTGATTCCAGGAAAAGATAACTTAGCCCGGGGAACCGAAAAGATGTGCCTACAAATACATTAAAAGAAGAACCAACGCATAATAATCGGAAGAAAAGACGATGAACATCATCTAATAGTAGAAAACGCAGGAGGTAAGTACTAGATCTAGAACAGTGTGCAACAGCTAACTTGAAACAAGCTTGAATGCTGTTTACTTCCTCAAACATATAACAACCAATAGCAAAGTTTATCAGATTATAAAAAATGCGCGTAGTATTTAGCTCGCTCCAGTAGAGTAACAAGTGAAACATTTATTTGCCAGCTACTTCTCCTTTATAACTATGATTTTTCAATTAGGTTAGAATTCAGTAAACAATATCAATAAAAGACTTCGTCTCAGGGTTTAATTGATAATAATTGATATTTTGCCCTAGTTTATAAATGGTTTCGTTGCTTAGTAGTAGCACGTTTGCACATCGAACGATTTAAAAAATACTAGCGGCAAAGATGGAAAATGGCAGAGGAAGAGTACAGAGAAATGGCTGCATAGTGTAGATGAAGATCTAGAAACGCTAAGAAAATAATACTAAACCGCAGGAAATAGAAGTCATTATAGACATCTTGAGACAATTCCAACTCGTTATATCTACAACTTACATGGAAACTAAATTCTATTATAAAACTGCATTTTGATTTTATGTTCAGATTAAATTACATTTTTATGGCAGAGTTTATGACGGAAGTATTAAACACGTCACAA
Source organism: Agriotes lineatus (assembly GCA_940337035.1). Classification (NCBI taxonomy): domain Eukaryota; kingdom Metazoa; phylum Arthropoda; class Insecta; order Coleoptera; family Elateridae; genus Agriotes; species Agriotes lineatus. The sequence continues at coordinate 141,556,129 of OW679199.1, read as the reverse complement.
CATGACGTTATTAGATGATGTCACGGAGGAGTCGTAAAAACGAAATCAATGAAGCTGAATACGGCGGGTCACATTGAATTGGGTACGTCTTAGTTATTGGAGCTGATAATTCCTCATTGTTTGTAATACGACGACATGACGCAAATTGCTAATGCCGTGCTGATAAAACTGCTATTGTGTTGCGAATCAATTGTGGAGAATTTGCGTGGTGCAGTTAATTTCCTTAGTAGGTACAGGCCAATTAAACTAGTCTGCGATTTCAATGAATCATTCTGTGGCGCGGCCTTGAGTAAATATTCGATATTGCCTTGTCATTTGATAGCTAAATATCAAAGAAAGACATCTCGCAATTAACATTAACAGGGCATTAATAAATAACGGCACTGACCTCATTACCTAGCAAAGGAAGAAATAATGACATTTCTGTAGCCCTTTTCCCAATAAAGAATTGTTTATTAACTACAAGAGCTGTTTATGTATTAAGGTGCAAAGTGTTTTTCACACTAGACGTGATGTTTTGTTGTGTGTGAAAAACACTAATTTTGCAACGTGTTTCATAGAAAATTGTCTATAATTTTGAGTCAATAATTTTTATAATAAATAAATTTACTTAAATCTAGAAAGTTGGTCTAAATTTTCATATTAGCACTAGTACTATTTTTAAAGTTAAAGGTTGTAACCTTTATTATGCTTCTTATTTAATTTCAACTTGTTAGTTGTTGTTCTATAAACTCGTCACTCTACCACTAATACACTGTATAGGCATCATACAGTCCATTTTCTATCTGTAAAGCTGAGCTACTGAAAAAGTCAGTAGCATTAGGAAGCATCTCAGCTTCCTTAGGTTTTAGAAAAATAGCTATATCAGAAAGAATGTTGGTTTCGTAATACCAGATGCATAGTTACTTAAATCCTATTTCTAGTAAGCAACATTCCTAATTATTATTAGGATAGTTTCTTAAACCGTTATATGTTAAAGGTTTCGACATAGTACGTACATAATGCCCATTGCCTATTGAACATGCTCAATTCTAATGATGAAGCTCATTATTTCCTTCCCTATGTCTCTGCACAAGTTTCGTATAAACAGTCATGGTTGCCTTATTAATCCATGTAGTACTTGCCAATGCTTGCAATATCATTATCTCGATCGTTCTCTTAATGAGCCTCTGGAAACATTGTAAGGAAGATCGTAGGTGCGTTCTAGCCATATCAAAATCTGTTCCACCTTTTTCTCATCGTCGTCAATAACCTTAACGTCTTCGCACTCATTTTAACACATTAATAATGTTGGTTGCATAATCTCCAGGTCTATTAGTAATCGCTGATAACTTTGGAATCGCTTCAACTGATCATAAGGCTTTGATAAAATCGTCCAAAACTTGAAGAATCTTGAGTGCAAACAAAAATAGCCATGCTCTCTAACTGAAGTACAGCAATATCTTCTTCCAGGTTAATGAATAGACATTTATTCACTGCGTTTTCTTCAAATGCTTCTCTACTCTTCTTTTGCTCTAGTTGCAGCGCTTTTGCTATATTGTATAAACGAGTGAAAGGCGCATGGTCATGTGTCGCTTCCAATTACTTCATTTATTTCGACCATTTACCCACACCAGTTAGAATTTCTTTTTCTGGTAAAAAAAAATAGATTCACAATTTATTCTTCCCATATACATTTTTCAACAATTTTTAGAGCATAGTACTTCAATCTATCAATTTAGATAAGAGTAATGTTATTCTGCTGCTTGAAGTTTTAAGACGGTACGGCAATGTGTCCGTTATCTATACCGTCTGATTCTGAATGTTTTCCACGCTAGTTATTAGAAGCTTCTACAAACTATTATTATGGCGTAAAGTTGTTGCATACTTGATATGTATTTAAATAAAATTAGTAGTCGTTCATTTCTTCTGTCAATTTATTATATTGATTACTGTTCAAGTCCTTAGTTAAATAAAGCCAAGTTCTCTAGTGGTTTTGTCTCATAACAATTTATTTAACTAAGGACTTTAACAGTAATCAATATAATAAATTGACAGAAGAAATCAACGACTACTAATTTTATTTAAATACATATCATTCACCCTCCGTCCTTGTTGCTCTAGCACGTAATCATGAAGATACAGCGGAACACGTTTTTCTCGAGTCTGAGTCCTTTACTCAACCTCCCAGTTCCAACCGATATGGCTTCTCTCAAAAGATCTCTCGGTATGTTTGCCCATTATTCAAAGTGGATCAATAATTTTTCAGAGAAGGTCAGCCCTTTGATTAGAATCACAAATGCAAATTTTCCACTTGATCAAACCAATACGACTTGCTTCGAAAACTTAAAATCTGACATTCTTCAGTCAGCCTTGAACGCGATCGACGAAACAGAAATCTTTACAGTGGACACTGACGCTTCCGAACATGCTATAGCTGCTACACTCTCTCAGAACGGTCGTCCGGTTGCCTTCTTTTCACGGTCCTTAAACGACTCGGAGCGCCGACACCCATCGATCGAGAAAGAAGCGGCTGAAATCGTCGAATCATTGCGAAGGTGGCGTCATTATTTGATTGGAAGACACCTCTTACTGATAACCGATCAACAATCAGTAGAATTTATGTTCAACCAGGTACATCCAAGCAAAATTAAAAATGAAAAAATAAAGAGATGGCAACTGGAACTATCCTGTTATATGACATTATCTATCGTCCTGGTAAAGACAATGCTGCAGCAGATGCATTATCCCGCGTATGTGCTAGCATAAACACTTCGACAAACAAACTCTATGCATTACACAATATGCTTTGTCATCCGGGGATTGTTAGGATGGTACACTGGGTGAGAGTGAAGAATCTGCCCTATTCTATAAACGATATTAAATTAGTGACTTCTTCCTGTCGAGTTTGCGCTGAATTAAAACCCCGCTTCTGTAAAGCACGGGGTCGTTTGATAAAAGCTACAGCTCCTTTTGAAAGGCTAAATGTAGATTTTAAAGGTCCGATACCATCTAACAATCGAAATAAATATCTACTCACAATCATAGACGAATACTCAAGATTCCCCTTTGCGTATCCCGTTTCTGATTTAACCGCTACAACCGTAATTAAATGTTTAAAAGATCTGTTTTTACCTTCGGTGCTCCAATGTATATACACTCGGATAGAGGAACAACTTTTTTGTCTGAAGAACTGAAACAATTTTTGAATTCTACCGGAGTAGCTTGCAGTAGGACAACGCCTTACAACCCCCAAGGAAACGGGCAAATTGAACGATTACATGGTACTTTGTGGAAAACCATTCAACTTAGTCTAAAATCCAAAAATTTGGAAACTGAGAACTGGCAACAAGTTTTACCCGTCGCTTTACATGCCATACAATCATTATTATGTACTGCTACCAACGCTACTCCTCATGAGAAAATGTTCAATCATCCCCGGCGGACGTGTAACGGACAATCTCTACCTACATGGCTTTTGACTCCAGGACCAGTTTTGTTAAGAAATAACGTCAGAAAATCTAAATATGACCCCTACGTCGAAGAGGTCGAGCTTCTAGAAGCGAACCCGTCTTACTCTTACGTAAAACTTCCCGATGGTCGAGAGACCACGGTCTCTAATAGACAATTAGCGCCTCTTCCTATATTTCAAGATCTAGGAGATGACGATGCCGGTACGCCGGACAACAATTCGTCTTCACGTACTTAGAATCGATTAGAGCAACCAACAGAAGAGGTTTGAACCCCGAACAAGATACTCCTCAACGGACATTGGTCAAGAACAACAAAATGTACCACGACGATCGACTCGAGAAAAACGTGTTTCGCTGTATCTTCATGATTACGTGCTAGAGCAACAAGGACGGAGGGGTGAATGATATGTATTTAAATAAAATTAGTAGTCGTTGATTTCTTCTGTCAATTTATTATATTGATTACTGTTAAAGTCCTTAGTTAAATAAAGCCAAGTTCTCTAGTGGTTTTGTCTAATAACAATACTGGAAATAAAAATAACACCAACCAATCAAAAACTTCCAGAATGTAAAGTTTGAAGCACAAAAATTGGAATCAAGTGATGAGTTCCTAAGTACGTTCCACCCTTTACGACTCTTGGGTTATGTGGCCGGGCTCCATAGCTCAGTACTTAAGCATTCTGGCTACTGATCTAAAGGTCGAGAGTTCGATCCGCAAACCCGGTGAGGTTTTAAAAAACTTAAAAATGCAGATGAAAACCTCTACAGATTGCCATCATTCGGAAGTGATGTAAAGCCGTGGGTCCCATGCTACTATGATGTGTAACATGTAAAAGATCCCTTGCTAGAGTTGGAACTTCTTAGTCTTGACAAAATTCTAAGTAGGACTAAGGTACTTGGTACTCTGCATGTCTAGACCTTGTCCACGCGGTTGGTAAAAAGGACCTATGAAGGCCTACTTGCTTGACATCGTGTCCCCACAAATACTATTACTACTTGGTTATTATGCAAAGCCCAAGCTAGCTTGATATATTCGTCTATTTGTGGTCATGAGTCGAGTGGGATAGTGATTCTAATAAATAATACGAGGGCTGAACTGTTAATATTAGTAGCGGCCCATAGATCAAGAGTTGTGTAAAAAGAATTGTAACAATAAAAAACTGTGTTAGTTAACAGTTGTTACCTACATCTGTCAAATGTTTCAACTTGCTGTTCAATGGTGATCAATTTTCAAAGTTAGGTTGCTGTCTATTTAAAAAGGTAGTTAGGTGGTGAGCAAAGCCCTGAAAATTTAGTCATAACTTTTGCTTTTCCCTTATCCACAAAGCACGGTCGGGCAGACCTGCAGATGCGGCAAGTGTACTGCGTATGAAAAATTTAATTGAGGTCGAACGAAATATTACGTATAGGGAGATTCAGGAAGAATTAGCTATTGGATCCTCCACATTGAATACTATTTTACATAAGCATCTTGCCGTCAAGAAGGTAGCTAGCCATTGTATACCGAATTTGTTGCCTGCAGCACAAAAACAAGCTCGTACAGACTTAGGGATCGGCGCGTGACGTGAAAACAGTTATAGTAGGTATTTTGCCGGCTGGTAACTATCGGCCTAATTGGGCTAACTCGGCGAGAAGGCTCGGGGTTCCAGCTACGCTGAAAGAGAATAAAAAGGAGAGGGCGGCAGGACCTCAACGTCGCTTAATCCTTGCGTCGGACCATCACAAAGTAGAGATAATTCCAGAAAATCGACCAGATAAAAATAAAGACCAATAAAATATCACAGCTTTATTTAAATTGGTGGGTACTATAGTGCAATTCACAAGCATGCAAGTATAAATATAGCTACAATTATAAATATAAATAAATTTAGGCAGGTATACGGCGGACAAAACGAACACTTTAAAAATTATGATCGGGCTCCGCAGAGGCCGTCAAACAAAAACAATAGTTAGACAAGTATAGGTCGCAGAGCGGGCACAACAAGTAATACGCCGGTACAGAGCAATGGAAGTTTGTTCTGGCTAACGTTAAGCCCCGAATGTTAGCTCTAATTAACGTTAAGACAATGCTCAAAAATTTATAGCTGTCGGAAGCAACGTGCGTTTAGTATGGCCATACGATAACGTCGAGGCCCATAGTAAAAGAAAGACATCAGGGTATCCATGAATACTATAGCAAGCACTTGAATCTGCCCTTTAACAGGTTTGGAACAAGCGTAAAACAAATTTGCGTAAACGGTTAGCGGGAACTTGAATTTGAACAGCGGCCCCCGTGGTCGGTCCACGATCCACCACCGTCGTATAATAACTAACTTCAACCTATAAATTTCAAACGCAAATGTGATTATCGCGCTAAGCCGTCAAACACAGCTATCACGTGCCACCAGGGAAGTAAAAAAAGCATAATACGAATAAAATGCTATCAAAGCTGGAAGCTCTATGTTATTCTAATCTGTAATTTGTAGGAGGTCCCACTGTGAAGCAGCGGTTGGGGCTAAAAATAACCGAAAGCTGCCACACATTCGAGCTAAAGAACTGTTGTCAAGGTCGACAGAACTCTGGTAAACCTAATTAACTTTATTCAATAGATTGCAAAAAGTGGCCGCACGACTTTTGCGGCAACCCTAACATATATCTAAACGAAAACACTTACAAAAGGACGAGGCACATAACCTACCCTCGCACGATCTGTGCTAACGATTCGCATAACCTAAGCAAAAGTACCCAAGGGGTTACGATTTGTAAAGCATGCCCTAGTTTCTAGTTGTACGAAGCGCGCACCTATCCTAATACAAAATACACCAGGCGCAACGATTCATAACTATACTAGTGCACTTGCCTGCAGGAGCACACATCCGGATCTAACCTTTCCGTTTGCTTCCTTGGCAGTCTGGCACAACTGGGGGCAGCAGAGAGGTGAAGGTCATGGCAACAGCTGCTAATAGCGGTGCAAGCTATGAAGGCCGCTGGTGGCTTGCAGGTAGGTGTAATGCGGACGCTTATTACCTATCGTAGTCCACTGGGGTTGCGAAATACACAGGCAATTCGTCAGTTTCAGGAGCCCAGATCGACAGCTCGGATTCCAGCAAAGTAAATCTCAGCGGGAGATGGTTAATCCCAACAGGAGATGGCCAAAAACGTACAAGAATTCCCAAGTGAGCCCTCGATTAAGAAGATAGGGCCTTAGCTTACCTAACGATGGTGTTATGCCAGGGGGACGTGCAGACGTTGGCCCCATATATCCGCAGTAGCGAAAAAACGTAAGTAAAGCAACTATCTAACAATTACGAACGTCCGAAACAAAGCATGAGTGCTTCTAGGTCCTCCATAAGACTATTCGGGGATGAGCTCAACAAAAAGGGCTCTTCGAAGCACTAAGCTGCAGGGCACAACCAACTAGCACGGCAATTTTGCTTGGAAAGAAAGCAGAATTTCAGCACCAGCTTCACAAGTTACAAGATATCAAAATTTTTGGGCAGATGGACCCACAGAAAGACTTCCTGAAAGATTCGACTGCAACAAGAGATAACAAAGTTGTTCTAGCAATAAATCAGGCTAGAGAATAGTTTATAATTATTGCCATTACGGTTGTCTAACCACCAGGCTTAAATATTTGTAAAAATGGAGCCAAAATAAATTTAATTAATGAAGTCTAGCTAATTACTAGGAGGGGTGCCTACGAATCTACCTATTCAATATAATAAAATATTAAAACTAGGATACAGCTCACCAGGACTATTCTAATGCATGCAAAACCACCAAATTAAACCAAGGGCTAATACTTAGAAATAAAATTCGACTAGCCAATTTTTGCTAATACAGGGGAAGCTACAAAAGTACCGTAGCCTGCAGCGACTGAGTTTCGCACCTGTATTGTGTTGTGAATGTTGTGTCTACAGTCAATCGCGTGTCTGCATCTATAGGCGACCAAGTAGAACTTACTTTTAGTTCCGCGGATGTAAAAGTACTTTTAAACCTAGGAATTAAAAGTGTTACATAACAACATATACATTCTTGTACTCTTATCGGTTAGGGAAACGTCAATGCTAATGACAGCTTTTGGTATTAGAAGTAGTGTCTTTGAAGACGGTTGCAAGAAATGTTTTTGCGTTAAATCAGTATTTATACCTTGTTGTAAGCTATTGTAGTGAATTTTCATTTATTTTTCTTTTGTTTGCCTACTATTCTGAGTGCAACATATCAAGTCAATTATTTCACGTGCAAAACATATTTTATTTAAGAGTTTTTACTTCTGTTTCGAGTCCTTTATTGGTTTTAAATTTGAACATTATGATCTATCTGGATTTGAATTTTCAAATAAAAGCGGGCCACGTCGTGAGCGAAGAGTCACGCCGTGAACGTGAGCGTGAAACGTACGTGACGTGTGTGAATACTTACTCACGCACCGATCTCTATAAGAGACTGATTCAAACTTGTGTTAAATAATCTGGTGTGATACACTCACACAACTTCCTTTTACAGTAATCTTATAATTAGCCAAAAATTTTATTTTTATTTTTTAAGCATTTGTCAAAAATTTTCAAAAATTACAAATTCTACAAAAACGGTACAAAATAGAGCGTTAGTTGAAGAGACAAATTTTCTCTAAAATTTTAAGCTGAATTAAAAAATGTAGTAATATACCGAGTGTTCTATTTAAAATAGGAGTTAATCAAAAATGGAAAAAGAAAAAAAAAGAAACCCATTTTAGAAGTATTCAACTGGAAAATCACCTATCTCACATCAACACACATTAAAAATTTAATAAAAATGTAAATTTTGAGAAAAACCTTAGAACCGTTTTTGAAAAAATTGAAAAAACTGAAAAATCACAAGAGTCACCTACTTCCGGTTATGCGATTTTATCAAAAGCTTGCTGTCACATATACATAGTACACAAAGTTTCAACGTCATACCTCTTTTCGTTTTGAGATACTCTGTTCACAGACAGACAGACAGACCAATGCACAAAAATATATTTTTTGAGTTCAGAGGATTCTAAAACGTGAAGATCAGTTAAAAACTCAATTTCGAATTTTTGGGTTGAATCCAATACTTCCTTTATCGTAAAAGGAAGTAATTATTGACAGGGAAGCATCAAAACAGGTAACATACATCGGGACAGGTGACAAAGCCGACTGCTAAGAATATGATGCGCAATAAAACATTTCGAAGTGCAACTGCAGCAATATTCGAATTTCGAGAAATTTTAGAAGATATTTATGTTACGAAATTAAGGACCTTTTGGACGACGCTGTTTATGGCCAAGGCAAGTCTAAATGTCCGCTTTCGTACGAATTACATACATAATTTCTTGTTCTACTACTTTGGAAGCACTTTTTTCTCATTAAGAAATGGCAGTTTTTCATCGAAGAGGTCGGGAAACGTCGAGGAAGTTATGATCATACCAAAAAAAAATTGATTTCGACCAATGAAAGCACACCGTTAGTTTTTGTTGCTATCATTATTAATAATAATAATAATGGTGAGGCACTAACACCCCATGAAGGAGCTTGACTGGTACTAAATTAAACGGTACTAGTAAGAAAAAGTAATTGTTTTCGGCCACTAAACATTGCCAAAATTGATAGCTTTTCCATGTAGTAGAACAAAATAGTACATTGTGTATCTAGGACGAAAAGCGTAACATTCCCAGACGACTGTGAATATTGTTGGGCGAGGCGAATGCCGAGCCCAACAATACAGGAGTCTGGGAATGTTGCTTTTTGTCCAAGATACACATACTATTTTTCCGCCGATCGATACGAGTAATTAAAAAATTTAGGAAATAGTACTCGAATATTCCTTGCCTAGGCCGGGAATATTATTCCTGTATAGTTTTGTTGTAAATTACCTAGCAACGGCTGATGTAATGGAACGTTTGAATTATTCCTGTACAGTTTTATTGCAAATTACCTAGCAACGGCTGATGTGATGGAATGTTTGATTTTGCTCAACAAAATTGTGTCAATAATGTGTCAGTTCTAGTACGATTGGCGGAAAATATATTTTCTGAATTTTTTACAAAACGGTCTCAAAAAATTAAATGGGATCGGTCGATCAAATGAGGAAAAATACCAGAAGTACAATTCAAGTACAAAACTAACAGAAGTAAACAACAAAGCGGGAATAGGAATTCGCGACATCATTATAAAATTTAGAAATCAACGGTTAAACATTAAGCACACATTAAAAACAATTAAATACACCACAGCAAAACAATTATATCAAAACTGACATTACACATATCGCGCTAGATTCGTTATAATGGAAGTTATCCAGAAATTATGTAATTACTAAAACAAAACAACTACATGGGGTTGGTTATATTCAAAGGAACCCAAGAAATTATCATTATTAAATTATTATAAAGAATTTAACAAACAAGTAGTATGTGAGAATTACGGGAGCAAACCAAAGAATTGGCTAAATATACGCTGACACAAACAAGCGAAATAAACGGTGACTTAGCTGAAGTTTTATTAGGCGCTTAAAAACAAGTTAATCCTTACCGTAAATCGCACTACACAACCCTTATCGCAGAGGCCGCTCACGAACGGAGAGCATATTTAATTAACTAACACTATCGTTTCACAATAACAAGCTCTTGATGGACTTCTTAGTCCATAAAATCCATCTACCATTTTGACAATAGAAAAAAGCAGTGCTACATGAAACAACCGAATCGAGAAGAAAGCAGAGGTTTTTTAATTAATAAAGCAAATTCTCAAGCAATAAGTGAATGGTTATAAGTTATAAAATTTTTAATTGAACTTCAAGTTAATACAAACGCAATGAGCGTCGTCCGTAACTTTTTGCGCTCTTGATAGTTGCAACTGAAGCAAACACGCTGAGTGCGAGTTCTGCCTAGAAGTAGATGCGGAATGCAGAATGAAATTTGCTCTACGACGCACACATCTCTAAACCAGCTCAAAATATTCGTTAGAAATCAGGAAAAAAGTTTAAAAATTCTAAGCAATACGAGGGTGGTTTTAAGAGGGATGAAAGTACACTTTGCTCAAAAATTCTGAAACTTTGTAAATATACTAATACTAAACGTACGAATATACCAAAAATAGTAAAAATATTCTAAACACTGAAAGGGTGGTTTTGAAGGGGGTTGAAAAATAAATATTGTTAAAAAAAATAAGAGTTTTATTGATTATACTAACACTATACTTATGAATATACAAATAATAGTGAAATAATTTCGAAGTCTGACGACTATAAAAGATTTTATTTTTTACACACACTTTTAATACAAAATTTATGTATCTATATTGTGTATTATAGTAAATAATTAATACATATATCTAGCGCAGCTTTTATCAAATTACTATAAAAAATATATAATTGTCTAATATATATAAAATAAAAAATCTGGTGTGATACACGCACACAACTTCCTTTTACAGTGATCTTATAATTATCCAAAAATTTGATTTTAAATTTTTAAGCATTTGTTAAAAATTTTCAAAAATGACAAATTCTACAAAAACCGTACAAAATAGAGCGTTAGTTGAAGAGACAAACTTTTTCTAGAATCTTAAGCTGAATTCAAAAATGTAATAATATACCGGGAGGTGTATTTGAAATAGGAGTTAATAAAAAAACTGGAAAAACAAAAGAAACCCATTTTAGAAGTATTCAACTGGAAAATCACCTATCTCACATCAATACACATTAAAAATGTAATAAAAATATTTGAAAAAAATCGTTAGAGCAGTTTTTGAAAAAATCGAAAAAAACTGAAAAATCACAAGAGTAAACACCTACTGCTGGTTATGCGAATTTCTTCAAAAGCTGGCTGTCTCATCGACGTAGTACACAAACCTTATATTCTATGAAGTTTCAACGCCATACCGCTTTTCGTTTTTGAGATATTCTGTTCACAGGCAGACAGACACACACACAGACAGACAGACAGACAGAACAAGGAAAAAAATTTTTTTTGAGATCAGGGGACTCGAAAACGTGAAGATCTGTTGAAAACTCAATTTAGAATTTGTGGAGTGAATCCAATACTTCCTTTATCGTAAAAGGAAGTAAAAAGGGCTTATCGCTTAAAATCGCAAAAAATCTCAACAAGCTCATGAAATAATACCGATCAGAGATTAAATTAAAAAATGTTACACTTTGGAATCTCTTGGCAAAGTATAATTTAAATTCTCGTAAACATAGCGAAATTCTCTACTTTTTACTCCTTAATTCACTCTACGCAGAAGGCCTATTATGCCCCTAAAAAAACTAACAAATCTTGAGCAACATTTTTTGAATTGCTTCATGTACATATACTTAACGAAATCTGTATCACAAAACTGCACTGCTTTTGGCACACACAAACTATCAACTTATCACGAAGAGTGTTACGCGTAAATAATTTTGTGTGGTGAGATGTTGTACATTCATACTACTTAAATCTTAATCCATAAATTCACTAATATACATCATTAAAAACAAAATCCATATTGCACTTCTGTTAGTTACTTATCTATTCACCTTTCAGGATACCGATAATTCCTGAAATCGATGACAAGTTTTGACCCTCCAGAACCTACAAATGATACACTGTGCGACGCCAGGAACTCAATTGGTAAAATACAAAAGGAAAATTTGACCTACACTAAAGCTCATCAGCGTCGGGTTCAAATCCTAAACAAACCAGAAATTTAATCAACAGGCGGCACGCGGCTGCTTCCTAGTCCGCAGAAGAACGACAGGAAACATTGGTTGTATCATCAACAAAGAGAAAAGATAATGTCTTGCAAAAACGCGATAACTACAACACTGGTAAGTATAAAGCAAAGTACAACATGACAAAAGAGGTCAGATCGTACAAATATTATAGATATAGCATCGAAGAAGAGGAAGAAGATCGCAGACAACAACTACATCAACCATTGCTTATAACGACTAAGTACGTAACAATTAAGTATGTTGCTAAAAGACTCCCAATGGCAGATAAACGCAAAACTTGGTAACACACCACTAAAATTCATAAAACTACGATTCAACACATCTGTATTATTGACCTAGATCTACCGTCTGCTTCGAGAAGTATATAGTGCCGTGGCCCCTGGGTCCGACATGCAGCTTTTGGATGGTGCAAAATCAGGTTTTTTCATTTTACTATATGCGAATGGCTTATGGCTCTCATAATTCAGAGAAAAAGCTGGAACGTCCATAGTAATTTAAAATAACAGTGTATCAACCATAGCTCGTTGAACTTTGTTAAATATTTTCAAGCGTTAAATTTGTAATTCTATTGTTTATATACGTAGTCAACGATCTCGGCTGACTGCGGTTAGTTTAATATATTAAATTAATTTTGGGTTTCATTCAGGTTGTGCAATTATCTGTTAAGGTAGTAATACATGCGCTCAGTGTGTTAACTATTTAACAGTTTATATAGGGCATTCTCCTGAAAATTCCATAATAATTGTATACTAAACCAACAGTATTTCAGCAATTCTATAACTTATCAACATTGAAAAAAACTTTAGTTTTTTTAGAATTCTAAAATAAAAAATTTAAATTCAAAAAATCGAATTTTACAAACTAAAGTTACCTTCAACTTTTAAACAAGAAATTTGTATCAAAGCACATAAAATTTAAGAAATAAATCCCATAAATCAGAACAACATATCAAGAGATATTTCTTAAAGAAATAAAGCGTGGCTAGATTTTGACTTTAAGTTAACAAAGCTCAGAATAAGTCAATTCCGATTTTAATCTCTGTTTATTTAGAAATTATGATTTTACTTCTGAACGCCCATCAAATGAGAGCAGAAAAAAATTAATACAAAATTTATAATTTCGTTAATTAGCGAGTTTCATCTTAAGAAACCAATTTTATTTATCATAGTAAGCGCGACACATAAGTATGAATAACTTCTTATAAAACAGTGTTTTTGCTTCTTGGGGATATGGTAATGTATCTAGAAAATTACGGTTTTGTAAAAGTAGTCAAGTCTTCCAAAAATTTTGCAGAGCCGTAATTTTGCATCTTTGCCAATTTTCCTTAATCCTATTTTGCCATATTTAGACCAGCAAATGTACTTTCCCTAAATAAAACCTTTTTATCTAGCATTAACTTAAAAAAATAAATATACCTAAAATTATTTTCCAGCTAAGCAGGGCTTGATCCTCAAATATGAATTGGAAATTGAGCGAAAACAGTTGTTTTTGACGAAGCGTTGATTGTACGTACTTGTGAATGCACTTCGTTAACCAAAGGCTTTTAAGATTAGTGTCTCATTCGCGGATTACGTCGGTCTCCAAATAATTGAGAAATCGTTAAAATTCTAAATTCCAGCGTACTTATGTTTGATAAACTTGACTATACTTGATATTCTATATGAAAAATCACTTACGGAAAATTACAAAAATTAATTGAAAGCCTAAACAAAAATAACCACATATACAAGTATACCGGATGACCGGTTTCAAAACCGAACATAGAAAAAGCATGGTGTATCACATGGTTAATAGAGAGGTATAATTTATTTAAAAAAAGAAGGATGACTAGTTGAGAACTTAAATTAGAGGGTGGGGGATGCTGAAATTCCCTAAACATCAATTACATTAGATATATCATTTGTTTATTAAAAATTAAGAAGTTGCTATGTTCGGTTTTGAAACCGGTCACCGATTATAATAGTTTAACCACACCGATCAGAGTCACACAACGCAACGTATAATTATTTTCAACATAGGTAATACTGAATAATGTATTAAAAGGTGTACAAGCAACTAACGGCTACCGAATGGGAACAAATAAAATCGATATGCTCTGCCATGCGGATGATGCTCTGCCGATAACGGAAAACGAGCACGACTTGCAAAGAATGGTGCATCTATTCAGTCAAACCTACCAGCAATATAAAATGTTAATAACAACAGAAAAAAACAAAATGTATGAGGATTCGCTTATACACAAGCTAGAAATTAATGGAAATATATAGAACAGGTAATAGACTTGAAATACCTAGGCATAGGATTATCAAGCCACAAAGATAAGGAAGGAAGACCAAATGCAAACGTTAAAAGCCTCCGCGATATTTGGAAGTTGGAGAGAGAGACCCCCAAAACGATGGCCGTTGAGATTTTTAAGAAAATCGTCCAGCCGTTGTGCTATCTAGCAATAAACTTTTGTGATGAACAAATAATCGGCTATTTTAACTCTAAAAATTTGAGACAGGACTATTTATAATAAGCAGAAGTGGTGTAATACAATATTGATACAACCCAAGCAACCACTACTTATAGTCTGTAGATGTATGTTTACAAAGGGTACACAATTATTGAACTGCATGCAAGCTAATGTATAACGTTGTTTAAAGCTGAATCCCTTAAATTAATTTTAATTGTAATTTAATTGTCTCTAATTAATAAAGTTAAGAAAAAGTGCATTAACTGAAATCATTTATGGGGTAGACTTTTGTTTTGTTTCTATGCTAGAACTGCTAGAAGTAATTTGAAAAACGCACCAAATTTTAACTTGTAGCTGCATTCTTTAGAAGGTACCTAGTGTGGATTTAACTAAGAAAAATACAATGCACTAATAAAATTGAACGTAATTCTGAGTGTTATTATGACTAGTCGGCACTGCATGGCATACTTATTCAGCTACAGTGCACATTTATCGCCTCATTCGAGCGCTCGATTGAAAGCGTTCTATCACAGACACGAATCATATAACATATAGACAATAATTACAACTTCTTACGCAATTCCGACTATTTTGTCACTAAAATCTGTTTTCATACGAAATGTTCGTCTACTCAAAATTACTGTGATTCTTGCATCTAAATAGATTGTGATAGTAAATTTATTACAGATTTTAGCTTGGTTAACGAAGTAAAATTCGAATAAGGAAGTATATATTCATAAGCATCTTGTTTATTATTTAACTAAAGTGTATCACCAATTAAAATTACAAAACATTCTATGAGACAATGTTATGAATGTGTATAAGTGTATATTGTGGACACCCGGCAACACTGCCTCGGCGTTGAACGGAAACTTCACCTTGCTCGCCTGCGTATGTTCAGATTGGCATTTGAATATACAGCTCATTTATATATTTGTCTATTAAATGTATTTGCTCAGGTGTGTACGTAGTTTTCCCCTAAACTCGTAGGCTGCGTAGGCATAGTGTGTCCAAAGCTGACTTGAGTTAGGCGACTGCATGTGCGTGCTCGGTTCGCAGGCACAACTGCACGCTAAGCGACCTAATTTTGAAGGTAGTACAGCGCTCGCTAAAACCGACAGTTCCATTGAATTAGCGACTAATTTGGGGGGGGGGGGAGTAGAAAGCTAACAACCGCGTTATCAAGTGACGCAATAGTGAAGACACCGCCGGAAAGTCCTGCAAGAGACGGGTCCAGATCATTGCACAACTGGAATTCGTCAATTATTAGTAAGGCGGGCGACTCATATTATATCATGTGGTCCTCCTGCATTTACTGCAGCAGGAGCAGAGGCTGAGCGATCAATTGAGTCTATGTGTCTTTTAGTGTTCTGTGCGCCTACGATGTGGTGCCTGTGCAATAAACTGTCAGAGTAAACGCGTCAGCAAACGGTTGTCGAAGTCTGGGTTGGTTAGTGTTAACGTAAATACGTAGTAAAAATAGCGTTTGGGCGTAGTTGAATATTATTCTGTTTAAAACTGCGTGTAAGAAACAGCTATCCGCGTTGTGGTTTAGTATTTAACTGTAGTATCATAAATTAGCATTGTTTTTTATAGGAAATATATGTTTGTTGTTAGTTTTTGTTAATTAAATTGGCTTTCATTTGAAAACACCTTTGGAACTCACACTTACAGTCATAGAACGGATCCAGGTTAGCTTCTAGGTTCATTGCTTTTGAGATAGCTTGCAATGAGAAAGAGGAAAATTAATTAATAAAGACGATTACCCACAGCGAAATATCTATTACAATTTGAGCACGCAATCGGTAGGGCTTGAACTGACCCGTTTCAATTTGGTGCACGAACCAAGAGGCTTCTAGCTGACCCATAACAATTTGGTGCCCCATCGGTGCGGATTCATACCGCACTATTACAACATATCGGTCTAGGATGTTGAATAAATACTGGCGGTTCTTGATTATTATTACAGATCCTCTAGACATTTCTGTTTCAGTCTATATCGCTTGGATGGGCTATGTCTGCCATGACTGCTGACCGATTCCAAATTACGTCATGCACAGATGGGGTCCGAGAGTCCGTATGAAAAGTAATTAATTAGACACATCTTCAAGAAACATCCATAACAGTTCTTAATGTCTTGGACAGAAACATTTATATAATATCCAAATTGGAATAGCTAGAGTAGCCCCATAGCACGCATTCGTGCGACCAAACAGGGCATAAGATGGTTTTATAGATAAATAATTTCTGTTCTGTTATTAGAGAGGATTTATCAACCAATTTTCTTTTTGATTTTCAGATCTATATCCTTCCATTCTTTTTATTGTGCTATGTTTCCAATTCAGTTATTTCGCCATGTGTAAAACCAGATACTTAACTTATTTTAATTGTGATATAAGAACGTTGTTAATGGTAACTGAGGACACAGGGCCCGTCACGTAGTAAATGCAATATGTACAGACTTTTTTCACCTCGATTCACCACTTTTAATTTTGAAACTGACGACTGATCTTCGTGGGAAGGAAGGTAGGGGTTATATAACACATGTAAGTTCAGAGTACTTCACGACAGCTTATTGAAAGCGAATATAGTATTTGGAGTTTTGCCAGATGTAGTAAGAGAAAAATTGCTTATAGTAGAAGACTTAAAACAGGCTATAAACATATACACATCAAATGAATAGACAAAAAACGGTTACAAAAGATAATCCTTTCTGCATATCAATACAAAGTTGGAAACTGTAACAGAATGGAACACTTTAACTAATGTTGTTGAAAAAATAAGAAAAATGAGAACAAAGAAGTGAAATTGGTGGAAGACGATGTATATGACCCAGAAGAGCTGCTTTTTATCAATGCAATTACGAAGTAAGCGACAAAATTCAGTGCACGGTAGTTATAAAACTCAATAACATAAAATACAAAGCAATAGTCGACATATGAGCTCAATGCAATATAATATCTAAAAGAATATTACATACAATTGGAATTACGTTTATACACTCTTTAATCAAAAGACTACTCGGATTCACTGATGATAAAATAAACGTTATACATGAAATAACAGCAATTGGAGTAATTACAAATAGAAAAAGTATACTAATCTTTAAAGTTGGAAGAGAAGAAGCTATTTCTATTCCGATAAAAGATTCCTGCAAAAAACTAAAATTATTATTAAGAGCTAACCAACTCTCTGAATATGTCGCAAAACAAAAAATATTTTGAAAATTGGGAATATTATATAGACCTAGTGGCCAGCTCGAATTTAACATATGTACAACCTCTTGAAAACATTCTACAGAAACTTAGACCTAAAGTGAAGAAATCGTTACATGGTAAAGTTGGGAGTGATCAAAACCAACATTAGTTGTAGGCCCGATGCTAATTGTTAGAAGTTAAATGACGAATATGTATCGATCAGACTAATCTCAATCTTAACATATTAAGAAGGCATTATCCTATGAGCATTATCAAAGAAAATGCAGCAAGAGTGAGCTGTTCGAAGAAGGTTTTGGTAAATTAAAGTAAGCAAACGGATCCAGATGTAACTAACTCTGGAACTCCTACGGGAAGATACTCCTACACTAGACTATAGTTTAAATTATCATCGGCCCAGACCCCTGGGGCGAAGTCGAAGTAAAATGAATCACTTACTAAAGGACCAAACACTGAATGCTCTATGAATGACGTACCAACTTATGCTCAAACAGAATAAATAAAACAAGTTATTCCCCTCACTTATATTTGGGAATATCTAAATTTTAAAATTAAAATTTTTATGCACAATTAACATTATTCAATAAATTTTTAATACTAAACGACGTGGAAAATTGTTCTCTTTAATTTAGTACCACCACCATTTTTTTCCTTAAGAATGGTGATCAGGAATATGCATAACCCTAAATTGCCTATGTTCAGAAGTATGACCAACCACCCATATATGAAGTTTCAACTCCATACCTCCTTTCGCTTGTGAGATATATTCTGTCCACACACAGACTGACTGACTGACCAATGAACACAAACATGCTTTTTGGGGTCAGGGGACTCTAAAACGTGAAGATCCGTTGAAAACTCAATTTCCAATTTTTGGGGTGAATCAAATACTTCCTATCTTGTAAAAGGAAGTAAACAAGTCGCACCGTCTGGGTCCCAGATGAAGAATAGACCCAGGGAATTCCCTGCCTGTCGCAAGAGGCGACTATCTGGGGCGGTTGTCCTAACTATCCCAATTTCCTTATCCTATTTACCATAAATCCCAATTTACCCTATCCAGCTGAAAACTGGTCAACGGTCTCGTCGGCTTAGGATGGCAAGTTTGCCTGATTAGCTGAAACGGCGGAAGAGCCGAAACGGGGTATATCGAACTCCAGAGTCTCGTAAGATAGTCGATCTAAGGGTAGACAACCCTGACATAAAATCACCCGGTCCTCCAGGTTGGGGGTTGAGGCGTTGGACCTGCTCTCCAGTACTCGTAAAAAACTTATTTGCAAAAAACTTAATCGTCAAGCCTCGGACTTCGAACGGTCACAATATAGGACGACTTAGGCTACGGAAACGGACTTTGAATATTGGTACATGGAATGTGCGTGGCATAGTAAATAAAACAAAAGACGTCTTATTAGAATTAAAAGAGCTAAATATCGATATAGTATGTCTTACTGAAACCACGAAAAAGAGCCAAGGTAGTGAAACTATGGATGACTATGTACATATATGGTCAGGTGTTCATAAATCTCAGAGAGGAAGTGCAGGAGTATCGGTCCTAGTGAAAAAGAGTTATAAGAATAAAATCAAAGATATTGAGTATGTGTCAGAGAGATTTTTAAAAGTAATAGTTGAAATATACAGCAGTGAAGTAGTTGTACTTGCAGTATATGCTCCTACAGATGACGCCAGAGATGACGTAAAAGACGATTTCTATTTGATACTTAGCGATCAGCTTGATAAGATAAAGAAGAAACAACAATTAATTCTTGCAGGCGACTTGAATGCGAGAATAGGTTCAAGAATAAATGACGACGTAGTGGGCCAATACGGAGAGCAAGTAGTAAACGATAGCGGGAAGAGGCTCATAAATATATGTAAACAATATGACCTCAAAATCAGTAACACATTCTTTAAACATAAGGAAATTTATCAATACACGTGGGAAAGAGCAAGATTAAGCCAGAAGTCGATCCTCGATTACGTGATCCTGGAACAGAAATCATTATTAAAAGTAAATGATGTAAGGGTTAACAGGGGAGCCAACTGTGGTTCGGACCATTATATGGCAACTTCCAGAATCCTGTTTCCATATGTAGTTAAAGAAGTAAAGTTAAAGAAAATCGACAGTACTGATACTTCCCCGTCCAAAAGCTACACACCCAAATACAATCTGCATCTACTTCAACAAGAAAGCATTCGAGACCTATATCAAAGAAGACTGCGTGTAACACTCAAGAATATAGAAATAAGTAACGACATTGAACATGAATATAACAATTTACTAACAGCCATCCATCAAGCAGCAAAAGAAGCTTTAGGTGAAATAACTTCAACGAAAAAACCTAACCAGATGTGGTGGAATGAAGAGATCGAGAAAGCAGTACAAGCGAAAAAACGAGCGTATAGCAATTGGCTTACCAATCAAACAGTAGAGCACTGGCAAGAATATAAAAGATTAAATAGGGAAGTCAAACGAAGTATAAATCAACAAAAAAACAACTCGT
The DNA here is from genome assembly GCA_940337035.1 of Agriotes lineatus. Taxonomy (NCBI): domain Eukaryota; kingdom Metazoa; phylum Arthropoda; class Insecta; order Coleoptera; family Elateridae; genus Agriotes; species Agriotes lineatus. Next base: position 141,535,812 of record OW679199.1, on the reverse strand, counting down.
GGGAAAGGAAGTGCCAGCAGATCGATAGCTTAATAGGAGGTGCTCAGTCAACTGAGGTATGGAGATGTCTCAAAAATATGAAAACCAATAGTGCTACAAGGGCACCTACCACAATTGCACTAGATGAGTGGGCCTCGCACTATCAATCATTACTCACCGAACATCGGAAACAGTACGCAACTACTGACACGCCTTACACTAGGGAAGCAGGAAATACGAAGTTGTCTCTATCAGCAAAGGAACTAGAAGACGCTATTACTTCAATGAAGAATGGTAGAGCTGCGGGTTCCGGAGGAATCTGTGCTGAACTCATTAAATGCGGCGGTAAGACATTATCTGACAGAATCTTGCACCTAATGAACTACTGCCTCGAACAATATAGCATACCAGAGGAATGGAGAACATCGTATATTTTATCAGTGTATAAAAAAGGTGGCCGCAAAGACAAAAACAACTACAGGGGTCTAAGTGTTAATAGCACAGTAAGCAGGATCTTTGGAAAAAATTAAACACTAAATTGAAACAAATGGTGGAAATAAATATCAGCGAAGAACAAAGCGAATTCATATCAGGAAGATCGTGCACGGATAACCTTTTTTATAATACAGCAGCTAACGGAGAAAAGACGGAGCACAGGTGAAGAGACCCATCTAGCGTTTATAGACTTAGAAAAAGCCTACGATACAATACCTCGCAGGAAGCTTTGGGAGGCACTAGAAAAATTTACCATACTAATAAAGCTTACGTCAAACAAAACGAGATGCTGTCACGAGTTCTATATCCCTTTAAGGGTGTACGCCAGGGATGCAGTTTATCTCCTCTATTATTCAATATTTATATAGAGTGCGCACTAGACGACTGGAAAAGAAGCTGTCACGGAATTGGTATACCCATTGGTGAACACGTTCTATTTACCCTGAATTTTGCGGACGATCAAGTAGTCATTGCCCAGGATGCATTTGACTTGGAATTTATGCTCCGCAGACTACTACAAGCCTATGAGAAATGGGATCTAAAAATTAACGGTAAGAAGACAGAATTCCTGGCAATCAACTCCGATGCTAAATTTGAAATTTTGATACATGATGACATGTCCGTAAATCAAGTCGACCAATTTAAATATTTGGGTGCCGCCATAACTAAAGATGACTTGGGCTGTGCTGAAATTCAGTGTAGAATTGAAATGAGTAAAACAGTGCTTAAATCCAGTTTGGTGGGATAAGAATATATCCAAGTCAACAAAGAACCACATCGGAAAATCCTTGGTGGAATCAGTGTTATGCTATGGATCAGAGGTATGGACAATAAACGCCGCAAACAGTAAGAAATTAATGACAGTGGAAATGGATTGCCTCAGAAGAAGTGCTCGTGTCTCGCGACTAGACCATGTTACCAACTTAGAAATCAGAAGACGCGTGCAAGCCGAAGAAACCGTAGTAGATAGAATAGTAAAGAGAGGCCTCACATGGTTCGGACACCTACTACGTATGGACGAGAATAGGTGGCCTCAAAGATTATTCAGTCAATGTATGGCAAATATATTGTTATTCGAAATAATCTCTAACCGGATATTCAGAATCCATTGCGATAGTGGGATTCGCTCTCTGCCTTTGGTTTTTGACAGATTTTTTATTTTGATTTCCGAGTCCGCTTTACTTGAGGTTTTCTAAAACGATTGATAAATGAGAATATATCTTTTCAAAATATGTTTATGTTCTAGCATTATAGGTTATATAGCGATAACAATAGCAATAATAATGTACAGGTACTTACAACTGACTTCTCAAATAAAACGCAAAATTCATCTTTTGCGTTGTTTCAAATTCTTACCAAAGCAAAAACTGCAACATCAGTTCCTGAAATTGCTTCTTTCAGATCAATATTGACTTTTTGTAGAATTCGAGATAAGGTAAACCAATGTTAAAAATTTATTGAACAATGCAAAATGTCAACAGCAGATTTGTACAACTCTAGAAAATCCTTAGCTGCTTCATACTTTGCTGTCCATCTGGTGGCTCATAATCTTTTAAGAGCTTTGGCGGAAGTAGTTTCTTCTGACTCGTCGATTTTTTTCAAGAAAAACGCTTTTACGTTTTGGCATTTTTACGTACGTTCCATAGTAGTCGGACAGATTCTGTCTGAGGAACATTACTAGCTTTTGATATACCTAAATTAAAACAATGCGCAGCACAGTAAACATAAAGGGCTTTAGGGTACTTTCAACGAATATGTGATTGCACTCCCGAAAATTTTCCGGACATGTTACTTGCTCCATCATACCCTTGGCCTATTAAACAATTTATATTAATGCCGCAAGTCTTCTCGTATTTTATTTTCATCATTCACATACTTGCACATAATGTGATTCGTTCGAGCTTCATTAATTTTGTCAACCAGTTCTTTTAGCATGATAACATTGATGACATCAAGCATTTCATTTTGGATCTGCGGCCTAAGATAGGTCTCCCGCTTGTTGTATGTTACAAGAGTATTCCTTAGGGCATTATCTCCATTTCTCTAAAATTGTCTTCAATAACCTCATTTTCACGATGTACATCAATTTTTCCGTGTTCTCTATGGCCTCTTAGTGCAATCTCTTGTTTTCCACATAAGATAATTCCTTCAATAATAGGTCTCATTTTGTTAAGTTTCTCAGCATGGTTTTACCCAACGGCAATAACTACTGTGTCATCCGCAAATGTTGCTATTGTTTCGTATTCAAAACTTGGGATATCACTAGTATGTAATACATAGAATACCGGACCTAGCACACTACCTTGTGGCACCCCTGCTTTGATGTTCTTTAATTCAGAATAAGCATCTTCTTGTTTAATTCTGAAACATCTTTCTGATAGGTAAGATTGTAAAAGTTGTGAATATTGCCGTGGCAGAAACAAGTTCAGTTTATGAAACAAGCCTTCGTGCCAGACTTTGTCGAAAGCATGAGCAACGTCGACGAAGACGATGGAACAGACTTTTCTTTCTTCTAAAGAATTTTCAGTGACGTTTGTAATTCGAGGAACTTGATCGATGGTCGAATGGTTTTATATAAAACCAAACTGGTGGCAAGGAATCAAATTATTATCCTCTATTATGGGTTTCAGTCTTTTAAGGAGTAATTTGTCATATAATTTCGAAATAACTGGCAACAATGATATATACCTATATGATGCTACGTCATGAGGAGGTTTCCCTGGTTTAGCGATCATAATGACTTCTGCGACTTTCCACAAATTAGGGATATACCTCACTGTGAAAGATGCGTTAACAAGATTGGCAAGTTTTACTACGGCTGCTCTCGGAAGTTGTTTTAAAACTTCATCAGTAATTAGGTTAAAGCCGGGGGTTTTTGTCGAGTTGATGTTTATTTTAATTTCATCTCGGACTTCTTTTGGTGAAGTAGTTCTAATGACAACATCTTCTTGTTCTTTTTCAGTCCAGTCTTGAAGTTCTTCTCGATCATTCGGCTGGAAAATGCTCCCTAGATTTTCTGCAAACTTATGTGCCTTTTGGGTATTGTTTCGGGCCCAGCTTCCATCCTCATTTCGAATTATATAAAACAGGTCTTTTTAGTCGCTTGGTAGCCTTTCAAAGTGAGTAATCTTTTTGTTATCATTAGTTAGTTCACTGAAGTAGTCTCTAATAAGCTTTGGTTTCCTAAAAAAGCGGTGCCGTTATATAGCGGCCGTAAGATGTCGTTATGCGGCGGCGTCTTTATGCGGCCGTCTTAAACGGTGACGAAGCTATGGTTTCCTAGCGTCAGTTTTCACTCAAGTGGTGTGACGTACAGTCGTAGAAAATGGACGATCTAGACAAGGGATGAGCAACCTTTTTTTACAACGGGCCAGCTACAAACTTAAAAATGTTGTGCGGGCCGCATGTAAGAAACTTATGATAACACTGAATGATGAACTCAAATTATCTCTTTATTAATAAAAATACACCTAGTATAAAAATATACAAAAATAAAACACTCATTAATAGAAATACTATTAAAAAGACGGCGAAATATATATGTGGAAAATGATAATTTAATGAGAAATAGGGTACAATGAGGATGCGGGACACTGTAGGAATTTTTAAAAGTCAAAATGTAAAATCTTTGAAGGGCGTACAAGAAAGTGTGGTGGGAATCAAGCGGCCCGCGGGCCGCGGGTTGCTCATCTCTGATCTAGACCTAGCATTATTAGTATATTTGGAAGATAGGAGTAATCAGAAGACGAAAACCATCGTTTGTGCGTCGCCATCTGCACTGCAATGACGAAAAATTCAGACAATACTTTCGCTTAACACCAGTATTGTTTGATTATGTACTGAATCGCATAAGAAATTACTTACCTTCTAAACCATATAATAGACACAAAAAGCCTATATGTCCAGAAAAAAAGTTATGTATACATGTGAGGTAAGTACACTGAATTACACACAATGTGATGCCTTTTTAGCTATAATATACAGTATCCGCTAAAAAGTCGGCATATGGAAAAAACTTCTTATTTTTGAATTTTCAGAAAACCTTTTTACGTCAATATTTTTTGCTTGTCTAAAAACCTATTTAGCCCCTATCATATATACCGAATAATTTTTACTTGTTTAGAAAATAAAGTTTTTCGAAATTCTCAAAATCCAAAAAGTGATATTTTTCGGAAATTAAGTAAGATTTCTATGAGATTTTTTCGAGTGTGTTATTTTTAGCTAACTGAACAATCTCAAGGCCAGAAAACACCTATTTTTTGAAAATAATTTAAATATTATAAAACTACATTCGCCGCTATGCACTAGTCACACCGTCAAAAAACGTTGCTGAACTGTTTCTACCGTACTGGCCCACCGCTTCAAATGAGACGGCACCGCTTTATTACGTTCGGTGTGCGCTACCGCTCTTTTGGAAAACACTTCGCTTATTATACACGACACCGTTTTTTGTGACGTCACCCACCGTATTTTTACGGCCGTTAAATGACGGCACCGCTTCCTAGGAAACCTAAGCTTAAGCGCTTCGTTTTTGATACGCTGAATTTCGAGCTCTAATTGCTGAGTTGCGTTGTTCAAAGCTGTTTTATCACTTGGTGTTGTGGTGTGATGCCATTTCCGCCTGAACTTTCTCTTCTGTGAAATAAGGTTCCTAATATCTTTTGAATAACTATTTCCCTTTGTTCTACGGGTACGCTCAGGAGTGTTGTCCCATACCGCTCGTTGAATGTTTTTAACAAACAGATCGATAACCTCATCTAGTTGTTCTTCTGTCCTAAGTGGAAAGCTCCATCGTTCTTCAAGTTTAATTTTGAATATTTTCCAATCTGTCATCTTTTTAGTTAAGCTCGGTAGATTTTCTTTTTGTATTACCCTGTCACTTAGTGTAAAAGTTATCGGAGAATGATCTGAGTTCATATCCCATGCTTCTTCAATACGAACATAATTTGCTGAGATATTCCTGAATACAAAAAGGTCTCCAATACTTTTATGCGGATCTGTAAGCCGGTATGTTGGCTTACCGGTTGATAATGCTTCGCATTTAAGCTGATTTGATGCTGCTAACAGTTCCCTACCTTTAGTTGTAATTAGCCTATATCGCCTGTGCTTGTTTTTTGCATTAAAGTCACCTCCAACGATGAATATATTTCCTTGGCTAAGAAGAAAATCTAAATATTGTTCTTTCTTTATAGCGTGCCTCGTTGAGCAATATAATGCTGTAATTATCATTTCGTCTGATTTTGTTTTAATATTAACAGAAGTGGCCTGTATTTCCATTTTTGTCCATTTCTTGATGGTGTAAGATGTTTATTTGTCTGACTAAATTGGGTTTCCTTGTGCACATCGCTTGAAGTCAGATTTGGCCTGATAATACTACGATTACAGGCCAGCTTTCTATTATTAGCAGAAATTTACAGTTCCTGGCTACGAGTGAAGTAAATACTGAGCTGGCTAGGTAAACAATAAGTACAATTAATTTTTAGGGCTTACGTTCCAACAAAGGGGCTACGAAAAGCATAATTTCATGAGACGAAACTATCGTACCTACAACCAACGATTAGCTGAAACCAAGAATTATGCAAAAGCGAAAACACTAGGCAGATAAAGCAACGAAATAAAATCCTAGAATTAGAATACCACATGCGCACAGAAGGTGGAAGGCAGGAGAAGTATCAAAGAAAATGAAACATCTCGATCTAACAATGATTCGAATTGACGATGGAGCTATCTGCAGAAGGAACACTTCACAACTACATAAAACAAATGTGCATCTGGAGGAACAAAATAACAACCAGTGTAACACAAAATGAATAGTGTTGCTGATAAGCTGAACATATTGTTAGGTAATTTAATTCATTGGTCATTCTTTCAGAAAATGTACTTTATAGACTCGGGTGCAATTGCCGGCCGCCAGCTCAGTCGAAGGAGGCGTACAGGTTTTTAACGGAATAATCAGTAGAACGAAATAGGAGATGTAAATGCCCAGTGCGCCAATATTTTTTTTTGTATTATATACGGCGGTGCACCCAGATGTTCAACTAGAATTCATAAACTCAAAACGCTTATGCACAAACACAATTCCTGAAAGAGGAGCTTCAAATACGATAGGCAGCCGTAACTAAATTAAACCCCCATAGTTGACATAATCATAGTGTAATTTCCAAAATTTTAGGATCACAGTACATATAAATATCACACAAAGTTTATAGATTCACCATCAGAATCGTAGGTGGCCACAATATTACTTGCTACAACTAATTATATTTGGCAAATTTAGCAGTAACAGCATGAGGTACTTCAGACAAGAATTAAAGTTAATACTCACCGTTTGTAATACATCAATGAAGCAATGGCCTTATTGCACACATTAAAAATAGATGTAGGGGCAGGCAAAGATTACAGTGGCAAATCCGATGAGGTTTCGAAGGAAACGCAAACGCTACTCCAGGTGCGAACTCACGGCCGAATGATGTCACAATTTTCGGAATCGTTTGGCCCCAAATTGGGGCGGCCAGAAGCTGGCGGCTCAAAAGGGACTTCACCGTGCGATACTGGGACAAATCAGACCTGAAGGTAAGCCTCCTTGTCGGATCCTCTCGTGCGCTCAAACAACATCTGCAGCAGGGCTCAAAGCGGGTCCGGAGATCCAGAAAAATACCAGCGCATGAAACGTCCGCTCGTGAAAGTGAAAACCAGCTTTGGCTAAAGCCTCAAATCAGCCCTCCGGTACGAGGTGCTATAAGAGAGGAAGAAATCCACAATTGCATACAAGGACGACAGAAGATTTCGAAGCGAACTCTTTACTTCTCGCGAACAAAATTCCAGGCAGCATAAAAATTCCGCCATCGGCGCCATCCGCCATCGGGAACTAGAAAATCCACTTCAAGATGTAGGCTCACATAAACACCATCGAAACTAACGGCAGCCTAAAATTAATCCTCCGAAATTCTAACTATCCCGACATCTTGTCGTTCCGCCATCGAGTTTGGAAAGAACGTGTCTTGAAACAAATGCCAGTTCTTAGAACTTATCTACGCGAGGCTAAGAAAGGAGGCGTGGCGTAGCGCGGGAAATATAGACATCCGCGCGAGGAGATGCGTAACAATGCGAAATGAATACTACAGAACGTGAAATTGGAAGGCAGCGCAAATGAATCGTAACAATATGGTTAAACATTTTTGATATAGTTTTAGAGTTGTTGCTTCAATAATGGGAACCAAGACATTAAAAACGAATTTAGCATTTCCTAATTATGTAAAAGTTAGGTCGAGGGTTGGTTGGAATTTATTTGTTGGCAGTTAATGGTTGGTGTGCTCGAATACTGGTTCACTGTCAAAGGAGGAAAGTTGTGCGATTCTCGCTTAAAAAAGTCAGATAAGTAACTTCTTAACACTTGTACTTTCTGTTAAATTTTATTTTGCCGGTTTCTGTAGAATAAATAGCTTTTACAGTTGGCGGGGTACAGTCCATTGCATAGTACACGCTACGAGAGTGCTTCTTGTTTGATTACCTTTTACTTTCACGTTTATCTTGTGACATGGTTTATTGAGATAAAGATTGAGTTAGGCACGGCGTTGAATAAGGAGACATTAGAGAATTACCACAATGAAAAAGTTCAAATGTCTACATTTGTGGAGACAATGTGTGATTCAACATATGCTGGTATTGCGCAGGTGTTATTTGTTCTGTATTGTGATTTGGTATAAATGGTTTCCGTTGATAGAGGAACGGGTTTTTGTGACTTGTGGGGTAAACTTGTTGTACAAGATTAAATCTATTAACAATTGGCAGTATATATTTTTACTCACATGCGTGCACTCACGCTGAGTAAACAAATCGCAGTTCTTGCTAGTGGTAACTGTGCCTAACATTTTATAACCACTCGAGGTTCTCTACATGACAACTCACAGCGCATACAATTATGCATGTGCTGTGATTGAGTGCTCCAACCGAAATAATGGGAAATTTAAAAAATTATACAAAGCACACTAACATGTAACAAATATTTTAGCTAAAATCGTTTAACTTTTAAATTTATAAAATAAGCATCACAACCAAAATTAGAACATGTTTTTTTGACAAATTGTAACTACTCCAATGCCAACAGCGCTTGAGATATGACAAATAGTTAATGTGGAAACTATTTCCATTTTTTTTAAATATATTTGCTGTTTGTAAGACACGAGACGAAAAATATTCTGTCTTTTGGTTTATTCGGTATTCTGTATCGTGCAAAATTTTGCATTCCAACTTGTTCTCGTCGTTCACGGTTGCAGTGGTGAATTTTAAAAAGCGCGTTATGAATTTGAATTGGCGGCTGGATCTCAAATATTTGGTGTACCGTATGGAAACTGCTTCCGTAAGAATTCATCCTCCAGTAAGCATACTCATAAGCTACGTGCTGTTCTTTGCTGAAAACTAGTTTCCAGCTAACAGTTAGTAGCGACGGACGCAATAAGTTGAGCCTATTGTAGGTTTAATACAAATTACTATAGGTTTGTTAAGAAAACAATGAATACTCAAAAAAGATCCATTCGAAATTTTTGTGATTAAGGACCAACAGTAACCTCTCAGCATGCTCAGATGTTCTTCCATAATTTGTTAAGCATCAAAGTGAAACTGATTAATAAAATGGTAAAGCTGTATAACTGTATATTGCTGAATATAAAAATATTAATTACCTTAACCGCTCCAATATTGAAGGAAAGAAGAAAAAATGAAATCTTGAAAATGCCGAGGCATCACTCTCTTATATACAACGCAAAAACTATGAAGCGCAGTAATTATAGATAACCGATAACCCTTTCCGACAATAAGCAAGGAGAAACAAGTTTATTTCGATCTACAGTCTACGCAATCTTCCCAACACGTCAGATAGTTGAGGAAGGGATAACAGAGTTTCTGTAATAACTCGGTGCATTGTTAATATTTTCAAGCGTTAAATTTGTAATTCATTTGCTTATGGTAAATGACATTTGTTGCCTTCTATCAGTTGAACATAATAATTAATTTTGGATTCTACGTCACTCCTTTAGAATGGCGCTTTAATTAATTTAAGCATTCTTTCGACTTGTAAAATTGTTTGTTAAGGTAGTAAACGTGATTAATTTAATATTAATGTTGATGGCGTTGAACAAAAATATTTGATTTTTGTTAGGAAGCTCTGATTCTATGTACTATAATCCCTCCATTCGTCCAAGGCATTTCTGATAAGCGTAGCATAACTTTTTGGAGTGCTTCAGGAGACTCCTGTAATTGGTGTTGTCTTCTCCTTTCAGATTCAGGGGACTAATTAAATTATTATATTTGCTTCGATATACGTACCTACCATTTTGAATACAACGAACCCCGTTTAAACTTATATATTGCAATAAACGTAATTTAAGTTAACATATAATTGTGATAGGAATTAATACAATTCAACCATTGCAAACATTATGTTAAAGATATTGCATAAATGCCATAATTTTGAATTTAACACTGTAAACAAATAGCAAACTGTAAAATACTGTTAGCCTTGACTAACAAAATTACAGTGTAATCATAGCAAACCTTTAATGGATATTAACGATACAAGTTTGATTATGAGCATCTTAACGAAACGAGTTTGATGGCCAAAACAAGGCGGTGACTTTTGCGGCAATCAAACGAGTCTCGTTAAGTGCCATAAGCAAACGCGTACTGTTCAATATTTTATCTTTATCGATAAACTCTGGTTCAACGTATTTTTTATATGGTAATGAAGCTCTTGACGATACTAAAATTAATTTAGTTAATAGTCTATAACAAGAAGGATGAAGATAAAAAAGGATAACAATTAAAAAACAACTGGTGGGGCCAGAAGCCAAGCTGGTGTATGTATTTTGGCTTCCCACAAAAATCAAAGTAAAAATTATAATAAATAGTAATATTTAATACTACGAAGTGTTTTCACATTAGTGCAGTGTTGTTGGATAAGCTGTAGAGATTCTGCATTCATTCCTTGCGCCTCTGCAGATGATAATAAGTGTTGAGCTGGTTTTAGGATGTTTTTGATGGTGATTTGTTCGTGGTACAATAAGAAGTGCATTGCAGCGGAGCCTTAGCTGTGGGTACAGAAGCTGAGATTAGAGCCGGGAGTAGAAATTAGAGCCGGGAGTACCGATCAGACTACGAGCAGCACATTGGCGAGTCATCAGAAGGCCTGCAAGACACGCTAATCAATAGTAAGGGAGCCCAGTCTTCGAGGGAATTGCTGATGGCCCGATAAAGGTCTAAACATTCGTTTACGGAGCAGAAAATTAAGATCAGATGCACATTATCCTAAAATAAATTTAGTGACTTTTCCAGTGGCGTTCTTTGTGCGTGTTTTGTTTTACTGGAGTTGTTTACTTGCTTTATATCACCTATGCAACGCATCGATACGTAATAGCAGACTATTTTTTTTAATCTTCTGTATTATAAATGTGTGGTTAGGTACTGTTTTAGGGAATTCCAAGTTTTTAATCTAAACCCGAACCGGCTTTACTTTTATTGAAGATGAAGTCACAAATGTCTTCTTTTTTCATTTTTCACTAAGACTTAGTGCCAGTTCGTCTTACTACATCAAGGTCCTGACTGTATCTTTTTTTGTGGATTTCTAGTGTTCCTGCGGCCTGCTGGGGATTTCTATCTTTCTAGTTATTTGTATGTATGATGTACCGCTTCAATGAATTCTAACCATTCGATTTACCCCAAATCGGCATCACTTATGCTTAAAATTAAATCACAAACTTCCTTTTCTTTTCAGTTTCCATGTAAACTTAGCGCTTGTTCATCTTCACCCTGCATCATGGTTGTCACTACATCTTTGTTCCCGCGACCTACTAAGGATTTTTATCTTGCTATTCATAATTATCTATGGTGTAGTGCTTTAACGAATTCTAACCTTTCACTGTAAATCCTTGTAGCGTGTAGCGCCTATTCATCTCCATCCTACATCAAGATTGTCAGTACATATCGTTCGTGGTCTTCTAATGTTTCAGCTATTTACTGGAAATTTCTTTCATGCTACGTATGGGTAGTGATGGTACAGCTTCAATAAATTCTAACATCTAGGTCTAAACCGTAGTCGGCTGTGCTATTACCTACGTTCAAATTAGACACTTCTTCTCTGTCTCATTTTCCATTTATACTTAATGTCAGTTCATCTCGTCCTATATTAAGGTCGTCACTGTACCTTTTTCGTAGTTTTCCGATGTTTCTACTGGGAGTTTATCTCTTACTATTTATGGCTATCCGAACCGGATTTACTTTTACTTAAGATCAAATCACAAACTTCTGTGGATTTTTCCTTCGGTATTTTTACTGTCACATAGTCATTCTGCTTATATTTGGTTCCACCCTTTTCTTCTGGTTCGTTACCCATTCGCTTGTATTTTCAATGACGCATGTTTTCCATATTACGTGATTCTATATATAGAAGGAGTTATCCTGCGATGGCACGGGGAGCTTTCGTCCCTACTGCTTCCAAAAGGCACATTTTATTTGTTGTCTCAGGTCTTGTAGGGTTACATTATTGATGGTATCGCCGATAACCTTTGTTTCTTTTTTGAAAAACTGATTCTGTTATTACTTGTTTCATTAGCTATATGACTTTTGCTTCCATGTTCCCGTAACTATGTGCTATTATGTCTAGATATGTAGACTGGGAAGTTTTTAGATTAAATTTTAGAGGTTATAGTAAACTTCATAACTACTAATTGCCAGCGATATATAAGTTTCAAAGGTCACTCTCATTTCTATAAACACAAAATCATTCGCAAAACGAAGTATGAGATCTCTTTTTTGCCATTTTGTAGCCTCTACATCTTCTTACTTTGCATATTACTTTATCCATCACAATATTCAACATCAAAGAAGTTGAATATTGTCCTAGTCGATTGATTGGTTTTGTTAGTTATCCGTCTACCCTGGTTTGTATGTCTACGTATTTTTTTTAAATCACGAACTAAATTATCTATATCTGCCTATATAATCAACTGCAAGCGTAACAGAAACTGTGGTTTACATAGTTTCTTAGCGCAGTTTAAGAATTGACGCTGTCACTGCGTTTTATGTTAAAGGAAGGCGGGTTGAAATTCGTCCAGTTTTGCGCTTCAAACTAGTGCGGGGGCCCGACCTTCAGTGGGCCAGCAAACATCAAGCAGAAAGTTTGTGCATTATGACGTTATCGTTCCGTGAATGTAGCTGTATGAGAGAACCCGTAGCGTGCCGATTTTGAGGAATTACGACTGCCAGATATACCCAGCTTTTCAAAATGAAGTTTACCGCTCTAAAATTCGCGCTTGAGTGCAGTGGAATTTCCTATCGATTTGTAACCGCATATATTTAGAGCAACACTCGTATAATCCCACTGACACCCTACATATCAACGCTCGTATATTAACAATTAACCCCGGACTAATACAAGAAATAAGAAGTTTCTATAACGTTACTAGGAATTGTGTGGGCATAGGAGTTATACGTACATCCAATGTGTTCCTTGCCAAATAGTAAACTCCACATCGTCTATAGCAACTTAACGCCCGGCCATGCTTCAAATCTCGCTTTTACAATGTAGTTTACCCTTAAACTCGATCCAAGATCTACAAAGAAATCAATGGGAATAAAAATTGATATGAATAAAAGCAAGGTAATGACTGTTACAAGAACTTCCAGGCAAGTTAATCGAAGCACAGAACTAGAAATATGTACAACAATAAATAATTTGAATAAAATCCACTAAGAAGTAAATGAAAGAGTAACTGCTGGAGCAAAGTTCTTATAAGTGTCAAATAAGTGCATATGAGGTAAATAGGAAGTGTCCAAGATAACCAAATTAGAATTTTATAGTGCAATTTGTGTACCAGTGATTACATACAGAAGTGACTCCTGGGTGACCACAACAAAACAGCAAAAAAATCTTCAAGCTATAGAAATTAAATACCTCAGAAATGAAGAAATCCAAAAAACGCTGGGTACCACACTCCTGCGAGACAAAATGGAACAAACTAACTGCACTGGATGTGCAATCTAAATCGCATACAAGGCGATAAAATACCAAAAACTGTATGAAATACAGGGATGGACGCCATCAGAGCAACGGAAAGGCCACAGAAAACGTAACATAAAGCATTCAAAGATAATGTAAAAAAGTGAGACGTAGAATAGAGTGAAGCCCTAAAAAACCAAAAATGAGAACGAGTGGAGGGACTTTTATAAAACAAATTAGTAATAACAACTACCTCGACATTCTGTAAACTGACTCCTTGTCCCGACGCAGCCCTGAAGAGCTTCTCGTCAGTGTGTAGATCAACGCCCATTGCTCGTAGTTAATCTTCCAACTTTCTGAGTCTAACGTTTATTCCACAAGCCGGCACAGCTTTCAAAAGTCTGCTTTCATAACGCGTGTAGTGACGCCAGCTTCGTCAACAAACACATGTGGGTTTATTTATTGCGTTACATGGTGTAAGGGGCAGGCTAAATTCTTTGTGTATTGCAGACTCAGCTTTGCAGCTATGACGACGATAAATGTATTATGTAAATATCATCTTAATATAGTCGTCAAATTTACTGCATACCTTCAGTTATGAAGCAGAGTGCAATTCCAAATATTCGTGTAGTAAGAAAGTAACGCTTTCAAACATCGCGAAACACGGTAGGTCCAGAGCCTGGAGCTGGCAAAGCACATACTTTCCATCTCCGAACGGGTATTTGGCAGGTTAAAGTTTAATTTTCTCACTATATCACCGACAGACATACTGCAGATAGCGCTCATAACACACGCTAAGGATTGTTACATATCAAACAGGGCTTGCCCTGTAACAACTTATGAAACTTGATCAAGAGATTTCACAGATTTTCACTCGTAGATAGAGGACTTAACTTTATTATTGCGATTAAGTTCACTAAGTTAAAACAGTTACCACTTCATATATTATTCGTAAATGTTATTACTCGGCACGGAGATTAAAAATTATGAAAATTAGGACGACGTTCAAATTTAATGATAGTTTAATTACATTTTAGTGACTCCTAAATGAGACCATTAGATAAACACACTAATTAATGAAACGGGATTTTCAAGGCACGTATGTTCTGAAAATCTAATTTTAATTAAATTGTCTTCCACTGCAGTTTTCTCATTATTGAAACGCACTTGAAATTCATTAAATTCCCCGGGTTATTAAGCGTTCTCTTACTTGGAGATTTAGTATTATCTCCACGTGTGCTTTTTCAATATCCTGTGAACGTGGAGAGTGGAAGTCCAAAATAGTGAATCCTTACAAAGCTAATGAAAATTGTGTTTCTGTTATTACAATTAACTTTGGTGAAGTTGGGAACATTAAGCTCAACTTCATCTAGGCCTAATCGGCCTAATGTGTAAATGGCGCCCTAAACCCCTAATAGGTGTAATTTTTCAAACGGCGAACGTCCATTCTTCGCCCTGCACGCCGTCTAGGTACACATTGTACTTAAATAGATGGCAGGCGCATTAATATGCCTAATAAATAATTAATTCGAATAGCCGCCGGGCGGCACGCAATATTTCATGCAGGGAAATTTTAAACGCGCACTGAGCCAAATTGAATGAGCGCCCGAAATGCTGTCGGAATTTTTGCATTAGCCCTGCACTTAATTATCTCGCTTTTTCATTTCACTAGCGCTGCACGCTGTGTGCCGAAGCAATTTCGTTTCTTTGTTTAGTGAAAAATCAATCCATCGATCCGACCGCTAAGTGAGCTACCTGTTGAAAATGGGAATTTGTTAGGGAAATTTGTGTCACGCCTGGGCTGCACGAAGGGTAACTGAAGCCTCCAATTCTAGGCTTTGCGTTTTTGAATTGCGGTGGATCTAATGAGGTGCGTTCACTTGACAGAAAAACTTCAGAAAAAAGAATGAGGATATAGAAAAAATACTTCAAATAAAATAACAACCTGTAGGATATAGAGAAACTTTTATTTCTCAAAAATAATAATTGTATACTACGACATAAATAAATAATAATACCAAACGAATTGAAAACGTCTTAGAAACATTTGACTGGAATGTTATTTCAAGTATAATATAAGACTAGTAGTAAAATCAATATCTCACATAGGAAACTCTCATTTAAACAAGAACAGATATTTCCATAGCAGGACTGAAAATTTAGCATCGGCATCGGCCCAATTCGTATATCTTACGCGTTCCATACATGTGGCAATTATTTTGGGAGCATCTATGTCGACGATTTATAACTCCCAAAGCATACCCTATGTATTTGAAATTATTTTTCCGCTCGTTATTGTACAGTGGAATTTTATTTCTATCTTTGGCAAATTCGTTTGCCCCACCCTCAATCGTTTCGCAACCACTCCCTAAGGCAATGCTCGAAGGCGACATAGGCCGAAAAATATCTTTCTTATCGACACTTTAAGTTGCAGATAACTGTTCGCAAATTTTCGAGCTCGCAGGCCTGGAAGAATCGCAGCCGTTATCGCAGGCGCTTTACTTAGCCTGAAGTTACCCACCTCGATTTCTGCATCCCGTGCCTCTAGAAAAGTATTGTGTCCAACCATTGATTTTATAAATTATTACTTATTAGTTAAGTAATACATGTTATGAATTATCACCAATTTTACGTATGTTATTCTAAATTAGACAATGGATGTGGTGAAATACGAGAATTAAAGCGGTAACCGCTTAAGCGTACTCAAGTTTAAAGTGCATCCTCGTTGGAAGGTATAAAACACCATTTGAAATCTGTTGTTGGCTTTTCGGTAAGCTATCAATGCTGGTTACCGTATCTTGTGTAGCGTAAGTGACGTCACTAAGTGCAGATGTTATACTTTATGGATGATTTCTTCCAGCCACTGCTAACTAAGATCAGCCAGAAATGAATTTTACATACTGTGTTTTAATATAACTTTATAGCTTCACACAAAACCGACGCACGTAAGGTAGCTGCAGCCTAGAATTTATTTGTTTCTATATCTTTCAAGGTACAGTTTGTTTTGACTATTGCGAGGGACCTTCCTTATCCTTTCAGTATACGATCCACATCTTCGAAGTGAGCTAATTCGAGCACATTGACATCTTTTTCAAATTCAAATTATAATGTTAGGTCCGAAATCATACACCGTAGTATTTCAGTTCTCTCATATAATGTTTAGCACCACCTGCCTTTGGCTGTTGCTCCTATTGAGTTATAAATAGTAATAATCACAATAATAATATATGTTGTTATTCTAACAACAACACGCAATTACTTATAACATAAAAATATCATCACAACATTCTATCGAATTCAAAATAAACACCTGTTGTAACCGAAGGTAATAAATGAACCAAAGAAAAATAGGCTGCTATTACAGATGCAACTAAGAAGGAGAAGGCATTTCAGCTATTTTTGGTAGAGCAGCTATACAATTTTTGTAACAGCCCAATAATAATTTTACTGAAACCGTTCTTGATTAAATTCGAATAACATATAATGTTCCACAATTACGAGTGTCACATTCAAACAGCAGAAGTAAGAGCTCATTTTCGAACCTGGTGTATACGATAAGTCTCCGGCAATATTTAGACAGTTTTTGTGTAATATTTCGTCAGCCGAAATTTAATATGTTCACGGTTAATGGAAAATTAAGATGACCTTTCTGATTCTATGATAAGCGCGAATATTTTCTAAAATAAAACAATTTTACTAGCATTGCATGTCTTACTTGTCATTGATACATGCCGATTTTTTTTTAGATTTTTAGCATATTAATCAAGGACAGCATTTTTAGATTTGCTCCTTCCATTCGACAGCATATATCCTACCAACTGCGTCAAATTTTCATATAAAAGTGTGAAACGTGGAAAAAGCTTAAACAATATATTTAGTGTTTTTAGTTTTCCAGAACGTACTAACTGATAGTAAATAATATGTTGTGCTCTTCTTCTACCTAATACTTAGCAATTATAAATGATTTTAAGTCCAAGTGCGTTAGAAATTCCCATCTTTTTGCTTTTGCAGTCCTATTGTATGTGTGAATGATATTTCTATGTAGTTTCCACTCTCTACAAACAGAAATACACTTGCATCAGAAATAAATGTTTGAGCGTAATAAAAATTAAATAAAAAATTAAATATAAATTTAGTAACAACAAGATGGAAGAACTGTCAAAATTGCTAATAGGAGCTTATAGTACTAAAGAAGTTACAGTGAAGTATGTATACCGGGTGACAATGAGACCAGGACCGTGCCTTTATCTCCGTTACTTATGAATGAATTTTGATGAAATTTGATACAAAGATACTAGACATAATTTCGAATTGACATACAAGTATAATCAAAATGGCCGATTTCCGGTTTCACCGGAAAGAACACTAACTTTGATTATTTTAATGAATCATCCTATATATTTTATGTTATTCGCAATCTACGACTCAAATTACATACAACAGTGCTGCCGAATTTGCTTAGGTATTACACAGAAATAATATGTTTTTCGGACTTTTTCCACTGGAAAATACAAGTAAATAATTCCAAATCAGCACACGTTACGATTAGCCTAAGAGGCACATGCCCCTCAACAATATCTTCATCCCGCAAAACGGAATATATCAAGTATCTGGGTCTGCATCTGGACCGACGGCTTACCTAGAGGAAACTCATATTTACCAAAATGAAGCAAAAGAAGTAATCAGAAAGAATTGTGTGAGATATGAAGACAGACTATCTGTGAATCCGAATAATTTAGCTACCCAACTTTTAGATAATAATGAAACCAGAAGGCTTAAACGTTTTAAACCCTCAGGCCTGTCCACCGGATTTTACTAGTTTATTAGTAGCTTCAGCGTACTTATGCGAACGTTTTGTCCGTCCGTCCGTCCGTCCGTCCGTCCGTCCGTCCGTCCGTCCGTCCGTCCGTCCGTCCGTCTGTCTGGATCGCCTGTAACTTTCGAACGGCTACAGATATCGAAATTTTGAAAGGGGGCAAAGTTGTTGCTAAGGTCCCGAGCACCTTCATGCGCTATTTGGTTTTGGCGAAAGGTCAACCGTTGGCGACCTATGTCAAAGGTCACTTTATTTTTCAATGGCAACATGGGTCATATGGGGTATCAATCGAAAGCTATGGTCAAGGGCTACATATACTTAATGTTTTCGCAGTGCTGAAGCTACTCTTTAGACCTGTACTTGAGCAGTTTATTAACATGTTGTACCTACTTAAAGTATAAATGTATACCGGGTGCTGACTTGCGCGACGCACCGTAGGAATTTACATAGTAAATTCTTTATGTTCAATTATTTGCTCCCCTAATTATTTTATAGCTAAAGTGTAAATACATTTTTTGTAGAGGAAAAAATACTGCATTCATTCACAATGTTGCTAACAATTTTTCATTTTCCGGAACCGAAGGAATGCAAAAAATCAAACTAGCATTTTTACAAAAATCAGTGATGCCATGGAATTATTGAAACAAGCCAATGCCAACGCAAGTGCGTGCTGGGCGATCATGAAGTCACTGTCTTCAAAAGATTGAACGTAGTGTCGTTTTTCTCGGTTTGATGCAAGTTCTGATCCTCATTATGGCATCTACAATTATTTCATAACGTGCATGTAGTTTTAAACTTAATGTATCAGTCTATTAATGGTTGTACTGTTTGGAATTTGCCGATACGGATATTTTACAATACACTAGGAGCTTATTTAACGAATGCCCACCATAAAACCATTTTTGTTATGGACAAGCTCCAGGTACCTTAGACTCCTTAGAGACATTAAGCATAACACAATTAATAATGAATTATTATAAACGTCAAACATCAATGACAAACAAACAAGCAACACATATTGTCGCCCCGCACGCACTTTCGTTGGCATTGGCTTGTTTCAATAATTCCATGGCATCACTGATTTTTGTAAAAATGCTGGTTTGATTTTTTGCATTCCTTCGGTTCGGGAAAATGAAAAATTGTTAGCAATAGTATGAATGAATGCAGTATTTTTTTCTCTACAAAAAATATATTTACAATTTAGCTCTAAAATAATTAGGTGAGCAAATAATTGAATATAAAGAATTTACTATGCAAATCCTTATGGTGCGTCGCGCAAGTCAGCACCCGGTATATGTAACCCTACGATTAGCTCATAACTAATTCTATAAGAAAAGAGAATCATCGGTGGATTATTCTCGGCAAGGCCGAGTAGTTTAGTTGGTTAATTATTAATCAAAACATTTACTTATTGTTAAGTTATAATAGATTGTAAATAAACGATGAAACTTAAAAAAAAATTATTAATTGCTAGAGTCAATTAGAATATAGTTTTTCAAGTCACAATCTTCTATCACTAAAAGTTGAAAAAAATATGTTTTTGTTTAAAAAAATAAAAAGTTGGTAAGACTAGTTTATGTAATTTGACTTGTAAATTCCGAAAAACATAAAATATACAGGATGATCCATTTAAAAAAATCTAAGTTGGTATCTTTTCCGGTGAAACCGGAAGTCGTCCATTTTGACTATATTTATCGGTCAATCATAAATTATCTCTAGTATCTTCATATAAAATTTTGTCTGAATCGATTCATAAATAAAGAAGATAAGCATGGTCCTGTTCTCATTTTCACCCGGTATATAACTATCGCCATCGTGGCCGATCGGTTAGGAAGTTCGACTGCGGTTCTACGGTGCGGGGTTCAATTCTCACATCTGTCAAATGGCAGGCGGCCCACCCAGTCGCTTTAAAAAGTGGTTACCGAAACCAAGGTTGTGGAAGTAAGCCAGTTGTCGAAGGCGTGATGCTAACTAACCACGTCACTATAATTTATCAAATTCGGCTCTTTTGCAATTGTAATTGCCAACCATCGTTGCTTCTTTCAAAACGTCTTTATACTCCTGTTGATCCTTTTGGTGGTTGTTAATTATTACTTCTTATATACCTTTTTGGATACACCAAACTGCTGGCAATATTTTAAAAATACCTTTCTAAACGTGAAACTCGCGAAAGTTGTAAATTAAATATCTTTTCGTTAGCAGCTATCTGGTCCAAATAAGTGTTTAACATTAGCAAGCACAATTTTATTTGTCTTGGAGTTGAATGACCGAACTCAATTAAAATCTTGCCTTAATATATTATTTACTGCATTTAAATTAAAGTGTCAGAATATAATACTCTGTTTTTATGCTGACCAACTTATTTTACTGATAATGTAGAATTTTCTACATAGGGTGAAATACCACTAAGCAACGATATCATTATATGTCATAGTTTTGGCAAATAAAACGCAATTAGAAAATATAAGTACTCATAAGAGCAGAGAAAGAACAATGCATACTTTAAAAAAGATATTACTCCAAGGTTAAAAACTGTCGAGTTGTAAACCTACATTTAATAGTTTGTCCTATAAGGAGCTCTAGTTCCACCTAAGCGTTAAATCTCTTTGTCAAAAACGACTTAATTTAAAGTACCTTAATTTCAAGAGATGGCTTTAAAAGACAAAATCAGGTCACTGTTCGTTACCGTGCTACACACACAATATATACTAAGATGATAATCGCTGGTGGATCAGCTGTTCTGTTTTTGCACAAAAATGCTCAATGTGGGCCTTTTAAGCATCATAGAATGATTAAATATCCATAGATAAATTATTCCTATTATTATTATCATAGTATTTGCTTTTGAAGTTCTCGGGTAACAAAGTCGGACCTCCCAGCCAAACTATGCCATACGCAAAACAAGCCAACGGAATAATTTACTGAATGCTTCCTATGACATTTAAAATAGTTATACTTCGAAATCAATAAATTTTAGTTTGCACTTCCTCATAGAATGCAAAATAGACATAAATCAACATTTAATATTGGCTTGTGTATAGCAAAATGTCTATATGTAGTTTTATAAATCGATTGTAAACACTGAAGAGGCATACAAAACAATTTAAATAGTAAATTCGACAATACGGCTTCTCGCAACAGCAATAAAAAATAATCAAAGGTTAAGCAGCAATATAATTTCCGACATCCCATGATACGATACAAAGAGTTTTTAATTAGAACTAAATTCACTTTAGGTATGTAATATCCTTGAAAAGCTCAAAACAGATAAAATATCTTTGAAGGGATCACGCCACATTTGTTTAATCCTATTAAGATAAAAGCTTCGACAAGGGCCATAGTTTATAAATGCAAAGTTAAGTTTTTCATTTTTTTTAGGTCAGTTTCAAAATTGACCTCCCCCCCCCCTCACTATAATTTACTCGCATAAATAAAAGGTTAGTGTTCGCCGAGTTCCCGCGCATACGTTTCAGTCTGTTGGCATTCTGCAACTAAGCTTGAGGCAGATTACATTGTTGAGTTTTGTAGAGTTTCGTGAAGTGTAGCAGCCATTTTAAGAAATTTTCAGCCACTATTGGCTTTTTCCAACTAGAAATTGTTAAACTACTTTCCGCTTCGTATCATTGCATTGCAGCGACATTTTACATTCAACATTTGTTCGGATGTCAGATTTCTATGCTGTTCCATATTCATTCGCACATCCACAGCCCTTCCGTATATCGCCGCTGATTTTCCATAGCCATTAGTCAACTTCGCTGGAATCTCATTTCACGTTGGTGAATCCGCAGATTTTGTATTCCGTGGCTTTCATTTTCAGGTCCGGCTCTACATTATCTTGAAGCCTGCCTCCGATAACTTTCGTTCTGGCTCGAGTGTTCATTTCGAATTTTTTATTCACGCCGCCAACCTAATTGCTGCATTCCAAGGTAAGCTATATGAATCTATAAATATACTTGTTAGCTAAGGAATGCAGGTGGTGATCTATTCCGTTCCGCATATGTTCTGTTATATTTAATAAATTAACCACCTTACGCCATTAACATTTTGAGCGCATTCTAGTTTACAGTGCTGCAAGGCCTTAAGCGAACTCTAAGACCTACGAACGAAATTTAGTAATAGTCAGATGTGTGTGTCTTGCCGCCCCGGGGATTGAATTAGTTGAAGCGTTTGACGAGTTTATCTAGGGATGTGAGGTCATAGAGTGTCGTACCGTGGTAGCTTTAAACCTTTCAGAGCAAAATTCTGAATATATGTAAGATGGCTTCCGCCCAGATAATTAAAATAACTCGCATCTAAAAGTTCTCAGGAATATTAGGTACAAGCTAGCAACATGAGTCGATCGTGCAGTGAATCCCGAGTCGGTCGCTTGTATCAATTACAACACTAGTGGGGTCCTGATCTGATGTTAAGCAACCCCTGTTTGGCACACCGCACGACTGTTTGAAGCTTGCAGTTCTATAGAACAGGCTTCGTGACAACCCTCTTATAGCTGCCCTGAGTACATGGCTCCTGGAATCTTACTATTTTGACCATCCCCAAGCAGGTCCGGACTTCACGAGTTCCGTGGACCACACCCACTCACGAGTTAGCTATTAAAGCTCTTGGATATCCAATACCCGGGAGCTTTAATAGCGTTGCCTCCCAACGCAAACTGACTTGTGGTAACCGCGGTCTAGTGCTGTTGTAAAATTCCGATTGTACTGTAATAGATATACCGTTTTTGAATTTTAAGAACCGGATTTGAATTACGAACAATCAACCTCCGTTCGATATCAGTGAGTCGAGAAGAATTTTGGAGCAATTTCCTAACCTTATAAGAGTATTAGGTTCAATTATTGAATATTCTGATAATTTCAGAAGTTTGCGGTTATCTTGGATTAGAAATATGACATTAATGAGAGCTTGGCGTTACACTCTGTATCACTCCTACACCTGAGTCTTTGACAAAAAATATTTTTACAACTGTGCGCTAGGTCTTATATTCGTATTGAGAATAAACTTGATATAACATATTGAGAATTGATAAACATAAGTGAAAACCGTACAAACCCTTTGACATCCGTCTACTACATACTCTAGAGTCTAGAAAACGTCAAAAGACAATTGCGTTCCAAAATAATGCGTCGATCCTAAATGCAGGCTATTTGTTTGCGTCCCAAAATTAAATTCCGGAATTTCGCTCAGGATTTTGATTCCATTTGGTGGTATGACAAGGGTGTCTAATTTATGTAGGCCGCGTACGTTTGGAAAGTGAAACCGGAGCCGACGAGCGGATCAGTTAAACTGTACGTTTACAGCGGACGTATTGATTAAGTCATCAAAAATTAAAACGCAGTAAAAATACACTAAGCTTTTCTAAGGGATTGCATGAAAGCAGCCGGTGCCACGCGTCTGCCTTCAAATTAACATCAAAATAAGGCGAAATGTGGGCTCAGACCAGGCTTAATTGGACTTTGTCTTGGGGCTGCTTTTTGTGTGGAGGTAAAAACTGCCAACCTCGATTAATTTCACTCTATTTATACCTGAATTAGCTTTTGGCAAACTTCCTAATATTGTATAATTTTGTTGTAAACCCAATCTTAATTGTATTTGGAATTGTTCGAGTGAAAAGTGGAAGTTGCGCTAATTTCTGCTTTTTCAGTAGTAATTAAGCATCTGCATGTTTCTCACTGCCAATTCAAAACCATAAATACGTAAAGCAGAGCACGTATCAACTTCGGTTGGGGACGCATCAATTATTTCAAGGGTCCCTCACAAATAATTCAAAATGTGAGCACTGTTTAATCAAGGAATTTTAAACGCCAAACTTTAGGAATGGCTGCACAGACTATTTGTAAAAGTTTCCTACGAAAAATATGTATCAGTTAATTTTACATAATATTATTTGCTTTTATACGAGTTGTTCAGTAAATAAACACTGACATGTTTTTGCTCTTTATGACAACTAGCAATCACAATTTTAGACACTTTCAAAAATGGCAGTAGGTGTTGAAGTAAGAAGAAACTAACTGCAGGTCCTATAATAGTTGTCAATCGTACGCTATGTAGCTAACACGCTTTCAATTTTTTAAAGTGCTACTGTGTTTTATAACCAATTTTACTTTCCAATTTTTTCTTATTACTTATTAGTACATCAGCAAGGAAAGGGAAATTCATGATTTGGAAGTAGCTCGTTGCTTGGCAGTAAAGGTGTTACCCTTTTTGAGAAGTTTCTTGAAGACCTGACGGTATCGGTAAAAGATTGATTGGGTAGATTAAAAATTAAGTTCCACACTCTGCGACCGTAATTTGAACGCAGAGAATCTCATCCCATTTTCAAGGCACGGAAATTAAGTTTTCAGTTCAGCTATTTAATTCCAAGATATCAAAAATTATGCTCTTAATCATTATTATTTTACTTACATTAGATAGCAATATTTCATACCTCGTTCTACACTGTAATTCTAATAGAAGATTATTCTTCTAAATGTCTCCAGTAACTGAATGTGTACAAAAATAGAAACTATCAACATATTCTAATTTTCTTTTCCCGCTGCTGAGCATGTAAGTCAGTGATACAGCCTTAGTAACAAAACGTGTAAGTCGAGGGTTATATTTGTTTGCTGCTTTTTCTTGACAACGGAACTTAATATTATTGTTAAGTTCCTAGGATAATAAAATTAGCAAAGCAAGATGCAGATTTAGACGTTTTGTTTATAAATTGCATGTGTTTATGTGACATGTGACACTCACAGATAACACGACTCACGAAAACTAATCCTGGTGACAGGTGACAAACCAAGCGATTTTTTCAAAAATCTAGGAACATTTCGATAACCAGCAGTAAAAATATAATAAGATAACTCGAAATGTATCGCCTATTAACATTTTCGGCAGGCAACAAGCCGCGACTTCGTCTTGGCTTGTACTTGCCTACCTCAAATGTTAATAGGTCCTTACATTCCTTGTTACATAAATAGCTATTAAGTTTGATGTTACTCTTGCACATACAATTCAATAGAATTATTGAGGCAATCAGCAGAGCAAATTCTAGTGAACAGAAGAGAGAACACAAAGATAGTAGAAAAAGCACAAATATTTTGCTTGGTTTATATTATATGGTGGAACAAATATAAAACTGGACTAGAACCACCGTGGACGCTAGAAGAAATTGTGTGTCCGATTAAAAAACAGTTTTTGGCTGAAACTCCCCGTCTATACATAGTTAAAGCGACATCCTGTCAAAGCTTGCGTGGTAGGCTGTGCATGCTGGTAACCAAGTTGGTGTATATGTCACGTGTGACGCAAGGCAGACACCTAGCAAAGAGTAAACATCAAGTTTTGTTTCAAACTGGAGAAAGCGGCCACGAAACCATTTTAAATGTAAAAAACTGTATGCAGCGACAAAGCCTTGTATCGTATTCGTGCCTTCCAATGGTTTTCCCGGTTTCATGAAGGTCCGCAGGATCTTTCCGATGATTCGAAGCTTGGTCTTCCGATCACAGCATGAAATGGTGCAGGAATTGAGAATTAACCGTGAAGCTTTGAAAACCATTCTGGACAAGGGTTTAGAGAAAGGTACGGTGTGTGATAAATTCGTGTCACACAATGTGACTCCTGAACAGAAAACGCATCGAGAAGACACTTCTCCCGATTTTATTACAATAGCCAACAGTGTGGCCCAAATTTTCTGCATTCAGATGTTACTGGTGACTACTCGTGGGGTTTTCACTGCGATCAAGAAACTAAGAGACAGTGCATGAAATGGCGATTGGAGACACTCTACCTCCAAAAATCGAAGATCAAAACCTTGCTCACCACTTTCTTCGACAGGCAAGTCATCGTGCACAAAGGAGGTTGTGCCATCGGCCTGCACTAAAACGGTGTCTTGGAACAGCCCCCCTATTCGCTGAATGTGTCGCCAGTTCATGTTCCTTCCTCATCTCAAATTGGCCCTTAAGGGAGAGCGACGAATTTCTTTACGGTAAGTTTAAACAGGCTTTCCGGAACATACCGTCGATCTCAAAGGTAAGTAGAGGTCGAGAGATATTACTTCGAAGGGTGCTAGGAGTACTTTCCCTACAGATGACACATGCTCTGTTTTTGAGCGATTACGTTTCATATTTGTTCATCTTCGCAATTAGATGATGCTGAAATAATTAACGACACGGAAAGTACAAAATCCCCGAAAAACAAATCAGCACTTATTAGGTCCGCATACATAAATAGAAGAACATTATTAAAAAACACCTGTGCTTATGTATGTCTTGCCGACCTATAAGTCTTACGTCATTAATTCTAAAAACTATAGAAAATTTTCTTGATAAGTACATAAGAGACTGGAAAATTTCCAACTACATCGATACAAATATGCTTCTTATTCAGGAAAATCTTGTGAACCGGCTTTTCACTAAATAGCCAACAAAGGATAAAAACTCTGCAGATTTATTAGATATTTAAGAAGCATTTAAACGTCTCCTTTGAATAAACTCGTTTAGCTTTGAATATAGTCCATTGATATTAGACCTACAACTAGCAACCCAGGGAGACAAATGTCTCATTTAAAAAAACAAAAAAGACCGTTTTTCAAATAGAACGCGTATTAAATAAAAACTGTACCTGGAAGGTATCAAAGTGGTTGCCTAACCGATCCACGTTTTAAGGCGCAGAGGGTCGCAGCTCCGTTTGGCTGTTGAAACATTTTTATTTAATACGCGTTCTATTTGAAAAACAGTCTTTGTTGTGATTTCTCGAAAACCGGAAGTGTCACGTGACTGAAATTCGATTCCTGAGCTGACATGATCATTCCAAACATATAACTTTCATAACTTTTTTCTCTATCTCTTACGGTTTGGCTGCTGAAACAGCGTCCCGGACGGACGGACAGGACGGACGGACAGACAAGTCTATTAGATAAAGGATGGTCGAATAGGAAAAATAAATTATAATGTTTTGCCGTTTGGAGATTATACGCACCAATGGAAGAGTTTTCAAAAACAAAAGAGTTCGCAACTCCTAAGTGGTAGCTTCGCCCCCCAAAAACCATCCCTAACACGCACTGCGGTGGTTTTTAGCGTTTTTCTCAGAAACCAATGGTCGCATAGAAAATTTTATACTTACTAAAAATGTTCCTTCTAAAATTCTCTACAAAAAAAGTTTATTGCTAATTCCATTTCTCCAATGGATTTCGAACAATAAGCGACTGAAGAAGGGGATTGAAACGAATACAGGTCGAATTTATTATTTTACTACCGAAAGGTGATTTATCGTTCACAAACATACATGCAACAGATATAATACTGCAAATTGTAGACAAAAACATGTTTTTTGTGTAATAGTTTGGTTCCGTTTTTACATTTTGATGCTGCTGCTCGTTTCCACACCACCCATGAGGTAGAGCTACCGGCACGATTTTTTTTCAAGTGGTATTCCCAAAAGGCATACTCTACTAACCTTACTCTGATTTGCATGCCATCGTCTTCAGTATCTATCATGTACTCTGTATTCGTACAACTTCGACCACGACAAGTTCCACACACAGTGTACAACGCAATCCAGCCTTCACACAGCCACATCTTTTCCCGCAACCTTGTTTGCAAATGCAAGTTATTAATAAAAGAATTGAAGCCGGTGTAGGTGCTTCGTTTAATGGAAATCGGCATTCGGCTGAATTTTCAATGAAGCTACGCAATTCTTCATACTAGAGCCCTTTATAATACAGTGGCTATATACAAGACAGTGTGGCCATTGGGATGTTTTTGCATCTATTGGTCGACGCGAATATCCGCCATTAACAGGCAAAATATTTAGTTACTTCTAAGTTGTTCTCAAAGAGGTTGGCAGAACCTGTTCAGTTAGTTATGGAAGAAAATAAAACCTTTCAAATCTGAAAATTGTAAATTGTCAGTGTCAAATTATTCATTAGCGTAGCAAGCGGGTAAAATTTTATCATCTAATGCCCTGAAAAACTAATATTCTGCACAGTATTTAAATGTGACAATTTAGAATTGTGCTATTGTTGTAATAGCACAAGATGCGTTCGACTTGGAATGTATGATAAAGAGATTACATCGGTGCTACGATTAATGGGGCTTTAGCTTAAGTTTAGAGAAAACGGAGTATTTAGTAATCAACTCGGAAGCACAATATGAAGTCTTAATAAATGAAGATGTCGCAGTCAGACAAGTAGAAAGGTTTAAATACATCGTTTGTTACGTTAAAATGGCGCTTTCGTTAGATTTGTCGCTTCACTCTGCTTTTTTTGTAACTTCATGGGAAGCGCTCTCCGGATTGTAGCTCTGTGGGTAGATTCAAATTCCGCGCGCTCCTGAGTTAGGAAGTTTTGTTCGCTGATAGGGACATGGTTCCGTTCCCCGATAAGTTTTTAGTTTCTTTGGCGTGTTTCCGGGTTACGAGAGGCTCTCTTTGGCCTTACCGGTTGGAAACTTGGGGCCATTCGTAGCAGCTACCATCTTCGAAGTCGTTCAAGAGGTTAATTTAGTTATGTTTGGAAAGTAAACGCCTTCGGCGGATTCTCCTCTAGACGACGTTATTTTGGGCGATTCTAGGCGCCCCGCTTGTTGGCGGATTCTTTTTGATGGTAGCACCTCGTGCACGCCCATACGGGGTAAGTCCTTATTGGCATTCTGGTGCTTCGCTTAGGGGTCAATTTTGTTGTCAGCTTGACGTGCCGAGCCACAATCCACGATCTGGAATTCGACGGCTGGAAGATTCTTCCTCCGGCGACCTCGTGTAAGTCCACCTTTGGCTAATCAGGGCCCCATCGTTATGCTGGGCTATTAACCGCTGGTACCGAAAGCAGAGCTTCCGTGAATCTCATGAGAGCACACCTAATACTAGGGACATCCATTAAGCCCCCTTTGTGGGCCATGTTGAGCCTATGAATTAAACTGCCCAGGCCACGGATCTACATTTCAACTACATGTACCAGCCAGGCGATAACTTGTACACTAGCCGAAAGTAAGGCCCATGCCAATGTGTGTACGTCCAGGTATTTTTAATGTGTAATTATAAATTATTGAGAGGCTTTTCCTCCAATTGTACCTAGCATCTTCCATAAAATTTAAGTATTACTGGCTGTAGGCCCTATTGGGTCACTTGTCAACTCCACCGAGACATATCTTATAGTAAACTATGATATCGAGTAATTGTATGTAGTTTTATTTATTGTTGTTGCGTAACGTTCTTTTGCAGCTATAGTTCTTAACCCTTTATAAGAACTCAGTCTGCGAATCGTCTGTTTAAGCAGTTGAGATGCCTGGTTGATTGTTAGTTTTGCTGGATTCGCTGGCGCCCCTCCCGGTTTCCATTCATTTCATTTACTGCACGCCGTCTTCGACTTGAGCTAGACGTGCCCTCCAGGTATCTGATTATGCTTGTTTTAGTTGAGAAATATAGCCAGCGAATTGACGCGTTTAAATTATGATACGTTGCTACAATACAATCGATGAAAAAGGTTTGGGAACAGGAGAGATCAGAACCCGAATTGTACAAAGTAAGAAGATAGTGGGATGCTTGAAATCAGTTTGATGGCACAATACTATCTCTAACAAAAACAAAAAAAGGATAGGTTGAAGTAATGGTAGAGTCGGTGCTATGCTATGGCAGTGAGGTATGGATTGTAGCAGCGGAAATGAAACGAAGATTAAACACAGTTCAAATCGACGAACAAGCGCAAAGGTCTCGAGACGAGATAGAGTGACGAACAAGAAATAAGAAGCAGAATGGAGGCACCAGAATCAGTAGTGGATAGGGGTTGAACGGAAAGCGTTAAACTGATTTGGTCATCTGATGAGAATGGAGAAGACGAAGTGGCCTATGAAGATCTTTAAATGGTCGCCGCCGGGTAAGAAAAAAATAGGTAGACCACGCAAACCGTGGAATGAGGGTATTCGGAGAGTCATGGAGGAGAGGAACCTGGAAGAAGACCAAACACAGGACAGGGAGGTTTGGAGACAGGGAACAGGAAGACGGCATTTAGCTGTATTGTAAACTACCATAACTGAAACCGGTTGTAAACTTCATGCAACACCTTAAAGCACCACGAACGAACGCCAAAGGAAAATGTCAATGTCCAAACATAACACTCTACGTGTAGCTAACATCAACTAGTTAAAGTAACTAGCGCCAAAATAATGACCACTCAAAAATGTTCGATTATTTCTAAAGGCACTGTATATCTCTACCCTCAAATTTGCCTGAAAATGGCGGCCAACATCGTATGGCCACACTGTCTTGTATATAGTCACTGTACTTTATAATACAAGCAGACGCATGTCGCACAAGTTGCATAACACTTTGCATCACAATACTTTCGCGTTTACATGTTGGTGGTCATGATGCAACCAAAACATAACCCTACAACGTCAAACAGTTCACTCGTTGTGGGTTATATTCATTTTTGAATGAACTATTTACGGTCTTTTCTGTTTTTCAGATTTCAAAATCTTGGAGCATGACCGGTTGTTCAGCGTGGAATTAGTACTATTAAACTTATAGACATTAACGTATCTTCATTTTCTGAAAAGTAAAAAATTTTTTTAATTTTCCGCTTTTGTGATGTGATTCAATATGGCTGACAAGCATGCTCGTATTATAGAGGTGCTTTACTTCATACGCAGAAGTATAACACTCACCTTTTGCACGTCCTCTCTTTTTAGTTGTAGGCGGATTACACGCAAATTTTGAATAGCAATCCTGATGAGATCGAGCTTCCTGTGCTACTAAACATATAGCTCTTGGTATACGAGAAATAACTGTCTTACTCCAATCGTCATTTTTTAACGCGGCTTTTTGAAGTAAAGTGTCTTTAACGGTTAAAGAACGAATTTCAAAAATAGTTTGACGTTTATTTATAGGTTTTTTCTTTTCCATTACTATATTACAGCTG
The DNA here is from genome assembly GCA_940337035.1 of Agriotes lineatus. Lineage (NCBI taxonomy): Eukaryota > Metazoa > Arthropoda > Insecta > Coleoptera > Elateridae > Agriotes > Agriotes lineatus. The sequence goes on along the minus strand of OW679199.1, from coordinate 141,504,642 downwards.
CCACCACATATTAAGCAAGTATTTTTTAAATCAACCAAATCAGCGACCGCAGAAATTGCATACTTGTTTGGTATTTTGCCTTTTTACTTCCTTTTACAATAAAGGAAGTATTGCATTCACCCCAAAATTTCGAAATTGAGATTTCAACAGATGTTCACGTTTTAAAGTCCCCTGATCCTAAAAAACATATTTTTTTTCATTGGTCTGTCTGCGTGTCTGCCTGTGAACAGAATATTTCAAAAACGGAAAGAGGTATGGCGTTGAAACTTCATATAAAAGTTTTGTGTACTATGTAGATGCGACAGCAACCTTTTCAAGAATATCGCATAACCAGAAGTAGGTATTTACTCTCTTGATTTTTCAGTTTTTTTCGATTTTTTCAAAAACGGCTCTAACGATTTTTTCCATTGATGTGAGCTAGGTGATTTTGCAGTTGAATACTTCTAAAGCGGGCTTCTCTTGTATTTTTTTTCTGTTTTCTTTATTAACTCCTATTTTAAATAGAACACCCGGTATATTATTACATTTTTTAATTCAGCTTAAAATTTTAGAGACTTTTTTTTCTTTTGCTAACGCTCTATTTTGTACCGTTTTTGTAAAAGTTGTAATTTTTTAAAATTTTTGACAAATGCTTAAAAATTTTAAATCAAATTTTTGTCTAATTGTAAGATCACTGTAAAAGGAAGTTGTGTGGGTGTCACACCAGATTTTTTTACTTCCTTTTACAATAAAGGAAGTATTGGATTCACCCCAAAAATTCGAAATTGAATTTTCAACAGATCTTCACGTTTTAGAGTCCCCTAAACCCAAAAAACATGTCTTTGCTCATTGGTCTGTCTGTGTGTGTGTCTGTTTGTCTGTCTGTGAACAGAATATCTCAAAAACGAAAAGAGGTATGGCGTTGAACCGTCACATATAGGTTTTGTGTACTATGTAGTATGCGACAGCAAGCTTTTAAAGAAAATCGCATAACCAGAAGTAGATGTTTACTCTTGTGATTTTTCAGTTTTTTAGATTTTTTCAAAAACGGTTCTAACGATTTTTTTCAAACTTTACATTTCCATTACATTTGTAATGTGTATTAGAGTAAAATAGGTGATTTTCCAGTTGAATACTTCTAAAATGGGTTTCTTTCGTTCTTTTTTCAATTTTTTATTAACTCTTATTTTAAATAGAACACCCGGTATATTATTGCATTTTTGAATTCAGCTTGAAATTCTAGAAACAAATTTTTTTCTTGAACCAATGCTCTATTTTGTTCCGTTTTTGTAGAATTTGTAATTTTTAAAATATTTTGAGAAATGCTTAAAAATTAAAAATCAAATGTTTGGCTAATTATAAGATCACTGTAAAAGGAAGTTGTGTGAGTGTACGTATCACACCAGCTTTTTCTGTTAGGAAATGCTTAATACTCCGGTTTTTATATACTCCCTCCTGCACAACTTATGTACTACAATCCCTTCGACATTTTCGAAGTGTATATGTTTTCCATCTTCTCTGCGCTTGCTAACATGAATTAAATTTAACAAACCTTGTTTGACATGCACTGTTTCACCCTCAGATAGCGATTTTTTACAAATAATACAATGATTTGTTGACGCCATATCGCATGTATAATACGTCCAAGCCATACTGTTTAAAACGATAGCGTCATCAAGACCAAAATGTATATTTGTCCTTTACATTCTTAGTCCTGATTTAAACAGCACTAACCGATAATACAATTCTAATAAAACACACGAATATTTTTTATAATGAGTAAATACGCGTGAAACAACGTTTAAAGCAACTAAATCGCACATTGTCAAAACAGAACAAAACTATAAAAAAAAAACATGTTTATCCGCAAACGTCACAAAAGTGACAACTTATGTGTCTTTATTGACAAAGTAAAGGTGTCACTTTATCTGCCTAAGCAGATAAAATAGCGACTTTTGCGTACTTTATCTGCCTAAGCACACAAAATCGTTGCTCTCTTTCTTTCTTTCTAGGTTTATTCGCTATCTCCTCCGAAGATACTGGACCGATTAAATTGTATGATGGTTTAAAATTTTGCTAATTTTTAGACTTAGATCGTAAGCCAGTTTTTATTTTCAAAAAGAGTACGAAAAAGTTTTAATTTAAACAAACCTTTAAGCAGCGCATCGGAGCATCTTTTGCCGTGGGTTATGGTGTGACAGCTGCTGTGGCCGTGTGCTATTAGCTCGGGTGATTCAGTATGTTCATATATAATCACAGTAGCGCGTTATTTGAACAAGAGAGGTTAGCGCAGGGGTACAGTGCCCGCCTGTCACGCGGGTGGCCTGAGTTCACTTCCGGCCGATACATCCCTTTTTTTAAAATTTATATTAATGAAATTTACCTAAGTACGTTTGCGGATAAAATAGTATATGTTATTCGGAGTAAAAGTGCCTTTATGTGGCTTAGCTGAATTATTTGCCTCACTAACGTTCGGCTAATTAAACTTCAGCTTCGCCACATAAAGTATCAATTTTACTCCTAATAACATAATCTACTATTATCCGCAAACGTCACAAAAGTGACAACTTATTTGTCTTTATTGACAAGGTAAAAGTGTCACTTTATCTGTCTAAGCAGATAAAATAGGGACTTTTGCGTACTTTATCTGCCTAAGCACACAAAATCGTTGCTCTCTTTCTTTCTTTCTATGTTTGTTCGCTATCTCCTCCGACGATACTGGACCGATTAAATTGTATGATGGCTTAAAATTTTGCTAATTTTTGACATAGATCGTAGCCCGGCTTTTATTTCTAAAAGGGTACGAAAAGGTTTTATTTTAAATAAACCTTTAAGCAGCGGATCGGAGCATCTGTCGCCGTGGGTTATGGTGTGACAGCTGCTGTGGCCGTGTGCTATTAGCTCGGGTGATTCAGTATGTTTATATATCATTACAGTAGCGCGTTACTTGAACAAGAGAGGTTAGCGCAGGGGTACAGTGCCCGCCTGTCACGCGGGTGGCCTGAGTTCGATTCTCGGCCGATGCATCCTTTTTTTAAAATTTATATTAATGAAATTTACCTGAATACGTTTGCGGATAAAATAGTGTATGTTATTCGCAGTAAAAGTGACTTTATGTGGCTTAGCTGAATTATTTGCCTCACTAACGTTCGGCTAAATAAACTTCAGCTTCGCCACATAAAGTATCACTTTTACTCCTAATAATAATAACATAATCTACTATTTTGTCTACAATTTGCGGTATTATATTTGTTGCATGTATATTTGTGAACGATAAATCACCTTTCGGAGTAAAATACTAAATTTGACCTGTCTTCGTTTCAACCCCCTTCGTCAATCGCTTATTGTTCGAAATCCATTGGAGAAATGGAATTGGCAATAAACCTTTTTTGTAGAGAATTTTATAGGGAACATTTTTAGTAAGTATAACATTTTCTGTGCGACCATTGGTTCTTGAGAAAAACGCTAAAAACCACCGCAGTGCGTGTTAGGGGTGGTTTTTGGGGATGAAGCTACCACTTGGAAGTTGGGAACTCTTTTGTTTTTGAAAACTCTGCCATTGGTGCGTATAATCTCCAAACGGCAAAACTTTATATTTTTTTTCTAATTTTGCTAATATGAATGGACTAATAATAAGGAAAACGACACTACCCTGAAAAGATGCAAAGTAAACATGCTACAAGCACAGTTATAACCACTTTTTATCAGACAGCGGTAAATATATCGATGACCAAAGGATGTCTACAGCTAGTGGTTTGAGCGCGTCTGTTGTGAAGCTTCGCTGTGGATAAGCTCTTACTGGAATTTGAGATTAAAAGTCTATACACCCAGGGCTATGCCATCATCATTTATATACACAATAAAAATAAGGGAGTAGTATTTGAAACAATGCAATTGACTCTCCACAGTAAAAAGATTAGCTATGTGAAACTTAGAGACTATATGTAAATCGAAAAAGGTCTCACTTTCGATAGTTACAGAAAAAGCATGGCCCGATGATGATAAAACTGTATTTCTCCTCTTCAATGAAGAAACTATTGCGCTAACCTCCGACGTCAGCAAAATATCGGTACAAACTCCGAAAAGTTTTAATAAAAAAGGGCACACCGTTAAATATTGTCCTCTTAACAAAGAGGTTATATGAAAACGGCACTGCAAAAATACAAACAGAGGATGAGCAAGCGAAACCGTTCATACCAAACGGGAGGTCCTAGAGACGCGCACCTCTAATCTGAAATACAGCACGATCGCTGCTAGCTGCATCTAAACATAAATTATGATTATTTATAGAAAAATCATAAGTTAATTTGCTTAGGAACTGGAGATGTGAAAATGATATAAAAAGAAGAGTAGCCAAAACGTTGGGTTAACCAAACCAGAAAAATAACTGGAGAGTGCTTGTGCAAGAGACATATGGTCTGCGGAGGATTAGCATTTCTGGAAAGAGATTATCCGCAACATGCAATAATTGTAATACCTACTGTAATATTATTTGAAAATTGAACGTAGGCGCTGCAGAGAGCTATGCGTGCAAAAAGAAACTGCTTCAACCTAGTAGACATTACAGACTCAATGTATTGTAAGTACCAAGGCACTAGGAAATAAAAGGCAACAAGAAAGTTCGCAAACTAGTACAATCAGTTACTACAAAATGTCTTATAGGACCGGAGCCGACCTGCAGGGCTGTGTTCGAGAACTTCGTACCATCGCACTGGTGTGTCGGTCAATTATATCCTTCTTACAATGAAAGACAAGGGTATCTGGCACACCAGCGTTATTAAGGAACGTTATCGAACTTAACCCAGTGTAGCTTGCAGCACTGTCAGGAACTAAACTTTGGAATGAATTATTTGAATAATGTAAAAGATATAGAGAGATCTTGCTTCGATGTACAAAATATAACCGTCTGGGTAAAATATCATCAAACAATACTAATTAGGTTAATTCTAGATGGTCGAAGCCCATTCATATAGATATTTGAACGCAAACATTAACGAATGTCTCATTTTGGGTCACACTTACTACTAGGGACGATTCACGACACTTTTTAGTCCATTTGAGGTCCCGACCTATAGAGGTGCGAAATTGCCAAAGGATCGTGCTTTTTTCATAGTATATGGGTAGACTATGGAGGTCCATTTTAATAAAGGATGGGGTTACTCGCGTATTTAAGACACATAAATGCTATACAGCCCTTTTTTGGTTTACGACGTAGTGAATTTACTTATAATGCGTTACCGACCTAGCCAAAGAGGCATACACTTAGGCTCTCAAGCGATTCATGTCACAACAGGAAAAACCGGCTCATCTATATTCAGATAATGGTACAAATGTTGTAAATGCTAACAATGGTTTCCAATCACTGGACAAATTTCTAATCGAATATCAGGGGAAGTTGTCAACGTCCATTAACAACGACGAACTGCGTTGGCAATTCGTTTCCGCCAAATCAAACAGCTTTTTAAAACGAGTAGCTGACAATGAAGTATTAACTTGTGACCAGTTCTATACTGTACTTGTGCAAACAAAATGCGTTTTAAATTTTCGACCAATTTTCCCAATAAGTTATGATTCCAATGACCCGTTCCTCTTACTTCTGCTAATTTTTTGATCGGAATATCACTAGTAGCTATACCTGAAAACGATATAAGACATCTACAAGGAAATATGCTCTTTCTGTTTCTAAGACTACAGAAAATTGTAGAAAACGTTTGATCTGGCTGGGCACAGGAGCATATACTCGAACTGCAACAACGTAGCAAACAGAAACGCCAAGCAGCCGACATAAAGAAAGGGGCTCTTGTTATCGTCAAGGAGGACAACGTATGTATGTGTATCTAATTAATGTAGATTGTTACAACGTGAATATCCCCTTTCAAAGGGGATAAGTACCTCGGCACAAAAGCTGTCTAGTTTAAGCAAAGCGCGCTCTTGACTTAATTGGTGGTTGATAGGGCAAAGGAGTGATGCAGGTACAGAAGAGGGTCTATCCGCTGCTAGACCTGACAACACCTAAGCGCGGGCACGTAAGCCCTTGACCATTACAAACTTTTATATTTCGTGCAATAAATACATTTATCAGTGTTAATTGGAGGTAATGTTTTTATTTGATGTGGCTTTCGAGAGGAAATAAAATACAACGTACATAATGGTTAACAAAACATAATCTATTCAGATACCTATTGTTAGAGCAAGGAACATATATTTATAAACTCACAAAAATTCCATCCTACGCTATAGAAGTTAAATGTGGCTAGTAATATAAAAAGTAATAAGCGCAGTAAATGCACCACAAAAAATCGTAAAAAGTGTAGCCGCAGTGAACAAAAATGGAACATGACGAACTACAATCAACCTCACATGCAGTACGAATGGTCACCATACAAACCTTAGCAGGAATTCTACACGGAAAATGGAAGGAAAGCGATCAGTAGTTGGCAAAGCCAGAGACATGTTAACAATTTGAGGTGGGGGTACGAATTGAAGGAGGTGGGACTGTACCACCATAGAAGAGAAACACATAGAGAGCAGTGATTTCTGTACCTAACATTAGTAAACAATTTACTAATAATTCTCCAATGTAAAGCAAGAATAATCAAATTGAAGCTGAAACGTGGAAATAAGCTTTTCGCACCTTAATTATTGAGGCTGATGAAGTTTATCGTGATATATTTAATGCTTTTTTGAAGTATATAATACCCCGCGGTAATATTATCATCACACTTTCAAAAAAATTAAATAGTGAAATTAAGGTGACAGTAACTTCTTACTATTTATTATTATATCTACACATGGAAATTTAAAATGCAGGTTTGGGTTGCAATTATTAATTAAAAATAACGTACAGCTGTTTGTAGTGATTATTTTAAGTATTGAATCTCTCACAGCCGCTTGCTGTTGACTGTAAAATGTAAATGAATTCGTCAGAGTAAGATTAAACACAGCCGTCATAAATAAGGGCTTGTTAACTTATAGCTTTAGTACAATGTTACATTCTGATTTAAAGGTAAATGAATACCAGGCGCCTGCCATTTGTACAATTCGGAAATTTTAAAATTTTGTAGAAGGGTGAGTTTTGAATCAACCAAAATTGCACACTTAAAATGTTTCTTACACAGCTGACAGCAGCGAACATGAGAGATCAAGAGGCGTAACAAGGGCTGCAATCATTTTCAGCATAAAGTCAAGTAAAAACACAGGTAGGCTTAGCCCTGAGGGAGTCGTCAGGCCTGTAGAAGTACGACCTGGATAGTTAATTATTATAGCAACGCAGGTGTATTATATGAAAAGTATCTTATATCTAATTAACAGAAATAATTTTTTTAAATTTTAGTTCAAATCTCTTCTATATGTTCTCCATATACTTGAATAGCTCTCGTCGAGAGTTTTAAAGCAATATAACGCACAATCGTGTTGCGCTCACAGTTGCCGAGATAGGCGATTGAACCCTGGCCCCACACCCAGAAATATTGGATTGTCGTTGCGCTGTCTGCATCTGTCACCTTTCATGGCTACCAAACGAGTGCAGTTCATTTGCGATCGATTCTGTCGTCACCGTGCTCTTCATAATGCAACGTTAAGCATATGCGTTTATCTAGCATTGCTGGTCCAGTGTGTAAGACGTTTGCCTACAAATCAGATTCCCTCAGGGAGTGCGGGTCAAAATTCCACCGACTGCAATGTTTTTTTACGAATTAACGTAATTTATTATTATTAGAAACAATAAGTTTTACTAAAATTCTATCCTGGTAAATTACAGTAAATTTGTAAGAGGTTATACAGTTTATGTAACAAAATAAATATTAACTTATTCAAAAGTCATCTGAACAAAACCCCTCTGTAGTTGTGATTTTTTGGCCTCAGCCCCTACCACTACATGCATCTTTGTAGTTAAAAGCCAATGCATGCGCTAATTTAATTTTCCTTCTGGTTGAATTGTTCGAAGACCGACAATGGCGGGCTGCGGTTTAGGATGCGGTGCTCTGTCATATGCAGCAGCTCTATGACAGCAATGATGGGAACTTTAATTAACGTGCAGGGTTAGTGCTCGCACATGCACAATGGCTATGAGTTTTCAATTATGCACTACTTTGCGCGGGATGCTCGCAGCTAATCTCCGCGCTGCTTAATAGCTCTGCAATAAAGGGGCGTTTTAATTGGTGGTAAAGAAAAGCTCTTTCAACAGAGAAAATCGGGTGTATTGTGAGCAAAATCTTGAATAACTAAAACTGACGATTGCATGAATCTTCTGTTAAGTAATTGGGTTAAACGTTAACAACTGAGAAGTTCATTAAGGGATGACGGCTATAGTTCCACAATAAAATGTAGTTTGATCATTTTAAATTTTAAAGATGGACGGGCTAAAAGTTAAATTTTATAATGAACTGCGTTATGAAACAAGCAACATAATAATTATGTACTTTGTTTTTACTCCATGTACCACAGTCGTGAATATTACAATGTTGACTAGCCAATTTCTCGGTGTTACTGCATTGCCATTTCTAGTTCTATATGTATTCGCAGAAACACATCAAGTACATTCGGGACGTTCTGTGAATAAGTCGCGAGAACTGCAGACATGGTTATTGTGCAGTAATTGTACACATTTGAACACAAGTTGCACGAAGCTGCGAAGTAAACCATAAGAGAGATGTAGAAAAGTATCTCGAACATTTTGGTGGAATAAAAAGAATTACCAAATAAATTGAAAAAACCACCAGACATTGCTGTCTGGAGTACTATAGGATATAAATATAAGGCATGACAAAATGGCGTAGTTAAACAAACAGTCAAAACGATAAAGAAATTAATTCTGATAAAAAAAATGATCGAAGTAGAGAGCTTGATGGATCTCATAATATCTAGGTAGTTTTGGAGGGTAATAAGATCCCTTAAGAAAAAGTAATCGAACAATCACACATTTCAACATAATCTTCGATAGTATTAGTAAGAACTTCTGCAAGAACACAGATATGAGCCTATTACTGTAGATGAAATTCGAAATAATTAAGCCACAGGAAGAATAACGAATGTGTTAATTGTTACCTAAATTTTCAAACATCGCAAAGCTACGAGAGTATACTTGAAGGCCCGTCAGCTAAACTAGTGAAGACGGCGTGCGGTTTCTTACAAGATGTTATTGTCAAATACAATGAGCGCCACCAAGTCTTCACTTACGACAAATACACTCGGATAGGTCGAGAACGCATGAACTCAAATAATCCAAACTGGCGATAAGTACAATATTCAAAATACAAAATGTAGCATCACAGTCACATAAAGCATAGCCAGTACATAAAATTTTCCACATATAAGCCAGTACTCGAGCTGTCAGAACATTAATTAAGCAAAATGTGCACCCTCCAATACGATTTTATACTAGTAATTAACACAAATAAACAGTTGAAGGTCAAACAATTTAAATGTCAACTACAGACTGAGAACAGATTCGAGTTACTAAGCAATTCAATATTGAGCCAACAGTAATGAGTTACAAGCGATCTTACTTTAATTTCGGTACGTTAGTACACCTGAAGCTCACATAATGAATATCATTAACCAAATTTAGAATCAGCTAAGCCCTGAAGGGAACCAACCAGATGCGCCGGTTGAACAGGACGACACGAAGGTCAGAACACTACGTCGGGAAGATATAATTATACAACTGTGACGGATGTAGCTTTCGGCAACGCAGTTCACTAAGTCGTAATTTACTCATTTGAGAGACCAAGCGTCTGCAGTGGTTGATTAAATAGCCTCCAAACAGGTTCTTACAGCTATGCTGGTAGCGGGTGAGGGTGCTTGTAGAAATTACGAAGTCGCAAGCGAGAGTCAAATGGAGCTCACAGGACGAGGGGAATGCGCGCCTTTCAAAGTAGGCTGAATGGGTAAAGTTTCGAACTCTGTAAAACAGGTTTTTCTGGGGACCGACAATTACACGCTTCTTGATAATATGAAGCCACGTACAGAAAAGAACGCTATTCAAGCCGCAAGTCGTTTCGTATCTCGAAGAGCCGAAACAAAAGAATTTCTGCATTTCTAAATAAGGATTCTGCGCATAACCAAATATACGAGCGTCAGAAAAACAATCCAGCGAAGCTTGTTGGTAAAGCAGATGACAATTATCGGCACAAATGCTATTTGCCAATTAGGCTACGTTTACACGATTACGACGTTCCAAATAAATAAACGTTTATACGACCAATATTTATGCGGCAGAAGAAATTCTAACGCTAAGTACGCGTTTTACATGTAACACATTCCTCAATTAACGACAATTATCATCTCGAGGGAAAATAAGGGTACAGAAGCACTTCGAAAATGGTTGAAACATTACATCTATATTTTTGTTGGATTTACTTCACTAACGAGTATCGAAAGGTAGTATAGCAGAGCAAACAACGGAAATCAAAGAAGAAAGTTACTTTCAAGATGGCCGATGTTGTGTAGATAACTTCTGGAGTTTGAAAAAAGTTTTAAAAAACTTGTTATTAGATTACAATGTTCTGGTCCCAAACAAAGAAAGCTTACGATAATGTACGGTAGTGTACGATAGTAACCGTTCTATAATGGTTAGTAGATTTCTTTCAGAAGAATTTGAAACAAATTCGAGTTTAAGATACGCGTGCGTATATCCGCTATACTTTTGCTGTTTTATTTCAATTAAAATGACCTACAGCTGTCACCAAAGCAGGGGCTATTAATTTTCAAAAATATCTCTGGTATGCCTCACCTGTAGATTTCATTCTCATATTTAAAGATATGGCCAACTTTTATTTAGACATTTTTTATTGTTAATTAGATATAATGAATGTCTAAAATAAAATCAATCTTGCGCAAATTCAACCCTGTACGTACATCGACTAAATTTGTGTGGTTGCAGCGATAAACTAAACTTCGAAGCTTGTTCTCAGGGCAGGGAAAGCAGAAAATCTTTTATTTTTTAATGTGCTCACCCTGCATGTATTTGAGCAAAAGTATAATCGGTTTTGAGCCAGGTGGAAATATAATCCGCATGAAAACCATCGTTTTCCTAGAACGTATAGTTTTTGAGTCCTACCCCCAACAGACAGACGGTCAGACCGACAGAAGAAATTGAGAAAATATGTTTTTCGTCATCTAGGGGTCCTTGAACATGAAGATCTGAAGAAATCTCGGGAGGTCATTTTTCCATTCTTTCGTAACAATTTTCGTAAATTATTTGTTAAAACCAGGTTCAAAGATCTCAGGGAATTTGTTCGAGCTGCAATCAACAATACGGCTGTTCAAGAGGCAGATGAGGCCGATAATGCAGCATTCCATAATAGTGTCAGCATTTTGACTGTGCAGAATGTATTGTGGACAAATTATACAACAAAGACTCAATTTGCTTCCTAGAAAAGTGACACAAACTGCAGGGGCATGCTGGAATAGCCAATTGTGGACATTTGAAATTGAAAACCTCATGACCGTTTCTAGGTTACAAATAAGTTCATTGTTCAATATTTTTAGCATATTATCTTAGAACAGAAAATAGACAGGAAGCCGCATTTGTAAGAAATCCGTGCGAACGCGATGGGTTTTTAAAATGGCGGATGGTTGTTTCCTTTTGGCAGTGGCGTATCATATCGAGAGGGTGCATGTGCAGCAAACAATTTTAACAGTTTTATTAAGTGCACTTTACACTATGTGATTTATGACTACATGTGAGTTTGTGTGACTTCAGTCACTGTCTGTAATTTAAATTGCCTCCTCAGGTTGTGTAATTACAAATAAAGACCCCATTATACGTTCCCTTCTATGCCCATGACTATTGTTGTGTACAAGTACGTATGACAAGTGACATGTTCAGAGAAATTATCTCTCTATTTGAAGTGAAAAGTAATATTAATACTTACTGATGGTATGTAATGCCCAAAGTGCTGGTATTTGGGGTCTGAGAACAGCCAAAATTAGTCTCAAACTAACTAAAACCCACAACTGTCAAACCGGTATCACACTTCATTAGTCATACATGGGTTTTAGAAATGGCCGTTTCCGTCGCCTAGATATTACAGCCAAGTTAAATGAAATGCGCCTTCCTGTCTATTTTCTGTTCTAAGCATATTATGTACGATTGATTTGAATGTATGCAATAAGTTTAACAAAATAAATCAGTATCGATTTTGGTCATTTCACATCGACAAGAAGGTATACTATCTTTTCAGACTTCCACGGGCGTTGTAGTTAGTTTATAAAGGCGAGGGTTGCGTTGCGATAGAAAATGCCAAACACCTAGGACTGGTGAAAAAGAACAAAGAATGGAAATGAGGAACGAATGTAACAACATAAAAGGTTGGTGATGCTATAAAAAACTTGAAGATGGAAACATGGCCTAAAAGTATATGTACAAGGTGGATAGAAGTTAATGTTCCAATTCATAATAAAACATACAGTTGTTGTCGCACACCGAGAATTTCTGGACACCCCTCCATATTCTCGAGATGTGAAAACAACTGTTATGTATTGACAGAGAGGAGTTTCTTCCCATCAGCCAATACATTTTACTATATGTAAGGCCTAGTTCTTCCCTTTCATTTTGACGTGAGGTTTCTATCGAAGCTGGGTGTCTAAGATTCATATTCTCGGTATGTGAAAACAACTGTACCATCAATATAAACCGCAGCGTATCTAATGATTTCAAAGCCATATCACTATCTAGTGCCTCTGATAAATTATATGATCTGCCAAAAGAATGGAATTAGAGGACACAATATGGTTTTAGGCCAGGTTAGATTACTCAAGGCTCCATTTTCAATTTAAGACAGGTATTTCAAAAAATATTTGTTTGGAATTGGCACTTATGCATTATTTTGTCTATGTTGAAAAGGTCTACGATAGCATATCACGGTAGCATATCATGGATATAAGAAGTAAGAGTAGCTATTTCAGAAAATTATGTACGCAGAACTTACTAACTTAGTAAGAATGAGATACTATTGTACAAGAGAATTGTTAAAAGCCAATGGGCTTCGGTCCGTTATTTTCTTCAAACAACCGAGAAATATTTTCGTATTGAAAAGCTAATAACAGAGGTCAGCAAAATGTACAGCGACACATATAATTGGCCTAACGGCTGCTGGCTAAGTACTAAAATTTTAAAAAAATAAATAAATAAACCAAGGTTTTGAAGAAATTCCCGATATAACGATAGAAGAAATAAAAAATGCTCTTACGTGTTAAAAACCTATTGTATTAGCGTTAGTAGTTTACGTTATATATGGCCATTAATAGACGATCAATTGGGAAAACGCAGTCGAGGCGTATAAAAATTAGTATCAGAGTTGCAAGGGTTTTTAAAAAAGAAAAGAGGGTAAGAAAACAATAACAGGTTTTTGTTATCGAATCGGTGACATGAGAAAAACATAGCTGTGCATTAAGAGTTTCGTGTGAACCCGGAATTTCTCGTTCTTCATAAATGGTTGTTGATACTAAGGAAGATTGTTAGAGGCAGATTTGGAGAGCGGGCACCATTTTCCAAAGGAATTATTTCCTAGTCATGTTGACTGATTAAGAAACCACGGGAATCGTTGAATAATTTTTGCTGTTGTTACAGGGTATGTATAATTGTTTTGGAAATACTTGATTATATTTTTGTTACTGGAAATTACAGCGACGTATTCGTATTAGTTTGAAAATATCTTCCAACGGACTTCACTACGGAGAGAGAGTCGTGCGCTTGATTGCGGTCAGCTTACAGCTGACGTTTAGCGGCTGTCAGAGTAAGCGTTTAGGAGAACAGACCACCCTCTTGGTCAGTGATACATGCTGGTTAGTCGTCTAAGAGGTTAGTCTTCAATTCCGCAAGCGTAACAAATTCAGATAAGTTCAGAAAAGTTCAAACCCTGATATTTTGCATAGTTTCAAAAATAAGAACAGTTTATAACCCCATAATTGTGCACTAGCTAATAAATACTTGTGTGTTAGTTATTAGGGTCAGGAAAACTAGTCAAATGTTAATTGATATAATTTTAAACAAAACAAAAATAAGAGGAATCACAAAAAAAGTTAATTAATAGTTCTTTGAGTCTCTTCGGTACGTTTAAAAATGTTTGGCAACAATTTTCCATACATTGGGCATTGGAGTATATTTTTTCAGTGTTTCGAGCCACAACAGGTCAATTTTCGAAGCTTTGTTGCATTGAGTATCCGTAACTTCGACTGGGAAAAAAGCTAAGAGTTCTCTTATAAACTGAGCTAGCTGGCACCAAAAGGACATATAATTATAAAACTCTACTACAACAGGCTAACAAAAGCACCATTGTAATATGTCTTGCAACGGTAAGGCTTAAATCACGGCATAACTAGAAGCACCTTAGATTTGCAAACGGTATTATATTGATCTCAGGAAGCACGAGTGAAGCTATATGCATGATACAATGCTACAATATGAATTAAAAATTGTTCTAAAAATAAACATGCAAAAAATTAAAGTGATGACTTTGGTGATAAGTAAAAATGTAAATGTTAAAAATGGAGTGGTATAACTACTAATAGTCTACAAACTATTTGGCACATGAGTTTGGAAGAGCTAGAAACGGCCAAACAAATATCATTTAGAAAAATCCAAGTAACTCAAAAGTCATAGAATGAGCTATGTTGGGAATTAAACTAAACGACAAACAAATTTAATGTGCGGATAAGGCAACAAACCAAATGTGTCGACATAAAAGAAGGTATATCAAGCATAAAGTGACACCTAGACCGATTAATCGATAATCGATATACAACACAAATAATGCAATGGTGCTTAATAAACACAAAGAGAGGCAAGGGAAGACCAAGTACCTGATGGGCAGATGATATAGGAAGAGTAGTAGAAAAATGGCAATAGATAGCTAACAAATAGAAAGAGATTTAAAAAGCAAGGGGAGTCTACATCCTGCAATTGATGAACACGGTTATTTGGTTACGTGTGGAATTAAACAACGAGAAATAATGCGTACGCCCTTGCTAATGCTGGTGATGGGCAAAACAGACTAAACCTTAAAACAAAAATTTTAAAAATAAGGGTTGGAATATTGGAAGATTAAAATCTTTAGCTTTGGACAAATGTTTATATGCTGATAACTATAATGAGCTAGTATTATTACAACAAAATGTTGACGTCTACTGACCTAGTAATGTTAAAAATAATGAAGATTTAATTCAAATACGTCGAACTAAAGTGTCATGATGATACATATTAAAAAGATAGAAGCAATTCGACAAGTAAAAACTGCAAGTATGTGGGATCAACAAATAATTAATAATAAGGTGACATAGAACTAAATATAACTAACCGAATAAATAGGTAGCAAAACTATATAATGCGCTATTGGTCTCTTTGCATGTATTATTTTTGACTATCTATGTACCAGCAAAAGCACTTTAAAGTTCGGCCTCAAATTCGTAGTCCTTCTAGGTTTTTTAAATTGCAAAGATATACATATACATAAATTTGTTATATTATTACTTAGTTTCAGAGATTGCAGTACTGCTTATGTGTAGGATTTACACTTTTAATTAAAGGAGATTATATAAAATTCCCAGATACGTGACTTGATCTAGATTTCTAAACGACGATGCTGATATAATGATGTACGCTCCCTTTGCATTTTCAAATCTAAAGGTCATACGGGTACTGAATGTTGACACATAAAGTCGAGACATGTATGCCACACGTCCTAGGTTATTATGTAAAGCAGCATAAAGTAGTTAAAGTACTTGTGTGCTGTATTTGTGAAGCGTTCAGTTAACATAATTTAAATAAACTAAAATGAAACACCATTTTATACGTTTTCAACATGGCTTTAGAAAACGTCGTTTTAAATGGGGATCTAGTAATTGCTTCAAATAAAGAAAGGTGTAAGCTGCTACAAAAAGCAAAGTTCGTATATACGAACTTTTATTTTCTGAGCAATGCCTTGACAAAATGAGATGAAGAAATTAAATCGACTAATTAATAAAAATTGCATTAAAATCCATCCACATACCAAATTGTCATTATTATCCAATACCGATTGTCCAAAAGTACGCATGAATAAGCTTGAAGCTCATAACGTATTTAATGAAATCAAAACAACAACGAAAACAGAACAGTTATGTGGATATCGATGCGTTGCTTTCCTTAATTAAATATACAATCTGAAATTGCACGTTACATGGAAAATTGTACGAGCTCTATTCTGAATACAAAGACACATAACTCGATATTATTGCAGGAAAATACATTTCCTGTAGTATTTACATGCTACAATTCAAACGGCATAATAATCACTAGCAGAAATAAATAAAAAAGCTTAATTTGAAACACACATCCGCTATTATTTCTTTTTAATTTCAGTACTTGGCTTTGAAATGTAAGCAAATATTTTAATGTTAAAAGAATCTACCTTTTGTGTACCGTGTAATTAACATAATTTAAAATAACAGCAAATTGAAGCATGGGGCTCTTCAAGCTTTAGACATGCCATTATAAAACGCCGGTTCAGACAGTGATCTGCTGATTGTACCAAATATAAAAAGCGTTTAGGAAAGCAGCAACCTTAATTTTGAAGTTTTATTTGTTGTTTTTGAATAATTTGTTATTTGCTAGCTCAAGGAAATAATTAAATATATTGTCATGACACTATTGTGTTAAAAAAATATTCAGGATTAGTTTTGAATAAGAATCAAGTTAATAAAATTATAAATACACTTACGTGAAAACGAAAGTTATAGTATTTGGTTCTAAAGAAAGCCGTATTTTATTATTTTATTAATATGATTATAAATAGGCGTAATTAATTAACAGTTTTAGTGAATCAAATTTGAATATTTCGAACAACAACAACGGCAGAAAGCAGTAAGTAAGCAATAGTGGAAAGTAGGGTGCCTTGATGTCAATTTGACGTATTTAAAGTACAAGCACGTCAAATTGACATCAAGGCACCCTAGTAGAAAGCACAGTAAGCTTGAAACAGGAGCGACAGAGCAGCTGAAAGGGAAACCAGACAGGAAAATCCAGAAGTAAAAGAGAAGAATGATGAATACTTAAAAGGACGTGGTAATAAGCAGAGCAAGACGGTAGCAGGAAGCAGTTGGTGGAATTGGATAATGAAAGAAGGTTAAAATGAACTGATGGTTACTGTCAAATGTAATCTTTGTAACATAAATATTAATTAACATTTTATAAATTAAGAAAAGTTTGAAATGATTCTAAGGTTAAGCATCTTAAAATAAGGAAGATAGATAAACAAAAAACTCAAATAATAAGGAATTTACAAATTGAAAAGACTGAACTAGTAGGTTAAAAATATAAAACAAATATTAGGCATGACATGCATTACATTTACTTATGTCAATTTGACATGCATACAAAGTAATTTATACGGGTTATGGGATAAGTCCAAAAATATTTACTTATATAACCATAAAATTGCAATATATCGAGCAAAAGCTTCAGATAAATAAACCTAACTACCGCTGTCAGATCGAAAAATTAGATCGAGCGATTATTAAAAAGAAATTGCATTAAAACCTTCAATCTATCAAACTGTCATTATCAAATGCCAATAGCTTAAAACTTACTACGTATTTAATGAAATCAAAACACCGATCAAACAGAAGAGTTATACTGATACTGATTCGTTACAATAACGGCGAATATCTCTGTGATTTATAAACCTAATTTCGCGTTGTTTTCTTTAACTAAATATGCAATTTTGCATCGCATCACTTTGCATGAGAAATTGCTCCAGTTCTATTCTGAATGCAACTTCATTTCCTGTTTGTATCAGTCACGTCACAACCAAGAAAACCAATCGAATGCTGCCATTCAAACAGCATAATAGCACTAACACTAGCAGAAGTAAATAAGAAAATTTTCCGATTCTGTACTAAATTGAGGGGTTACCAATTTGGAGATTGTAGTTTTAAATATAACTCTCGAGTGTCTCAAAACTTGTACAATTCTAATATTTCTGTGTACTAGAAGAGTACACCAGCTATAAAAATAATAAGTAACACAATAAATAATCTAACGAAAAACAGAACTGGGGAAATAAAGAATCTGCTGCCATTTTGTTAGTTTTTAAATGAATACAAAATTATAAATATATTTATTTGAGGATACGATAGCATCAAACATTTTGAAGGATCATAAAATAGCACAAAATAGTTAAAATAAGTGTGCACTTAATTTGTGTAGCTTGTAATTAACATAATTTAAAATAACAGTAAATAAAACACGAGTTTCTTAGAGTTTTATACATGGTAATATAAAACTCCGGTTGAGGCTGTAATCTACTGATTTTATCCCATATAAAAAGCTCCTACAAACGGCAATAAAGCAACACCAATCGCTTCCAGGATTTATTTGTATTTTCCGAACAATTTACTGTTATTTGCTAGTTTATAGATGCAAATATAAGTATATCAAAGCATTCACATAAATAAACGCAACTACCGCTGCAAGATCGAGAAATTAAATCAATCTATTAATAAACTAATAGAAAGAAGTTGCATTAAAACATACAACCTATCAAACTGTCATTATGATTCACTAGTGACGGTTGAAAAATATGCAAAGAGAAGCTTGAAAACCATATCGTATTTAATTATATCAAAACACGGATCAAACGAAACAGTTTTGTTAATACCGATTCGTTCAATACATGGTCAACAGCTATGAGAGTGATAAACTTAGTTCAACGTTCGTTCCCTTAATTAAATATACTCCATTGAATTGTATCACATTGCATGGGAAATTGTACCACTTTTATTTTTATTGCAATGACTCACAATTTGATATTATGGCAGGTAAGTTTGTTTAATATTTATATAAATCACGTAACAGGCAATACATTGAATTCAATTCTGCAATTCAAACGCCATAATAATCACTAGTAGAAGTAAATAAGAAAATTTTCAGATGTTTTTACTAAAATGGATAGTTACGCAGTAAGTAAAGAATATACTTAGTCTAAAAATAATTATTTTCAAGTGTCTCAAATAATTTACAACTATGGTATATGCTATCTATTGAGTTTACTAAAAGAAACTAATTGCAGAAAAATGTTGCTTACCTTGTAAGACACGTTTATGTTACTTTTACTTAGTGTTTAAAAAACCATATTTAATACTCTGCGTAAAAAACATATATTAAAAGCAATTTTGGGGTTTTTGTGTTCTGCATAAGTACACCAACTTAGAAAAGAAAGAATTGTGCAACGATTAATCTGCCGCGGCTTTGATAGTTTAGAAATGAACACAATAGTTATTTCCATTACGGAAGGGGAGTGCTTTAATAAAACCGCTGTAATAGATATTAACGATACTAGTTTGATTATGGGCATCTTAACGAGTTCTGCAGCAATCAAACGAGTCTTCTCAAGTGCCATAAGCAAACATGTATTGTTCAATATTTTATCTTCATCAATAAATTCTGGTTCAATGTATTTTTTATATAAAAATCTGGTGCGATACACGCACACAACTTTCTTTTACAGTGATCTTATAATTAGCCAAAAATTTGACTTTACATTTTTAAGCGTTTGTCAAAAATTACAAATTCTACAAAAACGGAACAAAATAGAGCGTTAGGTGAAGACACAAATTTTCTCTAGAATTTTAAGTTGAATTCAAAAATGTAATAATATACCGGGTGTTCTATTTAAAATAGGAGTTAATAAAAAAAATAGAAAAAAAAAACAAAAGAAACCCATTTTAGAAGTATTCAACTGGAAAATCACCTATCTCACTTCAATACACATTAAAAATGTAATAAAAAGGTGGTTTGACAAAATCGTTAGAGCCGTTTTTGAAAAAATCGAAAAAAACTGAAAAATCACAAGAGTATACACCTACTTCCAGTTATGCGATTTTCTTCAAAAGCTTGCTGTCGCATCTAGATAGTACACAAAACTTATATATGAAGTGTCAACGCCATACCTCTTTTCGTTTTTTGAGATATTATGTTCACAGACAGACAGACATACAGACAGACCAATGAAAAAAAAGATGTTTTTTGGGTTCAGGGGACTCTGAAACGTGAAGATCTGTTGAAAACTCAATTTCGAATTTTTGGGTGAATCCAATACTTCCTTTATTGTAAAAGGAAGTAAAAAGGGTGCGGTAATATCCATTATCGCAATAAGTGCGGTAATGAAGCACTTAACAATACTGAAATTAATTTGGTAAATAGTGTATAACAACATCGATAAAGATAAAATGATTAACGCACAGAGTATTGCATTCTTTAACATTGTCTAAAAATTTGAGATTTTGCTTTCGACTATCAAAACCACCGTCACCATCAAGCAATGTGTCTTCAGTAAATTTTGTAATTGACGCTTTGAAACGTCAAAGATCCAAGTCGTAAATATAAATTTTCTTTATTTCCCCAAAACTCAACTACACGACGATTTGCGAAATTAGAATAACAGTAAATTGAATCACGAGATTCTTTATATTATAAATTTTGCATTATAAAACCATGGTTTAGACCTTGATCTGCTGATTGTGTCAAATATAAAATTTCCTCAAAAAGCGACAACCTTCTCTTTTAAGTTTTATTTGTGTTTTGTGAACAATTCCTTGTTCTTTACTAGTTTATAGCTGCTACTCAGAGAGGAAATATATTAAAGCTCTCACACAAATAAACACAGCTGTTAATGCAAGGTCGAGACATTTTATTGGACCGATTAATAAAAATAAATTGCATTAAAATCCACCGGTCTAACAATGTCAATGTTGTTCAATACCGATTGTACAAAAATACGCAAGGATAAACTCAAAGCTCATAAAATATTTAATTAAATCACAATACGGATTAAACAGAACAGTTATGCGGATACCGATTCGTTGCATTACATGGTTAGCATCTATGTTAATGATCAAGCTAATTTAGCGTTGCTCTTCTCAATTAGTTATACAATTTTTCATCACGTTGCGTGAAAAATAATTTTAGTTTACTTCCAAATGCGAGACAAGTTCCTACTTGTAACAATCACGTACGACCAATAACGAAAATCGAATGCCACAGTTCAAACCGAATAATAATCACTAGTAGAAAGATGAAATTTTCCAATTTCATATTAAATTTGGAGGTTATATAGCAAGCAAGGAGTGTAATTTTTACGTAATTATCCTTAAGCATCACAAAATGGTATACACTGAAAATCTATTGAGTAAATCGTAATACTTATTTAATTATTTATTTCGTACTCAGCCAACAGCCGTTAGGCCAATTATAGGCCTCGCTGTACATTTAAGGAGACTTCCAACCCCACTAACGACTGTCATGATGTTATTATGACATCCGGGACCAACTTTTTTCCGTGGCAGCCGTACCACGAGGCGCCGGGAGAAGCAGCCGTGGAACTCCCATCCAAGTTCTGACCAGAAAGAGCGTTGCTTAACTCTACTGATCAAACGTGGACGCTTGTTCAAGCTACAACACGCGGGACCCATCTACTTGACTTTGAAGTGTTAACAAAAACTCTAATGTTAAAGTAAGTCAAAAGCGGGGGATTATTTTAACCAAATTTGTTATTGTTAGAACAAGAATTTAATGCAATTTAAGATTATGTCACACTGTGTAACCGAAAAATGTGCTAAAAGCGATTCTGGTGTTCAAGTGTCATGTATGTGTGGGTACACTACATTGAGAAAAAATAACTGGTTCAGCAAACAATCTAAAGCAAAGAAGAATTTGTACAATGAAAAATCTGGTGCTACTTTGTTAGTTGAAAATGAATAGAAAATCATAGAGAAATTGCTGTGAGGCGACGACAACTTCAAAGATTTTTAATATTTATTTTTATAAAGCTATTTAAAGTCATATATTTGGCCCTGGAGATGACACATACGTCTCTATTTCTATTTAAGTACGGAAAATGAAAGTAGGAGGCATACGAACATTATATGTCCGATTATGCAAGCTTTTCTACTAAAGCACCTGTTTTATCACAACATCTTAGCCACCACAATTACACTACTCTGTATAAAATAAATTCGAATTCTAAAGAAGCGCCAAGGCTTTGAAAGCTAGAAGTACTATTTGATAAAACTAGAAATACGGATTTACTGCGCCAGGTAAGTCGATAGTTATCGCTGTTAGATTAAGAAAGCATGAAGTTTAAAAGCAGTTTTACTTTTCTTTCAAATTACGTCAATGCGTGTCCACAAACAGGTATCCGAAATTCCAAAATTCGAAAAGTTGCCAAGATTTTTCGTAGAGTCTTGAGCATTAGTCATCTCTGCATAACAAGGCTTGTTTGGCGCACGAATATTGCTTGCTACGTCACGCCACGGTGTGACGTGGTGGCGTGACCCAGCGTTGACCACCAGAATGGCAAGAGGCAGTTGCATCTCAGAGCTTATGCTGCTGTTCTAGATCTAACTGCGAGCACTACTTTTATTTTAAAATCCAAAACAACTGACCCCTGGAGTTTCGAAAAGGAGATTGTAGATTTATTCTTATGTTTGGCAGGACCTGATCTAATCTAACTTAACGTAACCTAAGCCCCGGAGTACTCGCATCGAGCGTTGTCACAAGAAAACCGGCGTGCGAAAATTTTACTTACCCGACTTTTCCTGTTTGTGACCGGCTGGTAAAGCGTTTGCGATTACAGTAGGCAGGTAGTGAGTTCGAACCTCATATCCGGACAGTGGTTACATATTATGCTCTCTGACAATTATACAAACACCTTTGGTGGTCGTGGCCCTTATGAAAGGGAATTATTTCTTAATTTAAAGAGTTAAGCTAGCTATTTGCTCCGGCCGTGGCTTAGGGTGAAGAGGATAACAGCATTTCAGACTCTACAAAAAGGACGAAGAGTTTTTCTGTCAAATTCTACGTCAAGAGGTCAAGAAAAAAGTGTCTACCTTATGCTTCGCAAATAAATTTTATTTTAATGTAACTCGAGATTAAAAAACGACTTTAAAGCCCCCTCTCTAGTCTTACGAATAATCCGAAGGTGTTGACCTAAAGAATAGAATGAAATTGCATCACAAAGCCGCCAATAGGACAATTACATGACTTAACAAACACACATCGCTGAAGTCCTTTAACTCCACCGTCTAGGTAATATACCGACACTAACCATCAATAAATAGAAATCGGAAGCAATAACGACCACTTAGCTTTTCCGTCAAAGCCAGATATCCCCCATTCGGGGTTGTACACTAAATTCCACAAAAACCTCGATTGTTTGCTTCTGTTCTAGTTGTTACATTTTCAATCCTTGAGCGACCAAATTAAAAATAGACCCAATATGATGCAATGACACTAGAATTCCAGATCAAATCAGCTGTCGAATACTTAACCTGCAAACGTCAAAGTCAATAGATAGGTGAGCACCTTAATTGAACTTGTAAGACGACTTGCTTCTTTCAGAAGGTCATCACTACCAAGAGACAGCACCCATAACTCGTTAAGTAAAAGCAGTTAGTAGTACCGAGTATCAGCAAAACTGTTATTCCACGGTGACTGTATAGAGGCTCATAATTTATATTCTTTTTAGCATCGTGTTATAGGAATTAAGTGCCTTTAGAGCAACTCCGGTGGGACAGAATACGCTCCAATTTTAGCCTAACGTGAAGATATGCGCAATAAATCTCCAAATAGCCAAATAGCCGTAACAAAATCTGAGCGAAACGGTTATGGTGCGAGTGCTCTAAGGTTAATGTAATCTGACCTAACCTAACCTTACTTAAGCTAGTCTCATAACTTCACTCAATTTGATCAGACTTAACTCTATCTAATATAAAGTTTCAAATATGTCTTGTTAGATCTAAAAGTACTGTCACTTCCTCTTCTGTCGAAATGTATAAGAGTTCAGTGAATTATCGACTTCAGAGTCCGAGGAGTCCTTATCAAACAGTTTCAGATTTTTAGGAGCTGTTTAAAACCAATCATTAATGGGGAAGCCTTAGTAATCTTGAAATACTAAAAATGCGAGATTGGAGACGCGCAGTTTTAATTCGCAACAGCTTCAAGGAGTGCACCTTTAAATTAAGTTACGTGCAGAAAGAGGTGGAAGGTTGTTCGTATAGCTAGCAATTATTGGTTCGACAGTTTGACAAAAAATTAAATTTGTTTTTTCTTTGTTAAGATTTCAATTTTTTGTTATTTTTGTATAAAATTAAAAATTTTAGCTCTTATTCAAGTTACTATTTGTATTTTTAGATTATAATAACTTCTGAGTTAAGAAAAATTACAATTTCTTTTGCAAGTACGATTCCTAACAATGTCAAATACACCTCTTAAATAAACGGAGGGCTGAAAAATACCGCTACGGTTGGTTCCGATTCAAGTCCTTTAAATCCTTCAAAGAAGGCAGCGACGACAAAGTGACTTCGTCATATCCTCACGGTTTGAAACACGACGAAAAGGAATGCACTGCAGTGTTCAGTCAGGTGTTTGACATGAACAGAGACTCAAAGCTTTGACTGTCCTTGTTCAACAAGTTGCCGCAGTCACGACCGGCATGCACGAATGCATAATTTACGAGGTGGTTGATGTAATGGGGCGCCACATCCAAGCTAAATCTGAGCATTACCAGTCAAGAAGGACAGCCTCCTCATGGCAGGAAACGGATGATTGCCCGATGTGTCCAGGATGTCAAGCTGGAATATCTCGCCTCGAATGCGGTACAATTTCCTATGGAAGTCCTCGATGGTGGGGGTGTAGCTGTCCTGGAACTTACCACCCAGAAATCTTTGGACAAGGCATGTTTTTCCCACCCTGGCTGAGCCTGGAACGCAAAGCTGCAGTCGCGGGATGCACTTGTTTACAGCCGTTACCTAGCATAACCAATCTAAAACAATTCTTGGGTGGCGGGACAACATCGTCACAAGAACTTGAACTTCCAGGGCTTGGCCCTGGACCCGAGGTTACCACAGGGGTTGTGAAGTCCGTTTGTAAAGTTGGTGTCTTCTTGTTGGGATTGTTTGTCGTACACAGCCAGTTCGTACACGAGCTTAGATTCATTGTCACCCCTTCTTGTGATTATAGTCATCACGAGTAGCTCAATGCTGGAAGGGAACAAGTCAGCGTCTGTGCCCGCCTGTGCGAGTGCAACTCACCATTTAACCTCACACAGGATTTACTTTCACTATACTAACGATTACTTTGTAAAACTTTAAAAAGAAACTGTAAATTTTGAATTACTCCATGCAATTTAAAGGCCTCGTTTACAGTACTCGCTATGTTTATTGAGTCGTCTAAATATAAAATCGTAAATAATTCAAAAACCCGATGGACTACGTCGCACGAGACACGCACGGCGTTCACAACGCGACTCACCAGCGCGCGACGCCGACGCCAAGCGTCTACTCAAAAAATCCTCGCGGATTCCGTATTCGCAGGCGCTGTGTTTCCCTTGCAGTGTTACCAGATGTAGCGGCACCACCAAAGCTCACTTAATTAGCATTGATATTTTTACGCCCCCGCCACGCTTCTGGCTCGAGGCGCAAGCATGACGCGAATTAAAAATTTAAAACTGCATCTATAACGAGATTCTACTATAAATTGGCAGAAAATAATGAGAGGAAAGATTAAATCATGTGTTGATGAAGTTTATTTTCATTAATTTTAAAATACTTATGAAAACATCTAGTAAGTTTCAGTAAAATTGGAAATCGCTGCCTTTTTTGCAGACAAATTATATGCGTATTCAAAAGTTTAAAAAAAGTTACTAGGTAGAATGCAAAACAGTGAATTATAGCAATGTTCATTTATATACGAGTATTATGAAAATGTAAGAGGCGTGTGTGTCTCTGAAGCAGAGTTGATCTTGCCGCAATTAGTCGTAGCTGCAGAGAGACATATTAAGTAATACTTACC